>CAJQUN010000019.1:7120746-7720746 GCA_907163345.1 Haberlea rhodopensis | reverse complement strand
CATCTTCTATATGGTATCAACCTAACACCGATTCTCTACACCACCACAATTTTTTTTTCCCCGCCGTTCATCCATCAATCCTACTGTTCCTGCACCGCCGCCTCATCTCTCACCTCCGTTCACTGATTTACCTCTTTCTACACTAATGGCAGATTCTTCCCCCTTCTTAGACAACACCACAACTCAAACAACCCAGACTGTTGCACCACTTATTCCCATAACCGCGCACCAACACCTTCCTGTCATGCTTACCATTGGTCCACCTCACGGACTTATATTTGTGTTTTGTAGAGATAGGAGGTAGCACATTTCGCGGGGAAAGCCAAAACCAAGAAGAAGGCAGAGATGAATGCTGCCACAATTCGTATTCTACTCTGACAGGGTATTCTCCCATTACAGAATACTCAAAGGCGTCATCTAGCATGGAATATGATGTTTCTGATGATCTTAAGCAGAATATTCCGCCCATAGAAACAATGCAAAAGAATGTATTTGTAGCAAATGGAGGTGTTGTTTCTGATGATCTTACAAAGAATATCCTGCCCATAGAAACAATGAAAATGGGTGGATTTGCAGCAAATGAAGAAGATGAGATTGACGTCAAAAGAGTCGGGTGTTCTCCTGAAAACGGGGCAGCCTATTTGCTGGCTCTACCACTCAGGACTCTGTTATGGGCCAAGAATCTAATGAGGGCCATGTGGGCCAAGAATCTGTTAAGGAAATACAGAAATGCACTAAGGTAAGGGTCAACTATTCAATCAAATGAGCATGTAACACATGCATTTTGAACCAAGGATATGGAATTAGGAATGTGACTTTTATGGCTTTATCTTCTTTTCTGTGAAAAATTATTATTTATTTTTAAAATAAAAATATTAAGATTACATGGGGTTCCAACTCAAAATCAATTGGCAATGAGTGGAGTAGTCCATGTATTTTATAAAGAGCTAGTATAACTTCTAAACTCCCAATGTGGGACAATTCTCAACACGTCCCCTCATGTGTGACATTATATAAGTCAAACATGTGGACTGATAACACAGGTGATGGTGAGCATGAGGGCGGAGTAGCCAATCGCATGTGCGGAGTAACCATGAGAAGCCTCATCTGATACTATGTTAAGAATACATGTAATTTCAACTCAAAACCAATCGACAATGAGTGGAGTAGCCTATATATCTTATAAAGATCTAGCATCGCTTCTAAACTCCCAATGTAGGACAATTCTCAACACGTCCCCTCATGTGTGACGTTATATAAGTCAAACACGTGGACTGATAATGTGAGTGACGGTGAGCATGTGGGCGGAGTAACCAATCGCATGGGTGGAGTAACCATGAGAGACCTGCTCTGATACCATGTTAAGAATACATGTGGTTCCAACTCAAAACCAATGACAATGAGTGGAGTAACACATATCTTATAAAGAGCTAGTATAGATTCTAAACTCTCTATGTGGGACGATTCTCAACACTTATTTATTCCTTTGAAATTAAGATTAAAATGAATAAAATAAATTCTTGTAGAAAGGAAACAAATTAAGAGGGAAGAGAAACAAGTCAATATCATCAAAAATACCCACTCCTTTTACAGGATGGTATCATATATTAACACTGGTGTAGTATATTGTTTACAAACAATTTTGGGGTAAAAATACACCGGTGACAGTACCTCCAATGATGTTGTTGCACGATGATTGTGCCTTAGTTGTGTTCAAATAAGTGAGTTTTATGTCTTGTAATCTGATGGTAGTGCATGGATTGGTAGGGCTACAGTTGAATACCATGGCTACTGGTGTTGCTGATGTTCCCTGAATATTTTCATATGTAACTTGCTCTATTTTAATCCCAGAACCCTGCCACAATTCAGAATTTAACATTAACTGATAACAATCACTATTTTCGAATTTTAACAAGTTTAATCCATGTGGGATAATTTTTAGAGTGATAAAAAGGTTGATGTCTATCTCTGGTTTTAATAATTGTTGTTTTAGCCCGTCTAGTTTAAAAAATAATGTCTGCCTTCATTGTTGTGTAAAAAACCTCTAATGTCGTTATATCTTTTCGATTAAAATATTTCTGAAATTGAATAAATTCTAAATGATATAAAGAAATTAGGGACAAAATAGGATTAATTCAAAATGAAATCAACGAATTATAATTTATGAGTAAAGATTCGGGTTGAATAGATAATCTATACCAAAACGTAGGGGGTCTGTCGTTATTGTTGAAATTAGATGTCAGGAGTTGTTTTGAAACTATTTTACATAGTAGACAATCAGGAAAAATGATTTTCCCAAATAAGTATACAATAATAGCAATCTAAAAAAAATATTGAATTTAATTGAAGGAAGATGTAAATATATTTTTGGAAAAAAAAATCATGAATAAATCGAAAATATAAACAAACATAATTTCTTGAATTTGAACAATACCTGGGTAGGGAATTTAATTGAAGGAAGATGTAAATATATTTTTGGAAAAAAAAATCATGAATAAATCGAAAATATAAACAAACATAATTTCTTGAATTTGAACAATACCTGGGTAGGGCAGCCGTCGTCGTTAACGCAGTAATTCTGGTCAATAATAATTGGGTTCTCAACGTTCTGCATAACTATATTTTGATAAGTGATGTTTCTGACAAATCCAGTACTGGGCCTGGCCCATGTCTTAATACGCAGCCCATTATCTGATCCATTAAATACTGAATTTATAACTGTTATATTTTGGACACCTTCTTCCTCAAATTCTCTTGCCAGACTTCCAATACTGTAACAGGGACAACAAATTATTATTATCTAATAATTATTGTAGTTAATTTTTTTGATATTGTAAAATGGACAATAACGCATAAAATCAACTTAAATTAATATATCATTGAAGAATTTCATATTTTAAAATTGGTCAATATTTTTTATTTCGATTATTGATGTCATGTCTTGCTATATAACTTCTGTCCAAATTTGTTGGAAGGTATGTAAACGAATTGAGTTTTAGTCAAGTTTTATTAAATGCAAAGGGGTGGAACCACGATAATAATTTCGAGGTGGCAAAAAAAAAATTTAAAAAATTAAGGGTAAAACATAATTTTTTTAAAAAAAAATTTATAAAAACAATAAAAAAATTTTGGGGTGCGGCTGGCCCTCCCTCCACCCTAGATGCCAGGGCTCAAAAAGGCCAAGCTCACAAGAACTCGGGTCAAGACGTCTCAACATGCTCATGGGTAAATTTATCTCGGCTCGATTGAAACCCTGATTTGCAACAAGCCACGACTCAAAAAGTTTACTCGGCTACATGATTGATGCCGACATTTGTTACAAGCCATGACTCTATAAGCTAACTGGCCAACCCGACTCGATACACAGTCTAATCGGTATCAAGCCATCCAAATCCATGGACCATATTCAATATGCCTAATTTGTTTCATATCAGAATAAACAAGTTACCTGACTCCATGCCCAGGTCCACATCGTATCTGGTCGATCCACAGGTTCCGGGAGCCCGGCCCGATTGATATGCAGTCATCACCTGTGGCTATATTGATGTTTGTAATTGTAACATTAGCTGAGGACTGGACATGGATGCCATCGGTGTTCGGGCTCAAGTCTGGTGCAGCAATACTCAGGTTACTCACTCTTACATTGTTGCAACTATTGATCACCACGTGAGTAACTTGGCTATTGATCGAGGTTAGGCCATCGAGTCGGGCATCGTTGACCCAATTCAATGTTATGGACTGAAAGTCAGCAATAAACGAATCATAAAAAGTCAACCTCTAACTAAACATGGCTAAGAATTATATTTATTAATTTACATATATATATATTTTCTTTAATTACATTCGAACCCAAAATTGCACTTCTCTTATCATTCAAATATTCTGCCTAATAAAATAGGAATTGAAATTTGGAGTGCAATATGGAATTGTGTGGCTTGGATTAATTGGAATCTTCGAAATATTATGGTATTTAAGGAAGCGAGTTCGGTAGCATATAATATAGATTAAAATTAGGTTTTGGACTTGATTTGTGGCTAAAAAAGCAGGCATTGATCGTACAATATCAGTGATTGGTTTTGATTTCCATTAATATGCTTGGGTTTCTTGAGAGGGTGACTTATTTGGGCAGAATTATATTAAACCTTTTTAAAATTCTCTCAGCACACCCTAGTGCTCTTTTTAATAATATTGTTTTCTCATATTAAAACATTTGGATAAAATTGAAGTAATTTTGTATCTTAGAATCTATCATAATAGGAATTTTTTTTTTGTCATTAATTTTTCTATAAACATGTGTGGTTATATATATATATATATATATATATATATATATATATATATATATATATATATATATGATGAATTGATATTTTCTCCTTTCCTATTTTGAACACTATAAGGGAAAGCATTCGAAGTATCTGAGTCCTATAAGTAGAGGATTTGGAGTATTTAAGAGCTAGAACAGAAATATAGTCAACTTATTTAGGGTAGTTCAATTGCCAAAGGAAGGAATTTCCCCTAGTCTAAGTGCATATTTTGAAATAAAAATAATAGAAAGAAATATTTTTTTTAAGGTGTTGAAAAGTGTGATTTGTTTTTTTAATTATAAGAGAATTTTGAGTAATAGTTAAAATTATAAGTGTGAAATTAACTGATTCTTTGATGATATTTTTTTTATCAAAGTATTTATATCTTAATTTTAAGCACTTTTCGTTATAAATTATACATTTTTAAATATTCTTATACTAACAATTTTATACATGTTTATATACTTACACATACATAAAACCGAAACAAAATATTTTTAACTGAATATAAAAATACACTTTAAACATCCAAATAAATGGATCAATTTAAAATTTTATGAATCTTTCTAGTTCTATTAAATGAAATAATAATTCAATAATCTTTTATTAAATAAGTCAAATCTTATTTTGGAAAAAAACTACAAACTATATTTTGATCCAAAAGGTTTTTTGGGATGAAAATTTGATAATATATGAGTTCATGAAATAGAAATAAAATTTCTTGAAATTTTCAAATAAAATTCGTACTAAAAATAATATAAAAAAAATCATAAGAAAAGGACAAATTTACCCTTGCTCCAACCGTACAATTCTGACCTGACATCCTGCATGCCCAAAAACCAGCACCGTTGGCATCAAGAGCTCCTCCAAGTATCGAAAGCCGATTGACCTGAACGAACAAAATCCAGGTGCTCGAATTTCCCAAGTCCCTGTAATCAGTTGGAGCCACGAGTGCCCCATCTATTCGAACCGTGGTCGTATTTTTACATGGACCCCGGAACTCGACAGCCTTGATCAAATAAAGCCCTTGAGGCACGTATATCGTGGACATGTTCGTGTCACCACAAGCCGATGTCCAAGCCTTAAGGAACGATGGAGTTGAATCGATCGTCCAATCCGGTTTAGCACCAAAGTCCATCACATTGTAAGTCGATGAACCTTGTCCATTACAAATAAAGCAAGATACTAAGATGTAAGAAAGGAACAAAATGCAAGACAACAAGGAAAACATGGTTCTTCTTTTTTTTTTTTTTAAACAAAATTTCCTCTTAGTTTTGTCGAAAAAGATGGTGAATAAAAGAGAGTTAACTATACTACATATTTATATTGCATGAGAATTAATTAAATTATATATTCAATGGTTATTTCAGTTATGGCCTACGGTCCCTACTTCAAGCTTCATTAATTACAAAGTACAGTATATGGTTTACGTATGATATGCGCTAAATATTTTTTAGGTAAAATTCTGAAATAATCTTGTAGAGGTTTGGATATGGTTAACACAATTTTCCTGAATCCATGTCGAACTTAAATTTAAAAAGGTCAGACCGATTATGGGGAAGCTCGTCCAATAAATTTTGGGGGTAATCTGTACTTACCATCGATTGCCAAGGTGTGTGTCCGTCCTTGTATCCAATGTTTATTTTCTCTATTCACAAAACTCTATTCCGAATCTTTTTTAAGAAAAATCGACCCCATTATCGCTGTGTATCAACAAATATTGAATTAATACTTGTTCAATAATATGCTATTCATACATTACTTCGTTTTGTGGAAGGAAACCCTTTGGAGAGCCAAATTAAATAGTAAAAAAAAAAAAGTTTAATACATCAATGGCCAATGTATCTGCACAATCGATGTAGTATATATCTTTGGATTTATATAATTGAATACCCTATATACCATATATTTGACCTATAGTGTAGAGTAATTGCCTAGAAAGATATGGCATGCTAACAACATTTCAACTCTAGTATAGCTCTAGTTTCTAATGTAGGAGTGCTTGATAATGATGTTAAATTTTACTCTCTATGAATTTGCATTTCATTTAACCAAGATGAGCAATATCAGAAATCACATGTCGCAAAAAGAAGAACAAGAGTCCGAAGAAGACAAAGCTCCAATAGAGGTAGTATGAGTCGCAAGAGCAAGAGCAACCCAATTTGTTGATCGTCTACAATGCATCACCTTGAAGTCATCGTTAAATGTGCATGAATGGCGAATAAATTCAATGATTGAACAATCAACATGTTTAGTACTACAACCAGAAATAGCCTTAACAACAATGAGTACATCAGATTCCAGAATACCAAGCTGTTAATCGTGAGATCTAGCAACCATGATTCCTTCACGAACAACAAGCAGTACACCAGTAAGAGGAGAAAAAGCACCTGGAATTAATTCCGTATGCGTTAAATAGACAACTCAAGTATTGTCATGAACAACAACGCCAATACCAAAAAAATGTGATGATGGGGGCAGTGAAGCATCAACATTAATCTTAACCACTCCAAAGGAGGCGCACACCAAAGAGGTTGTAATGAGAGAAAGGTATTAGCTGTTGGAGTTGGCGCCTTTGATTGAGACATCAAGAAAAAGTCCCACTGAGACATAGCCTGCGAAAGGATCACATCAATCGGTTCCATGCGCACATTGAAAACTAATGTGTTCCGAGCAATCCAAAAACTCCAACAAATCAGGCTATTGCATCCAGGTTATTAGTATCGCCAAACCTCAACACCCAATGACACAGGTCCAGGAAAGTATTGCCCTTAAATCGAGAGAAGAGAGGCCAAAGAGTGGATAATTGCCAAACCATACAAGTCCATTTAAATTTCCAAAACACATGAAAAGCATTTTCAGGAACCAATCTGCATTTAGGACACAGGACATCCACAAAGACGCCTCTCTTGGCTAACTGAAAACAAGTTGGAAGCGCATCATAAAGTGCTCTCCATATATGGATTTTGATTTTGGAAGGGATAAGTAGATGCCACAGCTTCGAAAATATAATGCTTGACTCGGAGCCATCTCCAAGGATGCAACCTTCTGTTGGTCGTGTAGCAAGTCATACCCTGACTTCATTGAGTAGTCACCATTAGGTGTGAAGTACCAAATTAGTACATCACTACCCCTACCAAATTGAACAGGTATACGGAGAAGCTCGCCGTGATCAATCTGCCACAAACAATGGCTAATGGTGTCCCAATTCCAAGTACCATTATCAGCTAAAAGATCTCTAACTATAAAATGCGCAACATCTGGGGAGGGCCTAGTAATGGGTAGGAATGAATGTGGGTGCAACAGCCAAGGATCAGAAAAGACTCTAACACTAGTGCCATCAACAATACGCCATCTCAGTCCTTTCTTTAAGAGTTCACGTCCCCAAATAATACTTCTCCACACATAAGAAGCATTAGCACCAACATCAGCTTGAAGGAAAGAAGTTAAATGGAAGTATTTTTGTGATACCCGGGGATTAATGGTGTTAATCCCGGTGTGGTAATAATCCTTAATGGATTTTTAATTGTGGCAATTAGGAATTAATTGTGATTTTGGGCCTCTTGAGGTTGTTAAATCGGGCATTTGGGATCGTTGGATCCAATTGTTGAGATTGTATTCTCATTTTGGTGGAAAACCTATGAGTTGGGTTTTTGGTGGGACTTGGAGTCCGGGGTGCTTTATGTTGGGGCTGGTATGGAGATTTGATGTTGGAGAGAGAGTTTTTGAAAACAGATGATTTTTAATGAATCATGATGTATTTGTGAGGGTATTGTTATTTTGGAGCATTTTTGCTATATATACCAGATAGACTCGGTATTCCGTCATTATACGGAATCATTTCCCTCTCTCCTCTCCCTCACGTCTCTCTCTCCCTCACCCCAAACCCTTCCCCTCCTTTCCCCTTCAACAAAATCGTTGGGAACACGATTTAGGGGCCGGATTTTTTTGAAGAAAAGCTAGTAATCTCATTCTCCTCTCTTTTAGCTTCGATTCAGGGTGTTTATTGGGCCGGACCAACCGAAACCGGACCGGTCGGTTCCGGTTCCGAATCGGAACCGGTTGGTCCGGTTATAAACCGGAATCCGATCCGGGTTTTACCCAGATCGGATCGGTTCCAGAGATCCGGAACCGCCAATCCGGCTGTTCCGATTCCACCGGTTCTGGTTCCAAAACCGAAACCGGAACCGGTGAAAAAGAATATAAAAAAATATAAAGCTAATGTTGGCCAACGGCATTGTAGCCGTTGCCCAACGGCTTCATAAAAAAAAAAAATAATTTTTTTTTTTTTGCTTCTATATATACCTCATTTTTCCTCTCCAATTTTTCATCTCCAACTCTCTTACTCTTACAATCCTAATCTTGTATTCAATTATCTCGTTTTCCCGTATTTCCACTAATACGATGGCATCTTCTTCTACTGGTCGTGGTGGTTCCTCAAATCCACCTTTATTCCAAGAAAATTATGATATTTTTGCCGAGTTTGATAATGCTTATGATGTTGAGCGGAACACGTTGCAGAACCGGCGGAAGGATTAATCTGTTGCGGAGCCTTGGAAGAAAGAAGCAGAGAGGAAGCGGAGTGTCATCTACCGCTTCAAATGAGTTGCAGTTCTTCCTGGGTCAAATGTTCATTACAGATGAAAATTTTGACGTACTAGAGTGGTGGAAAGCAAACGCAAGACAATATACAGTCTTAGCCAAAATGGCTAGATATGTATTTGCAGTCCTAACATCCAGTGTCGCATCATAGTCGGCATTTTCAACTTGTGCTCGGCTCATTGCAGACTTTAGAGTTTCTCTACAAGCAGAATCATTGTGCATGCTTACGCTGCTAAGAGATTGGTTTGATGCTGAGAGAAGAAATAAGAGAAAAGGAGGAATCGACGAGTTCCGCAATGAAAGTTCCAAAGAAGAAGAAGAATTGGCCAAGACTATACTTATAAATTATGATGAGTAATGTATTTGTATTATAAATTTCAAATGATATATCTTTTATGTTGTTTTCCATATTCAATAAATGATGTATTTTTCCTTTACGATTTGGGTTGAAAATTTTTTTTAAAAAAAATTTGGCTTGGCAATCGATCGCCAGAATCATGACGATCGATCGCCAAGACCCGTGGGTTAAAAAAAAACAGAAACAATTGGCGATCGATCGCCGAACCGGTTCCGGTTGGAACTGGTTTACCCTGGACCAATCCGATAATTCGGATCCGGGGTTCCGAACCGGATCGATTCCATGGCATTTGCCATTGAACCGGAACCGGATTGGTCCGGTTCCACCCAAATCGAGCCCGGGACTGATCGGATCCGGTCTGAATCCGATCCGATCCGGCCCGTGAACACCCTGAGCTTCGATTTGATAGTAGTGTGGTGGTTTTTGGTTGAGTATTTTGTTGAGTTTTGAAATTGGGGGTTTTTGATAAAAATTCATAGTTGAGTTTTTAGTGTTTTTATTGAGTTTAAATGGTGTATTGGAGGTGTTGAGTAAGTTAGGGGTGTTGGTTTTGAGGTTGGGTGTCAAAAACACCATGGAAGCTCGAGTTTTTCGGAAAATCGCAGGTCGCGATCGATCGCGGAGGAGCGCCGATCGATCGCGACGAGCTACTGGAAATTTGAGGAAGACAAACAGTGCGGCGATCGATCGCTACTTTTTGGCGATCGATCGCGAGGCGCTTGGTGATCGATCGCCAAGACATGGCGATCGATCGCGAGCTGATTCTGCTCGGCAGTGAGGAACGGCGATAGATCGCGCGTAAATGGCGATCGATCGCGGCTTGCTGAATTCACTATTTATTTTAAAACTTGGAATTTTTGGACTTGGGGTTTAAATAGCCGGTTTCCAGGGCAATGTCTACATTCCAATGGGAACGCTATACTTTTAATATGGTTTGGTTGGAGCCAAGATTTAATGCAATGGAATACTCAATTGAGTAATTTGCTAACTTTTGATCTTGCAAACTGGTATATTTTGGGTATTATGCATGCTTAGCCGGTGGGCTTTTATTTTGGTAATCGTCATGGATTGACGATGGGTTTTGAGGTTGCGAACGTGCGTGGGCACGTGATTGCATGCTTATTTTTTGATTGTGAGTTATTTATGGGTTTTAGCACATATTTCTCGGGACATGGAACTCAAGCAAGGTTTGACTTGGACTACGGAAACTCAAGGTACGTGTAACGTACGAGCATTACCTTAATTATATTATTGCAATTATTGTGCATGAGATAGATGAATGGTAAGGGTTATTAATCGATGCTTAGTATATTGTGCCTTGCATAAATTGGTTAATGGAGACGGGACTGGGTTGTGTTATGTTGATCAATCTTATGTAATGTATGGTGCCGCTTTGGAGCGAGCAATTGTCGTGATGTGGTCGCTATGGAGCGAACATCGGTAAGTGATGCCGCTACTTTTGAGTGAGCGAGGAAATGTGGCTTTTGACTAGATATCTAGGATATCTGTATTTATTCCCCTATTGATATTGAATTGGATCAGGGACATAGTTAATCAGTATAATGATTAACTGGATATTTGAAATTTGATGATTTTGGTTGTTTTGAGAACAGAGACAATATACAGTGGGATCCCGGATGAGGATGGTGCCATCCAGGGAGTAACATTTAAATTCATGGCATTTACATTGTAAATTATGAATTATATAATTGTGATTATTGGTTTGGTGGTATTGTTATGCTCACCCCGTGTGGGGGCTGTCTCTGTTGGGGCAGGTGAAACAGGTACAACGGTAGTTCTGGAGCTGTGATCGAGCTATGGATTGGAGGTGATTCCAGGATCGAGGCACCGGAGCTCATGTGGAGCTGGATATTGTGTATGCCCTTTTTATACATTACGTACACATAGGTTTATTCGATGCTTGTGTGTGAGCAATAATTATGTGTATATGGGTTGTATAAAAAGGCATGGACCTTTCTCCTTTCATTCATATGTGTGAGCAATTAACTAGGGAATTGCTAGATGAATTGAGATTATGATTAGTGTATTACATGGGTGCATGATGTATTAAATGGTCTTAATTTAGGAAATCGGATATTGCATGGAATGGAATAAATGAAGCAAGAAATTTTATAGGTGGTATGGTGTACCACGTTTACATATAGTTTCCCTTTACACATGATTGTATGCACCAAATGCATGGCTTAATGCACTAATCGCAGGTTAAGGGCACGTGGGCCCTTACATTAGTGGTATCAGAGCAGTGGTTGCTCTTTGGGGTTGTTAAGGGCCTAGGAACTTGTTGATAGGAATTGGTAGCACATATTTTTACATGATGGTATTAGTGTTGTGTGACACAACTAAATGCTTATGTGCTTTTACGATATGGAAAATGGTATTACTGGTCATTGTGGTTGCAGGAATCGTGTAGAATACGATGGGATGGCATTAATGGTAATGTCTGGCACTCCATGTATTATGTGCTGAGGGATCTGATTTTGTAGGAAAAATCAGGAAATGGGAAATGTGATATGCTGTCTAAGGACAGGGATGGTTGACAACAGACAATGGGATATTGTGGTATGATTTCAATTGTTATTAAATATACAATGTGTTACTTTTAGCGTCCTACTACGGGTATATCATCAGCGGTGGATCATAATATTTGCCGCTGTCATGTCGAAGCGATGTACATGCCGATGTCATTGTCGAAGCAAGGGATATTATTGATCCGCCGATATGACGTAGTAGGATTTGTGAACTGTTGTATTAACCTTGATGCAGGTATATGGAGCCAGTGGAAGGTTCCGGTGGTTGTTATGAAGCGATAGTAATATGATATTTGCCGATGTCACGTCGAAGCGATGTACATGCCGCTGTCATTGTCGAAGCGAGGGATATCATATGATGCCGCTATATGTCGAAGCGAGGGGTCCTAAAATTCCGTTGTTATAACAAGACCGGAACAACCACATTATCGATATCGAGTGATGGTTCATGCCGCTATATTATTGGCGATGGTTATTCCGCCAGGTGCGTGTATAGCGATGCCTCTTTCCGCTATGTCATTGGTGATGGTTCATGCCGCCAGGTATATCGAGCGATGGTTCATGCCGCTGTATTATTGGCGATGGTTCATACCGCCAGGTATATCGAGCGATGGTTCATGCCGCTGTATTATTGGCGATGGTTCATGCCGCCAGGTGTATCGAGCGATGGTTCATGCCGCTGTATTATTGGCAATGATTATTCCGCCAGGTGCGTGTATAGCGATGTCTTTTCCGCTATGTTATTGGCGATAGTTCATGCCGCCGGACATGTGCTTAGCAATGGTACATTCCGCTGATTCCATGGCGATGGTTCTTGTCGCCGATTATATATATAGCGACGTCTCATTCCGCTATTCTGTTGATGATGGTTCGTACCCGGATGTGCATAGCAAGGCTCATGCTGCTGACTGTGTGACGAGGGATCATGCCGTCAATTTTATAGCGATGGATTATGCCGCTAGGTACACAGCACGGGATTATGCCATCCTCGAACGACGGGTGCTGATTGCATATTGCTGTTGAGCGACGGAGACAGGTAGACCGCTACTTTGTTAGCAAGGAATGGAGGTATATTATGTTTCTTTAGTATTGTTTTAGATGCCATGTGTTTTGGCATGTGCCGTCACGGGTTGGCGTTGTTGTATTGAGTATTATGTGTTTTGACATGTATCGTCACGATTGACGATGTAGTTGTAGTTGTTGTATGTTGCCATGTACCGTCACTAGTTGACGATGAATTGAATGTCATGTGTCGGCATTTCCGTCACGAGATGACGGCATAGTGGATTTTTATGTACGTATAACGTCGTTGCGTTAAATAATACAATTGTATAGACGTTTTTAGTGGAATATTTTGAGGTGCCGATGTTGGGCACAAGGTGGTGCCTACGTCACCGGTTGACGTGACCCTTATGCCGAGCAAGTTTGCTCGATCGAGGGCTGGATGTGTTATACATGTGTGTATATCGCATCGTGTGTTGAAGTATTTATGTTGCGAGTAGTGGTACCTTTAGGTGTACTCGTCGGGATGGTCTTTGGCCAAGTGATTAGTGATAGGAGTAGTCGTTGAGGAAACTACTCGCTTTTGTCGATGTGACGTGTGGTGGACATGATCACACCCCCCTGAGGGTGTGGAATAAATCCTACGGAATTAGGAATGCTTTGTGGATGAGCAAGGACACCGGGATGTCCTTTGTGCTTTGGTATTAGAGAAATATTGGGTGATGACCCACTACTCTAATGGATGTTACGGTATGGTGTACCGGAATGGAACAAATGATACGTTGGTAGGCTTGGTATAAGCCTATGGAGGCAGCGTTTTGCTAGCCAGGTAGTGTAGCAGTGTTATAGTGTGCTTTGTGGCCATTATACTGCACGTTGGGACTGAGTTCGGTGGATCGTATGATGATACGATGGGGACTTATGGTAGACTCTTGTAGTCTCTATGTGGCGTGATAATTGAGGCAGGGAATACCTCAGGGGGACGTTTATACGTCAAGTGTTTTGAGGGACTTGTACCGGGACAACTCGATTTTGTTGGTAATACCAACGTGAGTGCCAACAAGTCGTTGTTAGCTTTGGTTGAGCATCCTTGCATATGGAGTACAACGGGAGTCACAATTGGAATTTTGAGATATAGTTAGTGGGGTGACACTACTATATTGATTTTATTCCTTGGAGAGGTTTGGTTTGTACTGTCATGGAGACAACAGGTATTGGTTGAGGGTTGATTGTAAATCAACTTGGGGTAAGCCCTACTGGTGTTGGACCGAATAAAGGATTTCTTACCTTTCGGTGAGACGTTCGAGCAGACGTCTCCATGGAAATGCTCGAGATTGTGTAGTACTATGGTATTAGTACAGAGCATTGTTGGATTGAGTATACATAGCGTATACGGGTTTCGATTTGGTAATAGTAGCTTTGATGCACTATTCTGAACCAGTTGCGAATTTTTGGTTCCGGGATGTGTTTTGGTATAAATATATCCAGTTTTCCGAACGATGATTCGAGGTTGGAGGGTCATGAATTCATGACATTTTCCTTATGAGGAAAGCGGTATTGATGTACCTACTGATTGGGAATCTTTGGGAGATTCAATGAGTCGGATTATGTGGCGTCGATGTGGCAATCAAACCATTGGTCGTTGGTCTGTCAATCATTATTCTCCGCGAAGTGAGAATAGCTGGGGATTAACAGTTGGTTTTGGAGCTTTGTGTATGATTGGAAATACCCGAGCCTTTTGTTTGGAGTATGCATTGTATTGGTACTTGGGCATGTATGTGGATACGAATGCTCGCGTTTTCGGTACTTGTTGAGTATCGGATTAGTGTGCTTGGTTGACGAACCTCCGGTGAGAGATTGCGTCACTTTGAGTTTGGTAATCTCGATGGCGCGATGTATTCTGGTGAATGATCGTGAGGGTTGGTTGACTTCCCCTGAGGAGGGATTGTCATATCTTAAGCCATGGAAATTCTTTTTTTCGATAGCCTCCCTTTTAGGATTGTTAAATCCTAGGGTAAACGAGGGATGGCCAGGATTCGGATATGTTTAGTGTCGTGGTTGACACGTATGGCGGGAATGCAATTGATTGTTCTTGCATATCCTTTTGGAACTTGAGACCTTGTGGAGTATCGATAGTGTGTTTGGGACCAAGATGTGATTTCTTGGGACACACAGATGTAGACATCTTTGGAGATGTGTTTGGTGTCTATCAGTGACCGTGAGTTGTCCGATCCGTATTGCAATGTGGTGCAATGCTGAGATGGATTTGGAAATTGGGAACCGAATGTAGTTCAGGTACACTGTTGTGTACTAATGGTCGCTTTGGTAACGATGTATGTCTAACATCGGTGACTAAATCTTGGAGATATCATGGGGAGATATCTATGTCATAACCAAGGAGGACATGGTTAATTTGCAGTCGTAGTAGACTGACTTCTGGGATGACTCGCATCGAGGTATGTTGTTATTTTTTGGGTTTTATTTTGGTTTTGGAGGTTTGCTCTATTTTAGAGCTTGGTGCGAGATTGATGTCCTCGCAGTTGATAATTCGATTCTGATGTGGTCCAGAATCGGGGTTGTGGTTTTGTTTTGTTTAGTGTAGCCCTGGTGTTACGTGGAGTACACTAGTGCAAATTTCGAGGACGAAATTTTTTTAGTGGGGGGATAATTGTGATGCCCGGGGATTAATGATGTTAATCCCGGTGTGGTAATAATCCTTAATGGATTTTTAATTGTGGCAATTAGGAATTAATTGTGGTTTTAGGTCTCCCGAGGTTGTTAAATCGGGCATTTGGGATCGTTGGATCCAAAGGTTGAGATTGTATTCTCATTTTGGTGGAAAACCTATGAGTTGGGTTTTTGGTGGGACTTGGAGTCCGGAGTGCTTTATGTTGGGGCTGGTATGGGGATTTGATGTTGGAGAGAGAGTTTGTGAAAACAGATGATTTTTAATGAATCATGATGTATTTGTGAGGGTATTGTTATTTTGGAGCATTTTTGCTATATATACCAGGTAGACTCGGTATTCCGTCATTATACGGAATCATTTCCCTCTCTCCTCTCCCTCACGTCTCTCTCTCCCACACCCCAAACCCTTCCCCTCCTTTCCCCTTCAACAAAATCGTTGGGAACACGATTTAGGGGCCGGATTTTTTTGAAGAAAAGCTGGTAATCTCATTCTCCTCTCTTTTAGCTTAGATTTGATAGTAGTGTGGTGGTTTTTGGTTGAGTATTTTGTTGAGTTTTGAAATTGGGGGTTTTTGATAAAAATTCATAGTTGAGTTTTTAGTGTTTTTATTGAGTTTAAATGGTGTATTGGAGGTGTTGAAGAAGTTAGGGGTGTTGGTTTTGAGGTTGGGTGTCAAAAACACCATGGAAGCTCGAGTTTTTCGGAAAATCGCAGGTCGCAATCGATCGCCGCCTCGGCGATCGATCGCGACGAGCTACTGGAAATTTGAGGAAGACAAACAGTGTGGCGATCGATCGCGACTTTTTGGCGAATCGATCGCGAGGCGCTTGGCGATCGAACACCAAGACATGGCGATCGATCGCGAGCTGATTCTGCCCGGCAGTGAGGAACGACGATAGATCGCGCGTAAATGGCGATCGATCGCGGCTTGCTGAATAGTGATTTTTCACTATTTATTTTAAAACTTGGAATTTTTGGACTTGGGGTTTAAATAGCCGGTTTCCGGGGCAATGTCTACATTCCAATGGGAATGCTATACTTTTAATATGGTTTGGTTAGAGCCAAGATTTAATGCAATGGAATACTCGATTGAGTAATTTGCTAACTTTTGATCTTGCAAACTGGTATATTTTGGGTATTATGCATGCTTAGCCGGGGGGCTTTTATTTTGGTATTCGTCATGGATTGACGATGGGTTATGAGGTTGCGAACGTGTGTGGGCACGTGATTGCATGCTTATTTTTTGATTGTGAGTTATTTATGGGTTTTAGCACATATTTCTCGGGACATGGAACTCAAGCAAGGTTTGGCTTGGACTACGGAAACTCAAGGTACGTGTAACGTACGAGCATGACCTTAATTATATTATTGCAATTATTGTGCATGAGATAGATGAATGGTAAGGGTTATTAGTCGATGCTTAGTATATTGTGCCTTGAATAATTTGGTTAATGGAAACGAGACTGGGTTGTGTTATGTTGATCGGTCTTATGTAATGTATGGTGCCGCTTTGGAGCGAGCAATTGTCGTGATGTGGTCGCTATGGAGCGAACATCGGTAAGTGATGCCGCTACTTTTGAGTGAGCGAGGAAATGTGGCTTTTGACTAGATATCTAGGATGTAGGGTCTTCCTACCTTGACATCGTCTTAATCACCTATTAGGGACTAAACATGCATTTATAACGTCTTAGGGTTTCAGTTGTAGCTTAGAGCTAGTAAAATTATGGGCCGAGAAAGAAATTTTAAAGGCTAAATAATTACATTCACAAAATGAATGTTAAGGCGATAGAATTATTCTACTCCTAGAGTAGATACTATCCAAAAATTCTCGCATCCTAACTTCTTCCATGCTTCTCAAAGCTCACTGCCTCAACCCGGCCCTTAGTCCATTAGTCCAAGGGTGTACCTACAGGAACAACCCATCATGAGCATATACATCGTTACTTAATAATCATAAGGAAATGGCATATAAATAAATGCATGAAAGTAATTGATAACATATACTTCCTGGTTAATCGTATTAACCCTCTCTGGTTGTCCCTGTTTCATAGTCATGCATAAAATCATTAGTTCTTGCCATAAATGATTAAAATCATACTTCACATATATGCTCACAACAAACTATGTTAATTAGGAATGGGACTGTCCGGGTTCCATTATGACAGCGGTATAATTGGCCCCCTCGCTCGACATGACACATCGTATGATACCCATCGCTACGCCTTGATAGCGGATGTATCTCTTTATTCAGCGGATGATACCCATCGCTACGCCTTGATAGCGGATGTACCCCATCGCTCAGCGGATGATACCCATCGCTACACCTTGATAGCGGATGTACCCCATCGCTCATCAGCGGATGATACCCATCGCTACACCTTGATAGCGGATGTACCCCATCACTCATTTATGTGAGCGGCAAGACCTTCCTCGCTTGCCCATAATAACCACCGGACATTCAACCATTCTTAAGAACATAGTTTCATATTCATCATAAACATCATAGCATCTTATAACATCATCATCTTGTAAACATCATTATCATATAAGCATTGTCATCTTATAGACATCATCGTCTCATCATAACCGTTATAGTAACGTCTTATCATCATCATTTATTATAGCATAATCTTAAGCATCTTGTCATCTTTATTCATCATAAAATCATCTTTATTCATCATAACATCATCGTAAGTATCTTATCATCTTGATTCATTATCAAATCATCTTCATCATGGACTTACTTATCATAACATCATCTTAAACATCTTATCATTTTTATTCATTATGTACACCATCATGGCATCGTAAATTCTTATGCAATCATAGTATGATCGTAATATAGGAGTATGGCCTCTTGCCATATGGGCATCTTACCCCGTGGCGTCTTACCACATAATAACATCGTATCCCATCATCATAACTTACTTATCAAAATCATCATCATAAACTTGCTTATCATAATCATCATTATAAACATCATATCATCTTCATTTATCATAACATCATCATTATAAACTTGCTTATCATAATCATCATTATAAACATCATATCATCTTCATTTATCATAACATCATCATAAACATCGTAAATACTTATGCAATTAATGCATAGTCAGAGTTAGGAGTGTGTTACCGTCTGCCCGTACGCTTCTTACGTACCTTAATTCCAAAAGTGGAGAAATTGAAGAACTCTATCTTCTCGATGTTGTTGGCACCTGGGATGGTTCTACACAACCATACAAATCGATATTAGAAGCTAAACAATAGCCAAATACCAAAAATTCAACAAAAAACATCATTTTCCAACTTTTACACAGTGGCGATCGATCGCTACTTGAGGCGATCGATCGCCTCAAATTTTTCTTCACGGCGATCGATCGCTTCAAACATGGCGATCGATCGCCTAACACTTGGATTGGCTACTGCCTCTCGGATCGGTCGCCTCATTTTAGGCGATCGATCGCCTCCCCTGCGAAAATGGTACTGCCTATGGCGATCGGTCGCCTCTTTTCAGGCGATCGATCGCCTCGCACAGAGTCGCGATTTTTCACCATTTTTGTACATTTTTCGAGCTCATCCTCATACCTTACAAAACCAAACTTTCCTACAACATCAATAACATCATAACTCACTAAAACCCACATAAAACACTTCAAAAATCATACCCCAACAACATAAAACACATACCCAACCAAACCCACATAAATCACCTCAAAATCATCCCATTTCAAATCCAAACTTCATAAAAACTTTAGGAAGGGTTCCATACCTCTTGAAGACTCCAAATCTTAACAAAGATCACACAAACACAAGTTTTGTGGAGTTTCCTCCTTCCTCCTTTGAGGGATTTCGAAAATGGGGTGAGGTTAGGGCTTTGGGAGAGAATTAGGGGTTTTTGAGTGGTGGGGAAGAAGTTAAGGGAAAATGGGATAAAAGGGGAATATAGTGGGGTTATTAAAATTGTACCCCAAATTAACATGATGTATAAAATACCCCAACATGGTATTTTAAAAGCATTTACAAAGATGCATTAAACTTCCACTAAATCATGTTTTCCTCATAATTCCCAATCAATACAATTAAATCATGTTAACCCCATTTCCTATCATGCATAACATGCACCTTGAAACGTAACCCCCGGGTCATGCCTATCATGTGACTAAGCATTTCATCGTGATAATTAATTTAAACACATAAATCAATTATCCACATAATTAAACACATGAACATAATTAATGCCTTAATTACAGTTAATTATTTCGGGGACATCACATTACTCCCCTACTTATAAGATTTCGTCCTCGAAATCGCATGCACTTACCCCAAAAGAAACTAAACATGAATTACATACCAGAGAATAGTTCCGGGTAGTGCTGTACCATATGCCGTTCCGTCTCCCACGTAGCCTCCTCGACACCCCGGCGATCCCACTGAACTTTGACTATCGGTAAAACTTTACTTCGTAGTCTGCGATCCTCACGATCCAGAATTCTGACCGGTCGTTCAACGTAGGATACCCCTGAGTCCAACTGCACTTCAGTAGACTATAATACATGAGACGGGTCTGGCTCATACTTCCGTAACATAGAGGCATGGAAAACATCATACATCCCAGATAAAGACGGCGGTAGAGCCAAACAGTAAGCCAAAGTACTGGTACGCTGCAATACTTCATATGGCCCAACATACCTCGGGGATAACTTTCCCGCATACCAAAACGAACTACACCTCTGGAGGGTGAGATTTTCAAGAAGACCCTGTCTTCTACTTGGAATTCTAGCGGTCATTGCCGCTTGTTGGCATAGGCTGCTTGTCTATCCTGGGTCACCTTCATCTTTTGGCGTACCAACTTAATCTTGTCTTACATATCCTTAATCATATCCGGTCATCCGACCGCTTTACTAGTCAAGTCCTCCCAATACAGCGGTGACCTACATCGTCGTCCGTAAAGAGCTTCAAAAGGGGCCATTTGAATGCTCGCCTGATAGCTGTTATTTAAAGGAGAACTCTACCAGTGGTATAGAATCTTGTCACGGAGTATCAAACTCCAATACACATGTCCTCATCATATCCTCGAGTGCGAAGTAAACCTTGGGTCTCTGTCAGACACCATCAAGACTGGAACACCATGTAACCTCACTACATCCCGCACATGTAATTGGCCATCCTTAGGCATGTGAAAGACACATGACAAAGGATGAAGTGAGCTGCTTCGTCAGCCTATCCACGATCACCAGATCGTATCGAATCCAGAGGCCGACCTTGGCAAGTGGGTCACGAAGTCCATAGATATATGCTCCCACTTCCACTTAGGTACTTCCAAGCTCTTCAGCTCGCCATAAGGCCTCTGCCTTTCTGCCTTTACCTGCCGGCAGATCAAACATCTTTTGACAAGGCCATAACATCACACTTCATACGTCTCCACCAGAATTAACCACCTAAGTCATTGTACATCTTCCTTCCTCCTGGGTGGATAGTGAACCGACTACTGTGGCTCGCTCCAACATTCCCTTACGCAACTCTGGTGTATCTGGGACTACCCACCGGTGGCCCAATCTCAATGAATCATCTTCTGCCACTCTGAACTTTGATGGCCGTCCTTGAAGTACTATAGATGACCATCCTTGAACCTCATCATCCGACCTCTGGCTTTCCTGATAACCTCAAATATGTCTGGCTCGGCCAATAAGGTCGACACTCGCACGGGCGACGTGTCTACATCGAAATCATAGCCCAGATGGCAATAGGAAGTCATCATCGCTGATAAACACATAGTGTCCTCAGCAGTACTTTTCACTTCCGACTTAAGGTGCCTGCTATTAAGTTGCTTTACCAGGATGGTACTCAATCTTACAGTCAAAATCCTTGAGTAAGTCCATTCATCTTCTTTGTCGCATATTCAACTCAGCCTGTGTGAATAAAACTTCAGGCTCTTATGGTCCGTGTAGATGGTAAACGACGTACCATCCAAGTAATGCCTCCAAATTCCAAGGCAAACATAATGGCTGTCATCTCCAAATCGTGGACTGGGTACTTAGCCTCATGTGGTTTCAACCGCCTCGATGCATAAGCCAGCACAAGCTTATCTCGCATCAACACATAGCCCAAACCTTGAAGTGGTGTATTCGTGTACAAGGCAACCTCTTGTCTTCAGAAGGAATCACCAACCCTGGCACTGTCGTCAGACGACGCTTCAATCCTTGGAAGCTTTTCTCACAAGCTTCGGACCAAAAGAATGGGACTCCTTCCTGAGTCAACCGTGCCAGCGGCTTAGCGATCTTGATATAACATGATCCAAGAATACTACACTGCTCGACCAGAACTCGTACTTACTGAGCTTTGCATACAACTGATGATCCCTAAGGATCTGGAGTACTGTTCTCAAGTGCTTTACATGTTCCTCTTCAGTTCGAGAGTAAATAAGTACATCGTCAATGGAAACTATGACGAACTGATCCAAACATGGTTGGATCACCCTGTTCATCAGGCTCATAAAATGGTTGGGGCATCCGTCACCCCAAAGGGCATGACTAAGAATCCGTAGTGCCCACATAAGGTCTTGGAAGCTGTCTTCTGTACATCGTCCTCTCAAACTCGAATCTGATGATCCCCGATCTCAGATCGATCTTACTGTAGAACCTCGTACTCTGCAGTTGATCAAACAAATCATTAATCCTCAGAAACGGATACTTAATCTTCACTATGGCTTTGTTAAGTTGTCTGAAATCGGTGCACAACCGCAACGAACTATCTTTCTTTTTCACAAATAAAACTGGTGCTCCCCAGGGCGATACGCTAGGGCGTATATAGCCTTTATCAAGGAGCTCTTGCAACTGAATCTTTAATTCCCTTAGTTCCGCTGGTGCCATCCTATAAGGGGCACGAGAAATGGTAGGCGTCCCTGGTAGTAACTTAATCCCAAACTCGACCTCTCTCGTCGGTGGGAATCCGGGAATCTCCTCCGGGAAGACATCGGGGAATTCCGCCACTACGGGCACATCCTCAACTTTTACTTCTTCTTTCTTTCCCGTAACATCAACGGCATATATGAGATATCCTGTATGGCCTCGTTCCAATAACTGTGCCATCTTGACAGCAGATATCAATGGAATCTTTGAGCGAGAACCATCCCCATAGAACGTCCATGGAATTCCCATATCAGATTTGAACCGTACTGTCCTCTGCCTGCCGTTCACAACTGCCTGATACCTGTTCAGAACGTCGATGCCCAGAATGCAGTCAAAATCTGACATTCCCAGAACAATCAAATCTGACCTTAGTTCTTTATCCTCAAAATAAATGAGGCCATTGTAGACGATCCGATCAGTAATCATACTTCTTCCAGCGGGGGTCGAGACTATAAGAGGCGTGGGCGACGGAGAAGTGCATATGTGGTGTCTTTCCACAAAATTTGTTGACATTTGCTGCTATACTGCAAGATAAGGGTTAACAACAATACCCAAAAGCAGTTCATATGATACATCGTTAGAGAAACAAAACATGTTCGTACAACATCATATACTTCATATGCATAAAACATGTTTAAAAGTAAGCACCTAGCCAACTTATTGCTAAGGCTACCCTTCACTCATTCCCGGGTTATCTAACCACTGCTCTGATACCACTAATGTAGGGTCTTCCTACCTTGACATCGTCTTAATCACCTATTAGGGACTAAACATGCATTTGTAACGTCTTAGGGTTTCAGTTGTAGCTTAGAGCTAGTAAAATTATGGGCCGAGAAAGAAATTTTAAAGGCTAAATAATTACATTCACAAAATGAATGTTAAGGCGATAGAATTATTCTACTCCTAGAGTAGATACTATCCAAAAGTTCTCGCATCCTAACTTCTTCCATGCTTCTCAAAGCTCACTGCCTCAACCCGGCCCTTAGTCCATTAGTCCAAGGGTGTACCTACAGGAACAACCCATCATGAGCATATACATCGTTACTTAATAATAATCATAAGGAAATGGCATATAAATAAATGCATGAAAGTAATTGATAACATATACTTCCTGGTTAATCGTATTAACCCTCTCTGGTTGTCCCTGTTTCATAGTCATGCATAAAATCATTAGTTCTTGCCATAAATGATTAAACATCATACTTCACATATATGCTCACAACAAACTATGTTAATTAGGAATGGGACTGTCCGGGTTCCATTATGACAGCGGTATAATTGGCCCCCTCGCTCGACATAACACATCGTATGATACCATCGCTACGCCTTGATAGCGGATGTATCTCTTTATTCAGCGGATGATACCCATCGCTACGCCTTGATAGCGGATGTACCCCATCGCTCAGCGGATGATACCCATCGCTACACCTTGATAGCGGATGTACCCCATCGCTCATCAGCGGATGATACCCATCGCTACACCTTGATAGCGGATGTACCCCATCGCTCATTTATGTGAGCGGCAAGACCTTCCTCGCTTGCCCATAATAACCACCGGACATTCAACCATTCTTAAGAACATAGTTTCATATTTATCATAAACATCATAGCATCTTATAACATCATCATCTTGTAAACATCATTATCATATAAGCATTGTCATCTTATAGACATCATCGTCTCATCATAACCGTTATTGTAACGTCTTATCATCATCATTTATTATAGCATAATCTTAAGCATCTTGTCATCTTTATTCATCATAAAATCATCTTTATTCATCATAACATCATCGTAAGTATCTTATCATCTTGATTCATTATCAAATCATCTTCATCATGGACTTACTTATCATAACATCATCTTAAACATCTTATCATTTTTATTCATTATGTACACCATCATGGCATCGTAAATTCTTATGCAATCATAGTATGATCGTAATATAGGAGTATGGCCTCTTGCAATATGGGCATCTTACCCCGTGGCGTCTTACCACATAATAACATCGTATCCCATCATCATAACTTAATTATCAAAATCATCATCATAAACTTGCTTATCATAATCATCATTATAAACATCATATCATCTTCATTTATCATAACATCATCATTATAAACTTGCTTATCATAATCATCATTATAAACATCATATCATCTTCATTTATCATAACATCATCATAAACATCGTAAATACTTATGCAATTAATGCATAGTCAGAGTTAGGAGTGTGTTACCGTCCGATGCCCGTACGCTTCTTGCGTACCTTAATTCCAAAAGTGGAGAAATTGAAGAACTCTATCTTCTCGATGTTGTTGGCACCTGGGATGGTTCTACACAACCATACAAATCGATATTAGAAGCTAAACAATAGCCAAATACCAAAAATTCAACAAAAAACATCATTTTCCAACTTTTACACAGTGGCGATCGATCGCTACTTGAGGCGATCGATCGCCTCAAATTTTTCTTCGCGGCGATCGATCGCTTCAAACATGGCGATCGATCGCCTAACACTTGGATTGGCTACTGCCTCTCGGCGATCGGTCGCCTCATTTTAGGCGATCGATCGCCTCCCCTGCGAAAATGGTACTGCCCTATGGCGATCGGTCGCCTCTTTTCAGGCGATCGATCGCCTCGCACAGAGTCGCGATTTTTCACCATTTTTGTACATTTTTCGAGCTCATCCTCATACCTTACAAAACCAAACTTTCCTACAACATCAATAACATCATAACTCACTAAAACCCACATAAAACACTTCAAAAATCATACCCCAACAACATAAAACACATACCCAACCAAACCCACATAAATCACCTCAAAATCATCCCATTTCAAATCCAAACTTCATAAAAACTTTAGGAAGGGTTCCATACCTCTTGAAGGCTCCAAATCTTAACAAAGATCACACAAACACAAGTTTTGTGGAGTTTCCTCCTTCCTCCTTTGCGGGATTTCGAAAATGGGGTGAGGTTAGGGCTTTGGGAGAGAATTGGGGGTTTTTGAGTGGTGGGGAAGAAGTTAAGGGAAAATGGGATAAAAGGGGAATATAGTGGGGTTATTGAAATTGTACCCCAAATTAACATGATGTATAAAATACCCCAACATGGTATTTTAAAAGCATTTACAAAGATGCATTAAACTTCCACTAAATCATGTTTTCCTCATAATTCCCAATCAATACAATTAAATCATGTTAACCCCATTTCCTATCATGCATAACATGCACCTTGAAACGTAACCCCCGGGTCATGCCTATCATGTGACTAAGCATTTCATCGTGATAATTAATTTAAACACATAAATCAATTATCCACATAATTAAACACATGAACATAATTAATGCCTTAATTACAGTTAATTATTTCGGGGACATCACATAGGATATCTGTATTTATTCCCCTATTGATATTGAATTGGATCAGGGACATAGTTAATCAGTATAATGATTAACTGGATATTTGGAATTTGATGATTTTGGTTGTTTTGAGAACAGGGAGAATACAGTGGGATCCCGGTGCCATCCAGGGAATAACATTTAAATTCATGGCATTTACATTGTAAATTATGAATTATATAATTGTGATTATTAGTTTGGTAGTATTGGTATGCTCACCCCGTGTGGGGCTGTCTCTGTTGGGGCAGGTGAAATAGGTACAACGGTAGTTCTGGAGCTGTGATCGAGCTATGGATTGGAGGTGATTCCAGGATCGAGGCACCGGAGCTCATGTGGATCTGGATATTGTGTATGCCCTTTTTATACATTACGTACACATAGGTTTATTCGATGCTCGTGTGTGAGCAATAATTATGTGTATATGGGTTGTATAAAAAGGCATGGACCTTTCTCCTTTCATTCATATGTGTGAGCAAATAACTAGGGAATTGCTAGATGAATTGAGATTGTGATTAGTGTATTACATGGGTGCATGATGTATTAAATGATCTTAATTTAGGAAATCGAATATTGCATGGAATGGAATAAATGAAGCAAGAAATTGTATAGGTGGTATGGTGTACCATGTTTACATATAATTTCCCTTTACACGTGATTGTATGCACCAAATGCATGGCTTAATGCACTAATCATGGGTTAAGGGCACGGGGGCCCTTACAATTTTGCTTTGAAGATCTGGGATAATAGGGAATGTGGTTGTGTAAGAATCCACCACCTCTGTTTTGCCAAAAGAGCCTGGTTAAAGATTGAATATCCCTAAACCCCATGCCACCCTGATATTTTGGAGTACAAAGTTTTTTCCCCGATGCCCAATGGATGCATCTACGATCTGTTTTCCTACCCCAGCAAGTATCAGACTCTGGAGTGATTATCAAGTAGATATTGGAAGTTTGAAAATCGACATTGTATATGATCTATGTTGCACCGATACTCCAAAAAATTTCACGGTCGAGTATCGGATACTTCTGGGATACGGGATACGCACGGATACGACACCGATACGTATCGGATACGCCACATTGCGTATCTGAAGACAAAAAATAAGTTTTTATTTCGGATACGTTTCGGATACGGTCAAGATACGCCGCTGGCCGTATCCGACACGGGTTAGATACGAGAACTTTCGGAATTTTTTTAAAAATAGGGTTGAAACTGTAATTAAAATTAAATTATTTAACTAAATCCCTATTTCCTAACCACTTTAACGTGTTTATGTCGATTATATGCTTGAAATTTTTAGATGTCCTGGATTAATATATTTCCATTTGTTTTGTTGATGAGTTTGCAACTTTATTCTGATTTCTAATGTGTTTAATGTTGATTATATGCTTGAAACTTGATTTTTTACAAATATTATTAATTATATATTAAAATTAATAAAATTTATCGTATCCGGACGTACCGTATCCTACAAATTTCGGAAACCCCGTGCAGTCGTACCGTATCTGCGTATCTACGTATCCGTATCCGTGCAACATAGTATATGATGGGATAGCTTGAGCAACTGCTTTAATAAGTACTTCTCTTCCCCCTGCAGAAAATTACGCTTCTAATCTTGGAGCTTACCCCAGACTCGATGTGTAAGTCCATTAAACACGTGCTTCTTAGTACGTCCCACAAAGGCTGGTAGTCCCAAATAAGAATCGTGGGACTCGATGTGTTGCATGCCCAAGATATTTAAGACTAGTGCTTTTTGTGAAAGTGACATATTGGGGCTGAAGGTTATTGCAGATTTTTGAACATTAATAGCTTGACCTGAAGCACATGCATATGGCAAGAATATCTCGAATGGAAACACAATTAAGATCATCTGTCATACCAACACTCAAGTCGTCGTCCGCAAAGAACAAGTGAGTTAGGGGAGGGGCTGATCGAGCACACTTAATACCCTCGAATAAGCCCGAATATACTGTCTAAACAGAGCGGATAGGCCTTCGGAACAAATAAGAAACAAATAGGGAGAGAGAGAGGGCAACCTTGTCGAAGACCACGAGATGGTTGAAACCATTCACTTCGATGTCCATTTACAACCACATAAATCATAGTGGATTTCAAATTGCGTAATCCAATCAATCCAACACATAGAGAAACCCAATTTCTGCATAATAACTTTCAAAAAACCCCACTCAACATGGTCATATGCCTTAGTGATATCTAGTTTTAATGTCATTAGCCCACGCCTGCCATGAGTACGTCGCCTAATTGTATGCATACATTCAAAAGCTAGCAAAACATTATCAGTTATCAACCTACCAGGAGTAAAAACACTCTGTTCTGGGGATATGATGTCAACAATGTAACCCTTAAGGCGATTAGCAAGAGATTTGGCAATTGAGTAATTTGTTGAGGTGGGTCACCTTTGGTATGAGAATAAGATGAGTCTGATTCAGATTACCATATGATTGACCATGATTGAGGATGCCCAGGCAGATATTTGTAATCAAAGGGCCTACCAAATTCCACGGTTCCTGAAAAAACCAAGCATGGAATCCATCTGGACCTGGAGCTTTCCATGATTTCATAGCAAAAAGAGCTAGCTTAATCTCGGTAGCGGAGAATGGCGCATCCATATGTTGCCGCATAGAATCAGAAACTGTGGGATCAATTCCCTGCTGAATAGGCTCCCAATAGCCTGTTGATGGATTAGACGAAGTAAAGAAGGATGAAAAATAGCACTTAATCAAAGACATGATATCCCTCAACTCAGTAACCCGTGTTCCACTGGAATTAATCAGCCCATTAATAATGTTTTTCTTATGTCTCCTAGAGGCCCGTTGATGAAAATATCTGGTATTCCGATCACCATCTGCAAGCCAATTAGCCCTTGAGCGATGTTGCCAATAATAGTCTTGAAGAGCCAATAAATGATCAAGTTTTTCTCTGTGTTTATGATGAGGAGAATATCAGCTCCAGTAGAGATGGTATTCATCTGAGTCATGTGTAATGTTTATTTGATGAGATAAGTTGCCAAAAATTGATGCACCCCAATTTGAGAGAGACCTTTTTCAAAGTTTGTTAGTATATTATGCAATTGATTACTGGAATTAGGAAGGTAGGGGCAAGAGGAGGTCCAGAGTTGACAACATTATGTAAAAACTCAGGAGAGAGTCGCCAATGGGGCACAAAGCGAAAAGGTTTATGAGAAGTAATCGTCTGACCCCCAACAAAAAATCCTTCAGAAAGCTCAATTTGTAGCATACGAACCATAATAATCAAGATGACTAATGACAGCTCGCGAGAAGAGGCATTCCCACTCAGTATTAGCAACCACCCTATCAAGTCGTTCATGAATAGATTCAGAAGAAAGTCTACAATTATGCCAAGTAAACTTAGGACAACATAAGCCAAGATCTTTAAGCTGGCAGTAATCTAAGGTATCACGAAAGTGAGTCAGCTGAATTTCTGAACCCACTATTCCCCCTGATTTTTCTGAGAACGCCAGGATTTCGGTAAAATCTCCAGTAATCAACCATGGGAATTTAGGCATATGATACAACCGTTTAAGAAGTTGCCAACAATGAGGTCGATTCCTTCTATCCGGATTACCTAGAAGCCTGTAAACCGCCAAGGAGGTTGGCCCTGCCAGTGAAGAATTCCATCAATATGGCTAGGGCTATAATTCTGAATATCCAGGGAGAGGTCATCATTCCACAGTAGAGCTAAACCACCACTACGTCCCCTACTATCCACCATGAACCCATTAGGAAAACCCAGTTGCCTACGTAAAGAAGAAGCCCGGTACCCATATAATTTGGTCTCCATTAATAAAACCATAGTTGAGAAAAAGGAATTGACCACAATGAGATCTTTTCAGAAAGAAAGGAATACCTTAGGGACTCCACTGTATGCCTATTAGGGACCAACCAACCCCATGGAATGAATCTTCAAATAAACAAAAAAGATGAGAGCAGCAAGAAGAGTCGATCAGCTCCAGAACCACCATTGGACACTCAACTGAATAGAAACCTAGAGCGGCTAGTCAGAGGGCAGAGACGCCCCAAAAATCACCAAGGGTTACGGATGTAGTACTGAAGAGAGAGGAAATCTTACAACTAAAGAACGGAAAAAGAGCGGCAAAAGAGTAACTCCAAAGAGGAGAAGCAAGAGCTCTCGACAATCCAAATTTCAAAATTACAGTTTACATCATCAATTTTAATGAATTATAACATTTTATATTCTATTGACTCGATTTTAAATTTTTATCGAAAATTTTTATCGCTGCATTCTCATCAACTTACATACTCAAACTTATATCCATTTAAGTTATTATTCCAATTTTTTTTAAAAAAAACAAAATAATATTTTTAATATCGAAATTTTTAGGTAACGATTACAAAAAATGAAATTTTGACACCCCAAATATTAATTTTGATTTTAAAAAAAATTGCGATAGTTAGTTTAAGTGACTCTAAGTTTGAATATATAAGGCGATGATGAAATGCAGTGATAAATTTTCGATAAAAACACAAAATCGAGTCATACGGATGCAAAGTGTTACAATTAATGAAAGTTGGCAAAAATGTATTAAATTTGAGTTCATTAGATAAACATTGATGTTGTTAAGTATATAATAGGTACTTAAACACCAAATATACAAGTATAAACATAGGCAAGTGAAATCATATGAAATATAATATCGACGCAAAGAATAAACAATATTATATGCAATGAGGAGAAATTATAAAAATGGTCATATAGAATAGATGCATTTGTAATAGTAGTCTAAGACTTTTAAAACTGATCAAATATAATCTAAAAATTTATGTGTTAACAAAAGTAGTCCATATAGATTTTTTATCAAATATAGTCCACAAAAATTATTATTATTTAACAAAAGTTGTCCTTAAAGTTTTAACAAAACACAAGACCATTTTGTTAAAAAATAATTTACTATAATTATAAAACATTTATGTGAGACTATTTGTTTTTTTAAAAAATAATTTCTTTAGGACTATATTTGATTAGTCCAAAAAGTTTAGGAATACTATTGCAAATATCTCTATTCTATGTGACCATTTTTTTGTAATTTACCATATGCAATGCACGGAAGATAAGATGGAAAAAATTGCTTATGCTGATTTGGTCACGTACAACGTAGGCGTAATAACGTACATGTGCTTATAGTAGAGTTAATGGATCTCGACCCTTTCATGAGAGAAATGTACAACCGACGAAGACATTGCTCTAATTCTATGATGCATGGATACTCCTAAAATTTTCATAGTCATGCGTCGGATACTTTTGAGATACCGATACTCATGAATACTCCACTGAAACATTTCGGATACGTCACATGGCATATCTGAATTAAAAATTATTATTTTTGTCTCGGATACTTGTCTGGATACGGTTCTGATACGTCTGACTCAGACGTATCACATACGCCATATGATGTTTCTAGAATTTAATTTTTTTTTTAATCAGGGTATGTGATTTGTCCAAGATACGTCTGAGACCATATCCGACACGGTCAAGATACGTCATTTTTTTTGACTTTTAATTGTTTAATGCTGATTATATGTTTCAAACTTGAGTTCTTATTAATATTAGGAAAATTACATTTAACATTTTATAGGTTGGTCCAAATTTCACTTTCTAACCATTATTTGAAAATTTATAGTTTATGTCAATTTTCATGAACACGAGATTTTTTAATTTCTAAGATGCTATAGGTTGTATACGATGATAATAATAATAATAATAATTATTATTATTATTATTATTATTATTATAATTATATATTTATATATAATATTTAGGGAAAACTACGCAAATCAATAGTTTTGTCCAAGTTTCACTTTGCAAATATTGGTTGAAATATTATCGTTAACATCATCAACTTTCTTACAAAGTGAATTTGTACCCAGGTATAACATATTTTGCATAACTTTTCATAAATATTATTGATGTATATATATACAAAATTTGTCATATCCAGACATACCATATCCTATAAATTTAAAAAATCCATGCAATTGTATTCATATCGGCATATTCATGTCCATGCATCATAGCTATAAGTTATGTACAATGATATTCCGACCGAAAGAAGCGCTTGTAGAAGACTATCACATATGTGCGACACGACTTGATTCATCATACGGTTCATGTAGCCAACCCCAATCCATTGGAATTAAATGCTTATTTGTTGTTATACCATATGCAATGTGCAGGCTCTCTATACCATGCCTTGTAGTGGCCAATCCACTATTAGGCCAATACACAGACAAATGCCATATAGAATTGGAAATGATGGCATTATGAGATTTTGAACCATAACCACATCCGATCACAATCACAAACTAATCTTAACATCATATAGCGACATGAACATTGTTGATCAGCGAAGGATATAGCTAAAGAAAGCTTGCATCTTACTTAAATCCGGACAACAGTAACCCAATTTTTTGTCCTTAAAATGATATTGACAGCAACAATGCTTATGGTTCCATGACAATTTGTTTTCCAAGATATAATAGAACCACTTCAAATCATAATTTTTTAAAACCACAAAGGTTTGAAGCACTAAAACTTGAAATAAGACGATAGAATGAAAATTGCATTTTTTCTTTTATTTCTAGTGTTTAATCCGTAGAAAAATTGTATTATAACTCAAAATTGTTTGTTCTATTTATAGTTAACAAATAGACATCATTTCGAAGTATCTTTTCCTGAAAAATCACAACTGCACACCAAAGGGTACAACCATACAGCAAAAATTACGCCCCAGTGCTAGGGTACATCGCCCCAACACTACCCAGATTTTCCGAACTGTGTTTTTTGGTGTCCTTATTTCATCGTTCTTCCTTCGTTCAATTTTTCCTTGCCGAATTTTAATCCTTTAAGCCTATTTTTCCAACACTAATCCAAAGATAACGAGGAAGAAGTTTGGTTGACTTGCAAAGTTACTTCTGGTTATGTTTTCTCACTTGGTTCACGACACATTTCATGTGCTTCAATCATGCAACAAATTGTTGGAATAAATTTCTGGATGTGTATCTTTGGGCAATATAATAGGCAAAGAAACAAATGGCTTTGAATGTCAAGACAATAGTTCAACTATTTGTCCTTAAAACGGTGTTGCCAGCAACGGTGACGACAATTTGTTTTCCAAGATACAATAGAAGCACTTCAAATCACAATTTTTTTTAAACCACAAAGGTTTGAAGCACTAAAACTTGAAATAAGATGATGGAATGAAATTGCATTTTTTCTTTTATTTCTAGTGTTTAATCCGTAGAAAAATTGTATTATAACTCAAAATTGTTTGTTCTATTTATAGTTAACAAATAGACGTCATTTTGAAGTATCTTTTCATGAAAAATTACAACTGTACACCAAAGGATATAACCATATGTATGAAATGCACCCCAGTGCCAGGGTGCTGTACTACCCAGATTTTCCGGACTGTGTTTTTGGAATCCTTATTTCATCGTTCTTCCTTCGCTCGATTTTTCCAACACTAACTGTGCCTTAATCCGTTGTAGAAGACGATCATTTTTCAGCCGGAATAGCAACGTTCGAGCCATTTGATTGAGAATAATTCTTGATGAAACGAAGTGAAGCTATGGAACCATTATGTCATGCTCGCGTGATTAATTAGCTAATGTGGGAATGATTAATCCCATAAACATAAATGAGGATTATTAGGTCCTAATGAATGTTTTAATTTATTGCATGAAAGCTAACATGACAATTTTTATCTTCAATGTGCTTAAAACGACTCTGAATTGTTTTAGCACAATGTTGTTGACAGTAAACTCAGTTTGTGCGTAATGAGAAAGATATTGATATGTAATGCATTATCCAGAAATCAAATTGAGTATCAAGACACAATTTTTATACAAAAGCTTCCCAAAAACCAGCAGATACACAAGCTCACCAAGAAATATTTTGCAAACCGGTTCCGCTAATTTGTAATGCAAACATCAAGGAGACAAAGCCACTGGGAATGGAGAAGGGGGAGTTCATTACGTAACCAGGCTTACTTTTTTTTACCTCCTTTCCCTTTCTTTCCCTTATTGTTGTTCTTCTTCTTTCCTTTTCCCCGAGTGACCGGTTTGGCTTCCTGGTTGCTGGGCTTCGTTACATTATCAACAGCTAAATCTTCACATGTGTCAGAGCCTTCAAGGTTGCTGAGGGAAATTTTCTCATCACTCAGTTCACTGGAGATAACACTCGAGTTTGTGTCGAGCACAGTTGATAACAAGTTTTCTAGTCGAGGCCTTCTGGACTCCAAGCTCTTCAAAAGTTCTCCCATCTCAGACAAGTCTTGAGTCTCTTGACCATCCAGGTTACTGCACGGATGAAACTCTAAGTAGGACTAAAAAGATATAAAAGTATTTTGGCCTGTTTCCACTATGTATACGATTCCTTTTTTTTTTTTGGCCAATTTGTTCAGATAACTAACCTCGTATCTAGCATAGACGAAAGCTGCTTCAATTCCTCGATCGTGTCTGTGACTTCACGCATGTATTCATCTGTTACACTAGAAGGAGATTTCTGCTCAGTTAGCTGAACCATTGCAGCTGCTAAGAAGTTCATATGCTCCTCTACCTGAAAATAAAGCAAACTCATAAAATCAGACAATCCCTATCTGTCAAGAAGCTACACGATAAAAATGACTTCAAAAATTTACCTTATTTTTTAGGGGAATGGTTTTCAAATTTCTGTTATTTTCACTTCCACGGGACAGTGACATGTCCGATATGTCCCCGAGAAATCCCCACCTCATTTGCAGGTCAAACTTTTCTTTCTCTGAACTTGAGTTTGTATCAGTTTTTGGCATCATTTCTGAAGATTGAACAGCAGTACTCTTACCTTGATTTTGACCAATTTGAGGAAGCCCAATGCCAGATTTAGTCACATTTCCTTCAAATGTAGTTACTCGAGCATTTGATATTTCAGTGCTCCTTGGAAACAACACATTAAAGATGTCGTTTTTGCATGAAAATAACCTGAGGTCCAGAAAAATGGCATCAGGACACACAAACTTGAAATTATTTTCTCTCAAGGTCACAATCACAACAGGATCCTCAATAGCTTTGAATGCTGCAGCAACTGTCGCAACAGGTGAATTATTATTCCTCTGTCCACGTAAGACAGCATCATAAAATTCTCTTCGCAAATGAGATCTTATTTGGTGTCTATGCAACAGCCTAAAGAGTACATTAAGGGGCATTTCAGAGTTCAGATACACCAAACATAGAATCACTACCAATCTTTGTACTAGCACTGGAAAATAGTAGTTGAAATCAATGTTGGAACGCTTGATCCATTCTCCCGTATCAACAATGTTTTCATAAAGAAAATTGTGAACCACACTGATTGTGAAATTAATAATGCTTTTTGGAGAGGATCCCATATCTGTGTCGAAATTGGCACTTGGATTAGCATCCGATTGTTGGCATACAATCCACTCCACAAATGATGATTTTGAGGTGAAAAAACAGCCACGAGGGTGAGGTGCCAAAATCAAAAGGCGCTCCAAAAGATATAAGAAACAATTCGGTGATATATAGTTGTGTACCCTCCAGTTGGCGATATAGGTTTCTTCAAGAGCTTTATAAAATCTATGACTCAGGGATTCCGTGGGGCTGCTTGATGGAGAATTATGCAAACTTCCTGATCGTATGATTCCGTTCACTAAAGTGGTATCACTAAGAACTTGTGGTTCCAGATTGCTAAGGGCAGACGCCATTGGAGATTCTGGCTTGATGATGCCCCCAAGGATCTCAATGAATGCTTTCCAATACAAGTTCTTAGACAAACTTTTAGCCATTCTCTCACAAAGATGATGTTTTGGCTTGCCAGACCCTAGCCATATCATCACCACTTCTCCTATTTGCCTATAGGTAAGATCACAATTTGTGCTTATTTTTCGAGAGATAACTTCTTCCAATAAAATCTTTGAAAGTTTGGTCTCCCTAAGAAGGATCATGTTTGCTGATAAAGACTGTCGAGGGTCTACAGGGAAAACAATTTCAAAGTATTTGGTAGATAATTGTAAGAATTCCCGTAGCTTCCAGTCTTCAGATTTCTTCAAGTCGAGTGATTTTGAATCGATCAAGAACTTTGCTATATCAAAAATGAAAGTTAAGCATATGCCACGGCAGTATATAGACGAGGGTTTCACCACAAAAGATGACTGAAGTGCCTCCAAAACTTGAAGTCCAACAAAAACTAACTCTTTGCGCCAGTATATTTGAGCTGCTGACACGAAATGACGAGCATGAAGAGTCGCCACCTTTCTCTTTCGATGCATAAACGACTTATGCACATTCTCAACCCATTTAGCATCAGGGTTCATCAAAAGACAAGTGAAACTTGAATCTTGCAACAACCTCACACCAAAGTAATGCAAACAGAATTCTATGGTACCTTTGAATTTGTGGGTGTCGCCCCTTTCAAGATACCTAAGACATTCTATGATCTCCAAACTGTTTTCCTTGTACAAGTTCCAAATATAAACAAGAGTTCTGACAGAGACTTGGTTCCTCAAAAGTTTTTCCTCCGAGTAACCATTTACATCAACTGGCCATTCATGATCCAATTCATATTTTGCCGCATGTATTCCAAAATGCAAATCTAGTAGCTTTCTAACTGAGAGAATTTCACCTGTGCGGCTTTCACCTCGTTTCGAAGTAATGAAAATTTGCATCAACTCATCCAAGTTCATACGGTCATGTGACAAAATTTTGGTATCTGTCCAAATGAATGCATGAAAATTTCCAGAAACCTTCTCAGCGAAGGACATCGATTTACTTACGAGTTCCTCCTTTTGAGGAAATGCCTTCAAAGGCCAACCTTGGGTTGTCGATACCCATATGGAGTTCGAAAGCACGTATGACAGGATGAGCTTGGAGGCATTGGCAAAACTCCCAGCCTTTACAAGCAGATCAACCTCAATAAGAATATCTCCCATCAGCTTTGCAACATCTGCTGCCTCCTTGAAGTTTCCAGACTCTCTCTCCAAACTTAAAAGCTCTTCAAGACAATCTAAAGACCTCAAGAAATTGCGTTTGGATTCCATAGAACCAAAAGCTCGAATAAACTTCATAAACAAAACATTATTCTTTATGCTATAATATTCCAAAGCACCACTTTCCAAAAACTGTTGTTCAATTTTGTCAATCTCTTTTAGTTGTCATAATTTCAGTATTACAAGGAGCTTGCTCTTTCCAGAGCTCTATATATTGCAAGCCCATGTCAAAAAGTTTTCCTTTGGTGCAAGCTGACAAGCACTCGATGAACAAATTTCCATTGGCATACACAACTGCTGCAGTGTCATAGCACCCAGCTAATGTGAAACATTCACCAGCTTTTCGTAACTCCGATGTACCACATTTGTGGAGGTAAATCATTCCTGGATCATTGTTTTTTAATATACATCATAACAGCAGAACTTCAACCAAAAAAAAGAAAAGAAAAATATTACATCATCTGAATTAATAGAAATGTCAATTAAGCAAAATGCTGCTAAAAGGAAGACCAATGGGATTCCGGATCAAAACAACTTCAACATTTCCCTTACCTTAAAGTTTCGATAGCTTACAGATTTTAATACGTTACAGACTCAAAAGATAACCACACAACTGCTCATGATTTTCTAGACTAAGAGAATGAATCCCAATACTTCTCTATATAAGTCCAGGAGGGGGTGTCCATTGGGTCTAGTTCACACATATATGCAACTAGAATAATTGAAAATAGAAATAAAGGGGGAGTCAAAATCAACAATCATACTACAAGTTCACTACTACTTGTTTATAGAGTAACATCTCTTCGCAAGATAATCCAATATGTTGAAGAAATCTGCTACCTCGTGTCAAGAGACAGGTTAGTTTTGAAAATTTTGAGTACTAGAAATGGGAAATTTAACAAAGGAAAAGGTGATTACTTCACTAATACTATATCTCAGAAATTAGATCTGCTAGATTTATTGGTATATTAAATTTGTGTAGTTCAGGAGGACATAAAACTCGATCATACCTGCTTTTTCGTATTCCTCCAAATCACAGAAACATTCAGCTGCAGAAGCAGCTCTTCCAATAGAATCAAATAATTCTGCAGCCTCTCTAATCATTATGCATGCCTCCCTAGGATTTGAAATGCGAAGATGATCAGCAGATGCTCTAAGCCCAGAAGCCTTGGCCCTTTTCTCCCAGGTTTCCTCTCCTGCTCTTTCAAAGCACATGGTTGCCATCTCGTAGTTTTTTACCCAAAATAGCTACAAAAGCACAATACATCAACTTCCTAAGATAATGAAATAAACGGACCTAAAACAAGGTGAAGAGCAGCCCAACCTTGATTCCCTGTGATTTCCACTCCTCTGGGCTGCTTGCCCTTTGCATTTCTTCCGCAAGAGAATCATCTAGTTTTCTGACTTGTATGAGACCCAATCTCCGCCAGTAGTCAAACATAGGTTTGGAGAACTCTGCATTGTTTTCGCAGATCCATAATCTTTGTCTCGTTCGTGTGATCGCCACATATAATTGTTTCAGTTCTGAACACAAGATACTATGTTTCGACTGGTTAAAACTTGGAAATGACTTTGGAAAGTTTGGATCAAACATATCTTTTTGCTTAAAGAACTCGTACAATACTCTCCATTGACTGCTTAGAGGTGAAGAGCCAAAAAAGTTGTATAGCAGCACATCCTAGCATTCAAAATTAAGGAATAAAACGAGGAACGAAATGAATGTGAGTTACAAGAAAGAATATGATTAATGAAGATGGCAGTATCTGGACTGGTATCCACCTCGCCAATACCAAGTCACGGATTTCCTTTGTTTTCGAAGAGAAACTAATGAAAAACGATTACCATATTCAAGCAAGAAGTCAAGGAATTCAAATATAATCATATGGATTACCTGGAATTCAAGGCCCTTGCACTCTATTATAGTGAGAACGAGAGCCTGACGACCAATATATTTAGAAATTTCCTTTCTCGCTGAGTCATCACGAACTAGTATGACTTGCTCAGCACCGAAACCTATCCATTTCCCACTCGCACTTCCGCTGCATCCAAATATTGTTATGATCGAGTTCTCATCGCTGCCAGGCTCTAGTACAACAGGTGACTCACCACATATATAACTGGTCTCAGGAGCCAATGCATCAACTGATAGTGGGAAAAAATGGTAAAGAAGATCAATGACACTCTGCGCTAATCTGAGCACTCCAGTATGAGTACGAAAATTCTGGCACATTCTAAAATTATCTGATATAAGGCCTTTTTCCCCTCTTCCAGCAGATGCAGAGGTTTCGGATTTCATGACAAATTCATTGTAAAACAAAGACCGAATATCTTCAAACCTAAAGTCAATCCCTCTGGCAATTGTTTGTGCTGTATCGCCAGAAAAAACAAATCCTTCATCAACATTTTTGCATATATGTCTGAAAAGAGCAAGTTGCCTCATATTAAGGTCTTGCACTTCATCAATGTAAACAAAATCCATTTTGTCACCCGCTAAATTCTCCTTGCCTAGACGAAGATGTATGTCCATTACAAAATCGGTAACATCAAACTCATCACGCTCCATCTTCATCTTCTCGTAGTCCTGATATATATCATAGATCACCTCCCTCTTCTCGGCACTTAAAGTGGATACCCTGCTCTCAGATAATGAAACATACTCCTGCCTGTTTCTCTTGACATCACATGCTTCCCCTGCTTGTAGACCACCTTTGATATGAGACATAATCTCGGTAAAAACTCGAGAAGGATCAAGGTTTTTTGTTAGCTTTGCATTGAAATGTGGCCAATAGAAGGATGAGAAACGATCATAAGTAACCTCTTTTCTCCGTATGAGAGTCTGAAGAGCAACGGATCTGAAACTTCTACCTTCATAGTGAGAGGAATCTCTTGCATCATGGAATCTCTCAAAATATGAAGTGCCCAGAGTACCATCAAGCATCATTAAAAATTTATGAAATGTAATAATAAGCGGGTAATTTTCGGATTGAATGCCAACAAATGTGTCTGGAATATCTTTAAATTCAGCCATTTCTTCTATATCATCAGTATCAGTGAAACTGCTATTGGCAGAGAAGTCTTGGCTAGCAAACCTATGTAGAAAGTATGTCAGAAAGATACCAACGACTTGAATAACACAATACATTGGTAGTATATAATGCAGTTCAAGGTCTCTGTTACGGGACAAAGATTGAATGAACCAAAACATACAAATATGAGCCCAACAGATGAAGCCCAATTGGGGAAGCCCAGGATCTTTCAAGTCTATCAGAGGAGGGGAACAGAACACGTGAGAGGGGGGAAGTTAGTTAGGGAGAGAGAAGAATAAAAAAGGGAGGGGGAGGAACATTGTGGGCATTCGGGAATTTATGTATGAAGTGAGGTCGAGCAATTGGCTTGGGCAAGAGGAAACTTCTTCCTCTTGAGTAATAGTGAGCAAGAGAGTTTTTCATTTCATCTTCATTATAATTTCCTGTTTTCAGTTTATTCCAGACATTAATCAACAGTGTTATTTCCTTTATATTGAACCCATATTAGTTTCTGGTTCTCTGCAAATTGTTTGGTGTAATTTTTGTTCATATCAATTGGTCCGACCTGCCGGATCCGATTGAACGACCTAAGGAAGATGACAACGACAAGAGCCGATTCCAAATACGAAGGACTCGAGAAGATGATACAGACTGTAGAGGAAAAGGTTGAGGGGAGGATGAATGAGATCAACAGTAACATGGAAACGTTGATGGAGATGATAAGAGGGATGAGTCATAGGGATGAAAGGGAAAGAGTAGGGGAGGATAGGAACAAGGTGGATGATGGGTACGAAGAGGAAGGAGGAGGAAGAAACTATGGGTTTGATGAGGTGAAACATGTGATGAAAAGATTGGATATGCCAGGCTTCAATGGGACAGACCCACTGGGGTGGCTAGTGAAGGCTGAGCAATACTTTGAAATAAATACTACACCATTCCTTAACAGATTACCAATGGCTTGTGTGTGCATGGAAGGTGCAGCGGTACACTGGTTCAGGTGGGTGAAGCTGCGAAACCACAATCTGACGTGGGAACAGTTGAAGGTGGAGATGCTACGTCGATTTGGTGGAGAAATGTCCAATAACCCGTACCAGCAGCTAGCGTCGCTGAAGCAGAAAACATCGACAGTGAAGGAGTATGTCGAGAGTTTCGAGGCGTTGATTGTGCAAATCCCAGAACTATCCGAAGCCCATTACATCGGATATTTTCTCAGTGGATTGCGTGAAGAATTGCGATGTAGAGTGGAAACCCACAGCCCTATGACAGTGACGAGAGCGATGGAATTAGCCAAGGCGGTGGAGAAGGAGATGTATCGGAGTGAGTGCAGGAGGAAGGGAAAAGGGCCGATGGGAGTAGGCGGTGAATGGGCTGCTAGAAATAGCCCATATGGAGGAACCCAGAATCGAAATTACCCACAATCCAATTACTCACCATCCAACCAAAACATCACACAGCCCAATCAAAATTATCCATCACACAACAGAAATCCTTTAACCCAACCCATAAAAAGCCAAATTAACCAGCCACTACCACCAAATAATAATCGCCGACCAAATTTTGTACCAGGGGGGAGAATGGCGGACGGAAAGGGGAGAGAGGGGAGTACATATTCGCACCAAGAATATTTGAGAAGAAGAGAAAAAGGGCTATGTTATCGGTGTGGCCAGCTGTACCACCCGCAACATCAGTGCCCGGGAAAATCGCTAAGGGTGATAATTCTGGCAGAAGACGAAGGTGAAGGAAGTGGGGAAGAACTACGGGAGAAGGAAGAAGAGAGAATAGCTGAGGTACAGGAGGGAGAAGGGGAAGTTTGCCAATTGGAGCTACCACTATTTTCGGTTGGGGGTATCTCCCAGCCCAGAACCATGAAGGTGTGGGGAAACTTGGTGGGAAAACCAATCATTGTGATGATCGACAGTGGCGCGAGCCACAATTTTCTATCTGAACAGTTAGCGCTGGAACTGAATTTATCAATCAAAGAAACTAAGGAATTTGGGGTTAAATTAGGGGACGGCCATAAGGTGACATCTCAGGGGATGTGTGAGGGGCTGAAAATAAATTTAGGGAGCTGTGAGGTAGAGGTGGATGGATATTTATTTGGGTTAGGAGGAGTGGATGTAATTCTGGGGGTAGCTTGGTGTGCACCTTGGGGGAAGTCAAAGTGGACTGGATGAAAATGAGCATGAAATTCTTAAAGGGGCAGGAGGAAGTATTGTTATGGGGGGATCCTTCATTGAGTCGAATGCCAGCAACCTTAACATCGCTGGCCAAGCTCACAGAGGTCGAGTTTTGGGGGATGTTACTTGCTGTGTCCGAAGAAGAAGTGGGCGGGCCATGTGTAGAGACAGTAGAGTATGGTTGGTCGATCGGGGAGATGTTAGAGGAGTTTATGGAAGTGTTTAAGGAGCCCAAGGGGTTACCCCCCGAGCGTGAGCAAGAACATGCGATTGTGGTTAGAGAGGGAGATGACCCAGTTAATGTACGGCCTTATAGGTACGCACATAATCAAAAGAATGAGATTGAAAAGATGGTGAGGGAGATGCTGTCAGCAGGCATAATACAGCCAAGTACGAGCCCATATTCCAGTCCTGTAATATTGGTGAAGAAGAAGGATGGTAGCTGGAGGTTTTGTGTTGATTATAGAGCCCTCAATGGCATCACCGTGCCTGACAAATATCCCATTCCAGTAATTGAGGAGCTGCTGGATGAATTGGGAGGAGCCAGCGTGTTTTCTAAAGTTGATTTGAGATCCGGATATCATCAGATCCGAGTAAAAAGGGAGGATGTCTGCAAAACGGCATTTAGGACTCATTCGGGCCACTATGAGTTCCTTGTTATGCCATTTGGGTTGAAAAATGCACCTGCCACATTTCAATCCACCATGAATGAGGTATTTCGACCATATTTGAGAAAATTTGTTTTGGTATTTTTTGACGATATACTCATATATAGTCGATCGATGAATGAGCATGCGGGGCATCTCAGAAAGGTGTTTGAGGTGTTACTAGCAAATAGATTTGTGGCTAATAAAAAAAAATGTACTTTCGGGCAGCCACAAGTGGAATATTTGGGGCACATTGTGTCTGGTAAGGGGGTGGAAGTAGATCCGAATAAAGTGGGGAATGTGAAGGCATGGCCTGTGCCTTCAAATGTGAAGGGGGTAAGGGGTTTTTTGGGTTTAACAGGATATTATCGCCGTTTTATAAAAGATTATGGGAAAATTGCTAAGCCATTGACTGGATTACTGAAGAAGGAGGGGTTTAAATGGAATGAGGAGGCGAATGCGGCTTTTAAAAAATTAAAGGAGCTTGTCACAACAGCCCCTGTACTTGCTGTACCTGATTTTGATAAAGAATTTATTATTGAATGTGATGCGTCGGGCCGAGGGTTGGGAGCAGTATTAATGCAAGAAGGAAGGCCCATCGCATTTTTTAGCAAGGCGTTGGCAGAGCGAGCTTTGTCTAAATCAGTGTATGAAAAGGAGCTTATGGCCTTGGTTTTAGCGATCCTCCATTGGAGGCCATATGTTTTGGGGAGGAAATTTAAGGTTCTGACCGACCAAAAGTCTTTGAGATACTTAACACAGCAAAGAATCACTACCCCGGATCAGCAGAATTGGCTAGCAAAACTAATGGGGTATGACTTTGAGGTAATTTACAAGTCAGGGGTGACCAACCGGGTGGCGGATGCTTTGTCTAGGGTGAGGCTGGAGGCTGACTTACAGGCAATCAGTATGCCTTTTTGGTTGGAAACAGATGACTTCTTGGCAGCAGTCGAGGAAGATCCTTTTTTACAGAAGATCCTTAAGAGTTTAAAGGAACAGCCGCACGAACCCACTCCCTACTCTCTGGTAAGAGGGAGGCTGCTGTATAAGGGTCGCATAGTGGTACCAGCCAGCTCAGATTGGGTGAAGAAGGTGTTGGAAGAGTACCATAGAACACCTATGGGTGGGCATGCTGGGGCCTATCGAACATATAGACGATTGGCCGCCAACTTGCATTGGAAAGGCATGAAACAAGAAGTATATAAATTTGTGGCTGAATGTGAGGAATGTCAACGACAGAAATACCAAGCGACATCCCCAGCTGGGTTATTGCAACCACTACCAATTCCGGAGGCAGTTTGGGAGGACATAGCTATGGATTTTATTACAGGGCTCCCAAAATCCAAAGGGTATGATGCCATCTTGGTGGTAGTGGACCGTTTATCAAAATATGGCCATTTTATTTTGATTAAACATCCATATTCCGCTAAAGGAGTAGCTGAAGTGTTTGCGAAAGAAGTGGTGAGACATCATGGGGTACCTCGATCCATTGTCAGTGACCGGGACCCCACCTTTATGAGTCATTTTTGGCAAGATTACTTCCGGTTGCAAGGAACACAGTTGAAAATGAGTTCGGCTTATCACCCGGAGACTGATGGACAATCTGAGGTTTTGAATAGATGCTTGGAAACCTACCTTAGATGTTTTGCATCGGAACAACCAAAGAGCTGGGCCGAATGGGTGCATTGGGCGGAATATTGGTACAATACGAGTTTCCATTCCGCCACGAAGACTACACCTTATGAAACATTGTATGGAAGGCCACCACCTGCTTTAATTCACTTTCTGCCCGGGGAAACAAATGTGGAGGCAGTAGCAAGAGAACTGGAAGAAAGGGATGAAGTTTTGAGGCAGTTAAAATACAATTTAGGGAGAGCTCAGCAGCGTATGGAAAAATATGCTAACACTAAGAGGAAAGATGTCTCTTTTGAAGTGGGAGATTGGGTATTTGTTAAACTTAGGCCCCATAGACAGGTGACTGTGGCAAAACGGATCAATCAAAAGTTGGCAGCCCGTTTTTTTGGGCCTTTCCAGGTGTTACAAAGAGTCGGGGCAGTTGCTTACAGATTGAAACTGCCTGAAGAGGCAAGGGTGCACCCTGTTTTTCATGCTTCACAACTAAAAAAGGCTCGAGGGGAATGTGTTGCAAATCAGTTTTTACCAAATGATTTAGAAGTGGAGTTAGGAGAGGTGGTCCAGCCCAAGCACATCCTGAGGAGCAGAATACTACAAAAAGGAATGGAAAGAATTCATCAAGTGTTGGTTCAGTGGGTAGATAAATCAGAGGAGGAAGCAACTTGGGAGGACAAGACTGTCATGCAGCAGCAATTTCCTGATTTTAGCCTTGCGGACAAGGCTAGTTTAACGGGGGAAGGTATTGTTACGGGACAAAGATTGAATGAACCAAAACATACAAATATGAGCCCAACAGATGAAGCCCAATTGGGGAAGCCCAGGATCTTTCAAGTCTATCAGAGGAGGGGAACAGAACACGTGAGAGGGGGGAAGTTAGTTAGGGAGAGAGAAGAATAAAAAAGGGAGGGGGAGGAACATTGTGGGCATTCGGGAATTTATGTATGAAGTGAGGTCGAGCAATTGGCTTGGGCAAGAGGAAACTTCTTCCTCTTGAGTAATAGTGAGCAAGAGAGTTTTTCATTTCATCTTCATTATAATTTCCTGTTTTCAGTTTATTCCAGACATTAATCAACAGTGTTATTTCCTTTATATTGAACCCATATTAGTTTCTGGTTCTCTGCAAATTGTTTGGTGTAATTTTTGTTCATATCAGTCTCCGTGAAATCCAAATATCCAACTCCATAGAGATTTATAATATTAGTTATTCACATTAGGATAAAGAACTTCCTAATAAAAATTAAGAGCCTGTTTGGCTAAGACTTATTTAAACTTCTTATAAGCTTTTAGAACTTATAAGATGTTTAGCAACTTATAAGCACTTACATCTTACAAATTAAGCTCTTAAAGCATTGGATAAAATATATTCTCATATGAAGAAAATATCGAGAAGACAGAGAAACAAATCAAATGAAGAGGAGATTAAGAAAAATAGTAACAAGAATGAGTTAATAATTTGGAATATAGTAAGCATTGAGATTATTATGAATAAATTTTATATGGTCTTAATTAAAATATAAGTTGGTGTGATTTTAATAGCTTATATTTTAACATTATAAGGCCTTTTCTAAAAATATTTTAACAAACAATTTCAGGCAACTTATAAGTTGTTAAGCATCTTATAGTATGTTTTAAATTGCTTATCAACTTAACAAGCAAGCTCTCCCCCTTCAAGCCGTTTTAATATGTTTTTTTTCCTTTTGGTCTAACTTCTACTTGGTAAATTTTATTGACTGAGTAATCATTCATTTTTCAAGCAACAACTAAAATGGCAAAAATGGAAATCGTCATTTGCACCCAAAACCCTATTAAAATTCATATATCTGTTCAATCATTCATTGACTTGTGAAAAGAGAGTAAGAAGGAATTATGAATTATTAATCATTCAATTTATTCTAGTTATAAAGAACGAACATGTAATAACAAAGAGCAGGAAATGGAAGATAGGATGGGCGACGTCGAGTTTCGCACTTGTCAAAGATATAGGTTTCCAATAATCAGATCAGAAAACCAAGTTTTTGTAACTTAAAGTGTCTGCCTAAGCGTCCTAATACACTATATTAGCATGCTATCTACAGTAAAAATCAAAGCAATTCCATTTCTATCCATCCCACTAAATTTATGAGCAGGCAGCAGTGGACGTGATGTGCTAAACATTCATCATATAACCTTTGTGACTGGTTTTACTGTAGTGGAACTAAAGTGTGCAACGCTGTCGGAGTACCAAGATTTACAGAAATAAGAATAAAAGCGAAACGTAATGTCACAGCATATTTCTTAACAGAACGCACCTTTTGAACTGAGACACATGTCGTTTGACTGCATGGCAAAGTTTTGGGCTCATGGTGACAAATAGCTGACGCAGGGTAGATTGACTTTGGCTCTGAATGTCGTCAACTCTCTCACATGTTGACATGTTGTTTGGAGTTGCCAAAGAATCCCCTGAAGCAATTGAGTACTGCTGTAGCTTCTGGCATAGCTTCATAATTAAAACAGTTGTCTTCCCAGTGCCAGATCTACCTAATATGAAGCTGCTTCTAGGAAATATTATTATCTCTTGCTCTTCATCAGTGACCTCAAACGGGAGTTCAACTTCTCTACCATCATGGTCAGAAAGCAAATGATTCACAGAACCAGAAGACAGGGAGTAAAATTTCATTAGAAGCAAGCTTTCACTCACTCTGGAATTTTCAACGTAGCTTCCACTGTCAATGTCTGAATTCATGCGGAATTTGGTGTCATTGAGATTCTTAAATCGGACTATACCATCAGAACTTGACCAAATCTTTGGAACTTCCAAATTTCTAAAACAGAATTGAATTTCGTTGAATTAATTTCAGTTTACAAAAATGTCTGTCAAAAAACTGGACGAACATTTAATAATAACGGGTGCGAGATATACAAACAAAGCCTACAAGCTTGATTTAGAACTGATCTAACACATGGTCACCATTTCTTGTACAAAAGATTAGGCAGATCACAGAACTTAAACATCAAACTTAACAAAATACAACCAAAACGACATACCCCTCTATGCATTTCTCCTTGCAGCGATTAATAAAATCGTCTGTCAGCATGGCGAATATGCTATCAAGTCGTTTCAACAATTTTGGGATCTCCACCAGAGGCAATACGTCCCAAACTTTCAAAAATTGTGTCCACATTGCGTCCTTCATTATATCAATGGAGCACAAAACATAGTATCCTTCAACTTTGAATTGTTTCACAACATATGAAGAGCCCTGACATTTCAAATCCACATCGATTTTCTTGGGTCGCCACCCACTTGCAAGCTTAAGCAATATATTTATGATCAACTTCTTTTTGTGGGTTGGTTTCAGTTTCGCAAAAGATTTTTGGAAGTTATCACTAAATGTTACCTGAAGGAATAGAAGATAAAACATCACAAAGAATCTTTCTTAGTGGTATAATTTGCTTTCCTACACTAATAGTATTTAAAAATATTAATCATTGTCGAAAGAAAAGAAAAAATTGGAGGATGGAGACTCAAGAAATAAGAATGTAACAACGGAACTATATCAACACTTATATCACCAGTGGAATTAAATTTACAATGATTCATGTAGAGATAACTAATCAAGCAAGAGAGTCGTTAGCGAAATTTGTACTTAGCATGGATCAATTTAACTCCTAATTGAACAGATTCTTTTATGCAATTAATAAAAAACTTGAGCAAAGAAATTCAGATAATATAAAATCCTTTGTTCTGCCAGAATGCATAGATGAAATTTTCATGTCACACCATACTCATTGAAAATAGCATCTGACGACAAATAATACCTTCCATCTTGCATCTTTGAAAATCATACTCTCGCCTTTGAGTAGATCTTCAAGTTCTTCTAGCTCTTTCTTTACAGTTATAATAGTTTTACCAATGTCACAATCATCTTTCACTGAAAAGAAACATTGACGGTGCTTCGCATCACGTATCAATGCTTCCCAAACTGAATCAACTTTACTCAAAGTTCCTTCATTTCCTAAGATCCAGAGACAATGCCTAAAAGAAATAGAAACCACAAGAATCAAAATTTTAACCAAACAAGATATCACTAAAAACTAAAGAGAAACTTTGCATGATCACACACCGAGCTCTTGTCAGGGCGACATTAATTCTCTGTGGATTAGACAAAAAGCCGATGGACCCACTTTATTAGACCTTACAGTTGATATGATAATAATATCTTCTTCTCCACCTTGAAACCCATCAATGGACTTCACCTTAACCGTAAACCAATGAAGGTTTTCATAGTTCTGTTTAATCTTATCATGAATTACAGCAGCTTGGGAAGCATATGGTGATATCACACCAATGCTGAGTTTCTCTTTTGAGCCATTCCACACTATAAATACATAGACACAGACAGCATAGTAAGAAAATATGTATCAACAGACGGATGGCCACGGGAGAAAGTATCAACCCCCAGATCCCTCACCCTATAAACAATCCCAAATATTATAATACTCATCAAACGCAAGGGTCAAATGAGAATAGTAAGTTAACTGTCCATAATATAATCTTTAGGCAAGGTTTCAAGTTATTCCCAAAGAGTGCAGTGAATGTTATTTATGCAAAAGAGCAAAAGTAGAATGGAGTATGGAGGTCAAAGAGAGGAAGACTTAAGATAACAATCATTTTCTTACCTTCCTTCCATGTGCCTCGAGTATAAAGCGACTTCTGATCACAGGTGTTATTCGATGCATATAACATCACAACCAATCTATTAAAATAATAGGTTCGAGCTCTTATGGTTAAATAATTTACACTGAGGGATATCAGATCCTAATTAACAATGCATGTGTTTGAATTGTAACCAAGTCATTTTGGTATTTAGATTATTCGAAAAGTCTTTGAACTATCTTTTAGTACAATTTGACTGATTTGAAAACCTAAAAAGAAAAAAAAAAGAGTATTTTATGATACTCAAATTTCTTTCAAAGCCAAAGAGCACAATATTTTTCCACATAAAGAAAGATTATTTGACATGTAAACAGATTGCTCTGAATGTAAAAGGCATAAAAAGATTATATAGACCACTAAATATCAGTTAGTTGCCAGAAACATTTCCTTTGCATATCCTTAACATACCTTTGAAAAGTTTCTGCACAATCTTCAATGTAACAGCTACCTCAACCATGTTTCTTCTACTGTGTCCCACATCATCCACCTCTTCTTTTCCATCAAGAATATTTATGAAAGAATATGGACCAAACATTTTCCCCTGAAGATAGCATCTTTGATAGCTTTCGGCCTGGACACTAGGTGCATCTAATATTTGGTTGTCATAGAAATTTGAATTCGGAAACTGGCTTATTGATGGATGCATTCTGTATTGCATATTAAGGAGATGCTTATTGTGACCTAGTGAGCTCAACCTTTCAAACAAACTTTTTCCAAAGCCAGCTTCTTCGGAGACCTATAAATTTAAGGAGAACATGTTAAAGAAACAAACCATTAGGGCATGCTTTCCCATGAGTTGCTAATTTATAAGGTAAGAAACCGTACTAACCTTGCTATTAATTGTTGCTGGTAATTGCCATTCATCGCCAACAAGAATAGCATGACTCACATATGGAATCTGAAGAGCTATAATAGATTCACTCTCCTTCACCTGAGCAGCCTCATCAATAATCAATACATTAAGTGGTTCCATATCCACCGTGTGTAGCCTGTACGAGGATGAAGTGGTGCAAAATATTAAAGAAGCCTTCTGGAAGCAGAAGTCTGAAATCTTAGTGTTATTCGTCGCAATTGGAAGGTTGAGTTTCGTGAGAGAAGACTGAAGAGATCTTAGAGTAGATAAACACGTGTTTCTCACATACAAGAAGGATGACTGAGAACTAATCACTCCCTGATTTAAAAGCATAAACTCAAATTCATCAGATGTCAAGCTGTCTTCAAACAACAATGTTTCAATAGAGTCAAGAAGGGACAGAAGTTGGACCATGTTGTTCTGCCCAAGAACGAAACTTCTTGGTAAATGAGTGACGAATGTTAACAAGGACTTTCTGAGTGGAGGTGCTATGTGTTTAAATCGATCTCTAGCATATTCCAAACTTGTTTTGAACTCAGATTGCGGAGTTTCACCTTCATGATTTTCTTTGGTCTTGATTAACTCGTTACCAACATATATATGATACTGAGAAATAATATCTTCAAGAAAATCAATCATGGAACTGATCCAGTGCTTCAAACCAGTTAGTGGTACCAAACACTCTACAAGTTTATTAACACGATAATCAAGAAAAATTTCCTCAATGTTAGAGCCAATTTTCAGGCGGTCCTTATTCCCAAAGATGAGCATGTCTCCTAAAGGACAAGATAAAAACATCTTACGTTCATCTGGAAATGAATCTCTCAATAAGCTTATTACACGAGAGGCTAGCTCTGTGATTGCCACATTTGTTGGAGCACAGATGAGGGTTCTGACTTTCAGTCTTAAGAGATTATAAAGCAAAACACTTATGGTTCTCGTCTTTCCAGTCCCAGGTGGACCCCATATGAGTTCCACAGAAGCCTTGTGGTTGCATCCAGTTCTAACTAGAGAAGCCAAAATTGCATTTTTTTGTGATTCATTTAACTGGGATGACAGGGTTGATTCAAAGTTTACCTCCATTCTGCCACGGCACTCGATAGGACAAGACTCACAATCTTCCTCGTCCTGTTAGACATATATACATATACATATACTAGTTAAGAGCAATTCGATTCCATAAATAGCAGAATTTCCCATCAAACAGCACCCACATGGATGCACAAAAACTTGTGCAAAAATGAAAATCCACATCCTAGGCATAAAACTTGAACAAAAACATGTTCAAGTCAGTAATTTGTGTAACTTTCAGAGATCTTCTTTCAGATTTAAACCCATGCTCTAGAAACATATTGAAGACAAGATTTCAAGATTATATATATATATATACACACACATGTTGTCCTGGCCATACATTTGTTTGTTTGCAAGGTATTAAACTCTTCAAATCAGCATAGTAACTTACCAACCCATTCATGCACAAGACTTTCTCAACTATACTTAAATTTTTACGCATGTGCAATGCATTCCATATTCTTCTGTTTGTTGCCAAGTTCACTAGGAAAATAACATAAAATGACTTGCTTTGTATCTCTTCAACATCAACACTCATCGCTGTTTTCACTTTGAAACTGGTGGATGTAAAATTATCACTGTTCTCATTTTTCACAGATGCAAGGACAAATTTCCAACCAACACGAACAAGGTCGGTATAAGATCCAGGTTTCAAATCTGACAGCAAAACAATATCACCAGGTAAGGCTCTGTAAGGCTCTCTGACACGCTCGGTTATTCCGTTTCTCCAGAAATCGACTTCAACAGAGTACACAAATTTTCCACGTATTAACTCCGTTAGAGAAGTCACTTCAGCAAATGGAGCTTTGTAAATTGTTTCCATGGCAGAAGCAAGTTCAGCTCGGGTTTCTTCCAGTAAGGGGAAGACATATGAATCAAGATATTGATCAACGTTTTCAAATGATTGAGGAATTTTCTCCACCTAAAAATGTAGTTGACAAATGACAAACGAAAATGTTGTAAATTTCAAAGAAATAGATAATGAGTCGGATAATAATGACTTCCACATCCCTAAAAGGTAATTCAATACATTTACATCTCTGAAATTTAATGTGAAAATCTAGTCATGTTGTCATAAGTTAAATCTATCTCACAATCAGGCGAAGCAAAAAGCACAGCTATGTTAAAAAAAGAAGGCAGCTCAATGATCACTTCTCCAAAATCTAGCAAAGAAACAAGAAACTTCCGTATTGGTACTCAAATCACAATTTCATGTGACTTATGTTGAGTTCAGCTTGAGGACTAAAGTCAATCATAAAAAAAAAAAAACATCAACCACAATTAATATTATTATCAACAACTTATTCTGAATACTTAATGAACTTAAATAAACCAAATGACGCTTCTATTAATGAACAAAGACCTGATCTTTGTACAGATTCTCATCTAATATCTCTTCAAGAGACCATGAAAGCACCGAATCAATGAACTCGTCTCTTCTTCCCTCCATTGTCCTTTTGCACTAAGAGTTTTACTGATCTCTTTACTCTTCCCTCTATACTTCGACCAAAAACTCCGGAAAACAGAGATAATCCCAGACAAAATCACTGCAAAACTGTTCCATGCATGAAGATTCAAGTCCTCTTTCTTGTTTGTGGAGGTACAATTAAAATCTTAACGGGTAAGTTTTCTTGAAGACGAAGGAAAATGGAAAGAAAATGCACCCGGCAACCTTCCGTACACAACACTATCAGCAAACCCACACAAGACTACCGAAAGATTAAAAAGATTAAAACGGGGGAAATTTGGTACGATAAAGACTCATGAACAGTATATGAATAAGTAATATTTTTTTTGCTAAGTATATGAATAAGTAATATATTATCAACTAAAGAAAAAAAGTAGTGGTAGTATAGTACTAAAGAAACAACATTGGGAGGAGGAAAAAGTTGGAAAAAGAAAGTTTTCTTTTCAAATGGCAACGTCAGGTTGACTCATGCTATTCCAAGTCGTTGCATGTACTCGTATGATCTTTCTTAGCTATTTTGGTTACCTCCATTTGTGAGTTTATAACCTGGTCTATATGTCCAACAAAACGTTCGACACAAGTTCAACAGACAGTTCAAGAGAATAAAAATATGGTTCATACGCATTGACATACATAATCGTTCGTATAGAAAATCAAATAGGTTAGAGTAAACAAAAGTCTTTTAAGATCAATTCATATAAAAATTATTATTAAAGTTTGCAATGACTAAAATCTATTTTGAACTTCCTATTTTTTTTAAAAATCAATTCATACTTGACAAAATCAACAAGTTTTTTTCTATAAAAAAAAAAAGAAAACATTTTGAATTTTAAAAATTGAGATAGGGATGCACAGTTGGGTCAATGGTCAAATCTTTTCAAACAAATCAGTACTCATGAAAAAAAAAATAAATAACAAAATAAAAGAAAATAGGATTGACGTTTATTGTTCACGGGACCAATACCCGATATAAAAAATAATAAATAACAAAAATAAAAGAAAAAACAAAGAAAAAAGAAATAAAAAAATAAAAAAAAATTAAAAAAAGAATTGGAACTCGTAGTTCCTACGGTGTGGAGATGATGGGGTTCCCTACTCTTAACGGTCAAAGCGTTCAAAATCAATTCATACTTGACAAAATCAATAAGTTTTTTTCTAAAAAAAAAAAGAAAACATTTTGAATTTTAAAAATTGAGATAAGAGGGATGCATATTTGGGTCAAAGGTCAAATCTTTCAAAACAAATCAGTACCCATGCAACAAAATAATAAATAACAAAAATAAAAGAAAATAGGCCTGACGTTTATTGTTCACGAGAACAGCACCCGATAAATAACAAAAATAAAAGAAAATAGGACTGACGTTTCTTTTTCACGAGAACAGTACCCGATATATAAATAAAAATAACAAAAATAAAAGAAAAAACAAAAGAAATAAAATTTTTTTTAAAAAAAACGAAAAATGACGTAATTTAAAATTTAAAATAAAAATAACAAAAACAAAATTAAAAACAAAAGTAAAAAATTAAAAAATTAAAAAAAATTAAAAAAAAAAAAGAATAATAATGACGTAGGAGTTACTGTTTATTGGAACAGTAACTCCTACGCCGCTTATATATATTGTCTAATATATATATTGAAGACGAACAATAAAACTATAATTTTAATTAAGGAGGAATTCTATTATCTTGTACCGTATCTAGAGTTCATACAATGTATAACATCATAAACATCCTACACAAAATATAATTCTTGAGATTTCTATTGTAAAAATTGTTGCGTACATTGTTCATCTTCTAACTCCACAGGATCACGTTGGCGTCGATGTTTATAGCGGGAAGAAAAATCTGTAGATGACACTGTTCAACTTTGAGTCGAGGCTAGTATTGTATACTATCTCCTTAAGAAGGTTTTGCCCCGCACACGGCGCTCACGGAATACGACAATCTTCTCCCAAGATGCAACGACCCTTTGTTTGTGATAATAACACTACCAATCACAAGTCTCACAACCACAAATATTGCAAACTCTCTTTCTTAAGAACAATATATGAACATGAATGCAATTGCAATGATCTTGCTTTCTCTCACATTATATGGTGTTGAATTCTCATACAAAAGTATGTTAAAATGAATGGATGTGTTGTATATATTTGTCCAATGGGCATCACCAAAAGACAATTTGAAAGTGATGTTTTGAGAAAAGTTGCACCCACTCGTCAAGGTTGCATTTTTGGTGTGAAAAGGCGCGATGGCGCCCTAGCGCATCCCTCACTGCCTGAAAAATTCTACGCAGTGCAGGAGGGACCTATCGCCTCCCATTCTGCCCGATCTCACATTTTCACTGGTTTTCTTAATATAAAATTTTTCCTCGTATACTTCTTGCTTACTTTCAAAACATTAAGTCTTGCCTAATCTATATTTTTAAGTCTTGGTCTTTTTCTTGCTTAAGTTCAATTCATTAAGCCTCAAAATTTCCAACAATCCCCACATCAATGAAATTAATGTATGTATGCACATGATGTCAAAATAGAATTCGCACAAAAAACTATGGCATCATGAGAGGTAGATTTTTGCTTTGAACCATCCTTACCAGAACACTGTCGTATTTACTAGGCCACGAAGTGAACATGATGTCTTGAAAACCTAGATAATAGTATCTACACAATAACTTCTCTACATTAGCTTTGGTTTTTCGATTGTATCCGTTTTGGCCATGGATCACATCTTGGCTTCATAAGTATTTTATCAAGGCAGTCCGTCCTCACAATTACATAGGTGACATCGAGTATCCTACCATACTCCAGTTTTTCAAGTATAAAAAGCATTAAAAATATCAAGCCTAACCTCACTACTTTGGTAGATCTCAAGCACTCTTCATGCAAGGAATGTGTTGGGAAATTTCCCAAGTGCTAACTCAAATTTTCATAAGTAGTTGTCCCATTGAACCAAGATCTTAGGATTTTCATTCAACAAGGTTGGGTTACCACTATGAAAATTTATTTTGTAGATTTTAACCATATACCTCTTGTTAATCTACACACTTGATCTCTATTCAATGCTTTTGTCACCGGATACGCCAAGTTAACTTTGATTTCATATAATCAATTATGATAACATCATTAGAGATCAAATGTCGCACGGTATTATGTCTTCGGCGAATATGACGTTGCCGTTATACATACTGTTTTGTGTTCTAGCAATTTATAACTGATTCTCACAATGAACCATAATTGTTTACACTAATTTGTCCAACATGGAATATCTTCCAAGTAATTACGAAGCCATTCCGCTTCTTCCACATCTTTGTCTAAAAATATAAACCATGTTCCCATCATGGATCGATTGATGTATGTTTGCTTAGATGATTTCCATGACACGACAGCCACACCAATGATAACACATAACCATTTGTGTATTTCGAATCTTTCGTTTCATATATCCAATTTGCATCATTCTATCTTTCTAATACAACAGGATACCCCGAGTTTCTTCTAACTTTGCAAACTTACAAATCCAAATTCAAGATTTAACATCATGTAAACTTGGATTTAAGCGTTATTTCCTACAAAATTTGAAACTATTAGAATTCTCAATTTAAATTCACCATTCAAATTTTAAGCGCAATGATTCTTAACAATACAAGTTCAAGATTTTTATTTCTTGCAAACTTGAAGTTTAAACTAGAATTAATTACTTCCAATTATAACATTTGCTGCACCAAAATTCATCATGTCAAAATGTTTCGTCAACATTTTCTTCGTCATTTTGATGATCTTTTTGCTGCTTCTCATAATGAGCATATTATCAATATACATGCATATCATTACATATGTTTTAGTGTGTCACATTTGTCACACTCATTAACTATAATCTTTTCGACAAAATAGTTTGTCAAAATTTTCATGTCATTAGTTTGGCCCTTGTTATGACTTATTATGGCACCTCCACACTTTTAAGTATTTATAAGAAGACTCTCATCATTTCCACAACCCACAAGGATTTTCGTCATTGTCTAAGTGTGACACTTAGAATGTCGTTGACCAATAAGATTGCTCCCCCCCACAATTGTAGGACTATCTCGAATTTATCAAGATTTCATTGGTATCAAACTTATAAGTTCTTTAAAGCTTAAGCGTTATAACTTAGAAATCAAGATTCAAGAATTTAAGTCTTGCACAATTTTGATTTAAGCGCACTTGCTTAAGAAATTCATAACTTGAGCAAATTCTCGAATTTGATTCACTATTTTCATTTTAAGCATACAATACTTAGAAAACTTGAATTCAAAATTTAATATCTTGCAAATCCAAGTTTTTAGTGTAAAATGCTTAGAAAATTCCAATAGAATCAAAGAGAGAAAACAACGCCATTCATAGCAATTGCATGCATTTGATTCGCAAATGCATGCATTTGATTCACAATTTGCATTCTAAGCGACCAAATCAAAACTCGAATTCAAGATTTAATTCTTACAAATTTGAGTCTTAAACGTAAAATGCTTAGAAAACTCAAATATAATCAAGCAGTTTTGGTGTGTTTCACCAATATCGACCCACAATTCTTTATTGCAAAACTCATTTGCTTAATTGGTCTACATCCTCATTCTTATAGTGTTTAAACACTTCTATGCTCTCGTCTTTGCTTCGTAGCAAATAGCCATAACAATATTTTGTGCAACTATTGGATAAAGTAACAGATTTCCTTTCACCACCTCTAGTTTGCACAAACTTTGATTCACAAACATCAATGTGAATTAATTCTAGAGGTGTTGTGTTTTTCAGAAACATGAATGACGGTTGTTAACTTAGCCTCCACACAAGTCTCACACTTATGTTTTAAGTTAACATTCACAAAAAAGCAATAATTTTAACATTACATATATGCTTAGCGAATTATAATTACATGACTCAAATAATCAAATAATTAATCATAAGACTTAACCAAATAAGTAAAATAATAAACTTTATGGCTTTCAATCGATGGGTAACCATCATTACATTTATTTTGAGTAACTCCCTTTATGGAGAACACAACTATGTCGAATATAAGACTTCACGCTGTAAGCATAAGATCAGAGGAAACGTCTGACATCTTGTCATGTTCAGTTACGTTGATCTGGTCCTTAGCTTTCTTCTTATTGTCCATCTTGTCGCGACAATCCTTTGCTCTGTAGTTGGTTTCCCACAATTGAAGGAATATGCCTTGAACCTTTTAAAAGTTCCTTTGATGTTGGCCATCATGATTCTTTCTCTTCTTTCCATGATTGGTTGATTCCACAACATTGACTCTTGCACTCATTTTATTCATATTGATTTCCGACTTCCGATTATATTCTTCAATTCGTAGTAGAACGATCAAATCCTCGAGTCTCATTTTCTTCCTCATGTTTCAAATACTTTTTGAAATCATTCCACAATGAAAGAAGTTTTTCAATAATGGCGCAACTTGGAAGGAGTCGCTTAGACAGATTCCTTCCTCATGAATCTCGTGCAAGAGTACTTGAAGTTCTTGCACTTGACTCACAACAGATTTTGAGTCTACCATTTTGAAATCCAAGAAGCGTCCAACGATGAACTTCTTAAGGCTAGGATCTTCCGCCTTGTATTTTGTTTCAAGCATATTCCACGAGCCCTTTGCTGTTCGGACTTGACAATAACATTTATAGTGCATCATCTAAGCCATTCAATATGTAGTTCTTGCATAGAAAATCACTTTGATTCCAGGTATCTACAGCGGCCATCCTTCGAGGATCCGTCTCGTCTTCGCCAATTGTGGGCGGATCATCTTTCAAAAACCTTGCTAACTTAAGGTAGTGAGATAGAAAAACATTTTCTGCTGCCATATCTTGAAGTCTATGATCGTGTTTTATTTAAACAAAAATTCTAGTGTAGCACAATCTATACCGCAAGTGCATGGTTGTCAAGTTTTGGTATAATATTTAAAGAACAGGTTGTTGAACCCTCAGGGACTAGAAAATAATTACCAAATTCCTTTAGTTTAACCATATTTAACCTTCAAATATTTAGTGAAAATTATACTAAATTAACCAAGAACAAGAGTCAACCCAAACAAGTAATGAAAAGTTTAAGAAACCAGTAGAAACAATTATCAAGATCTCGGTTCGCTCATGTAATCCCCCATAATTCTTGTATTAGTTATGATTTAAAATCCTACGTTCTAAGGTGACGAACTTTCGTAATGCATTTGTTATACTACGGTCAAGCTATAACAAGTCTAATACTAATGTTACAATAAATCACTATCGTGTCATATACCGAAAAATAATTTATGAAAACTTCTAGCCTTCGATTTTGGTAAATCTATTGATATCACACGTGTGCTAGATTTTACGTGGTCAGCCTCAATCTAAAACCCACGGTCTAATTTATTATGTGGTATAGCAATTTCGTATGGTCAAGTAAATTACGATGTATATAATCATTCAAAGGTGATCAATCCTCCAAACACATGAATAACAATAAATTATGCACATAGAATTATAAGAATTAATCAAAAACCAGTGCTTAAATCATGGGTTCAAACATGGGATCTTCTAGTCTTGATAAACAAACCTAGCCAACTATCATAGTCAAATAATAATGCAAAAACATGTTTTGAAACAATTTAAACATCCAAAATTTGAATATAATGAAGAACTAAGTTTAGGAATACTAAATAACACTGAAAATGACTCATTACGCACGCTACTACGTCGCCCCATCTATCCATATTGGTCTTGCTCTTCAATGTCTTGAGGTGTGATGCCAATGGATGGAGGATGGAGGCTCTATTCTAGGGTCAAAAGTTGTGTAAAGTCTGATTATTTTGGTCCAATTAATATATTGGAGGATAGACTTGATAGCTTCCTTGTTGGATACAAACTCTAAAAGGTATTGTTTTTTTCAAAACTTCTCGTCTACCGATTGATCGCTGGAAAGCTAGCGATCGATCGGTAGATGCTCATTTTAACACACCCATCTACGTAAAATACCGACGATTGGAGCTTAGCTACCGATCGCTCGGTAGCTCTGCTTCTTCCAAACTCGAGTTATATCTATTCTTCGACCGATCGTTCGTTTGAGTCATTTTTCAACCTTTTTAGCTCATTTCCTCCACTTCAATGCACTTTGACCTTTATTCCCGAAAATCACAAAAACAACACAAAAAAACGCATAATATCGTTCAGGAATAATAATAAAATGCATATAAATTCATAGCAATATAAGTGTAAAAATCACACTTTCAACTCCCCCAAACTTAAACTTGATTGTCATCGAGCAAGCAATAAGATCAAAATATAAAGTTCATCCTTAATACTACTAGCAACTCAAATGTATAGCTCAGAAATCTTAATAACACACCAACAAGAGTCAATCAAAAAATTAACAAGAAGTCTTTTCTCCTAAGCCAATCAATACATCACAAAATCAGAACTTGTGTGTGTGCTATTGTCAATCTTAAGCTCCATACACATCTTCAAGATAAAATAATGCTAATAAACTCAAAGTCAAGATTACCATCAAGTATTCCATAGGCTTATTTTTCCACATCTCCACTAATGTAATTACTCCCTAGACTTGGATGAAAATCTTAGCACATCTTCAATTTTTTTTTTTTACTTTTCTTTATATCTTGATGACCATGGGCTTTGTTTGATTTTACGAAATATTGTAAATGTAGGACCTCAACATGGTTCTTTATCATATAACTATGCTATTATTTTACTATGCCTTTTGTTTTCTTATTTTTTTCTTGTGATAGCCCAAAATATAGTATGTGAATGACCTAATAGCTCAAAACATAATATGTGCATGAAATTCATTATACTCCCTTAGGGTAAGGATAAAAATTCTTTTTTTAGTCTCATAAAAGGGTATGCATAATGAGTTTATCAACAAATGTCAAATGTGGTCAATTTTCATTCTTTTTCAATTAAGATCAAAAGTGGACACTAGTGGATATAGACGGGGTAAGCTATTAAGGCTCAAAAGTTCCAAAGACCGTCTAAATCATATCCAAGTCAAGCTCAAAATTATAAAATTTCGCCTCAAAGTGTCATCAATTAAGTTCTAGAGTACTCTAAGATGCTCAAGAAAAATCATAGTGCACAAAAAATTTTCACTATCCAATATGTAATCCACAAAATCATGACTCATTGTGCTCAAAATATTCCACAATTTGAAGTATTAACTCAATAAGGATATTCACATATATGCCAAAAAATTTCAAGACTCAAGTTGAGATGTAAAGCGAGATTAGTTCCATCATGTAATACAAATGCAATTCAAATTCCAATATTTCTCAAGGTTGAACTCATTTTCCATAAAAAAATATTTTGTAGGTGCTCAAGGACAACATAAATGATAGTGTGGTAGACATCCAACAAAAACGCATTAAACCAACAGTCAAAACAACAAGCAGCAAATAGAAAACACCCCCCAACTTAGCATGTGCATTGCCCTCCATGTACAGAATCGATAAAAGTAATGGCAAAGGACATACCTTGATGACGATAATCAGTAATCATCGCCCTCATCCTCATGCTCCGGTGGGGGAACTGGTGGCTCCAGTTGGTATGGTGGATATGGCTGGACCGGTGGGAAGGTAGGTGGCCGTTGAAACTGGATGGTAGGGAACCCTGTGCAAGTGCATTGTTCCACGCGAGTTGGTAATGCAAGAACTTCAACTACCTCCGATTCATCTCCCTATTCTGTAGATGCAACTCTTGTATCTGGTGGTGAAGCGAGTCTAGTGTTATAGGGGCAGACTTAGGAGCAACAAATGACGTGGTCGGCTGAGATGCATCCCGACTGCCTGAAGGTCTGGCATGTGTCCTCCTCGGCGCAGTGGTGGTGGGATCTTGTATAAAAATATTAGCCATGGGAGGTAAGATCTCCTCATCATCGTCCTAGACGACGCCTTTCCGTCGGCATAACTCATTGATGGTGGCAAAGCATGGCAAGCCGGAGAGAGACAAACCAATGATGGCGTTCCGGATAGACAACTCTATTCTCCGCCCTATATCAACAGATTTGCTTGTGATGATGACAAATACAACAATAGCCCGATGTGCAGTGACCTCGGATGAATGGGTGACTGGAATGAGACGTGACACCACAATATAGAACCATGCTTGTGCGTCCTTTTTCAGCACAGATTTTAGGACTTGCAGTGGTACGCCATGATTGTTCATTCTCTATTCGGTTTCCTCAACGCAGATAGTCTGGATTATGTCATCGTAACCCAAATGCTCCTTCTCATACGAGTACTCATCAACTCCAATGTCCGGGATGTTGTAAAGGGCATTGATTCTAAAGCGGCCATATTCCACATCTTTCCCCCGGACAAATATATCAACAGAATTTGGGAATGCCTTCAGATTTGCATAGAATTCCCTCACAATGGGTACCACCCCAGTGCTCTCAAGAATATCAGACAATTTCACCTCCTAGCCTCCCTAAACACAATGTTGTGTGGGTAGGCAAATCCCATGCCCCTCTCTCTGATAATGTTCTTCGTTAACATTGCTCTATAAAAGTCTACAGCAACATCGTTATCAAATTTTTGCCTGTCCACTTCCGTAGCTGCCGCAGTAGAGGATGCCACATTCTTTGCTTCTTCTTAGGTGCCATCTACAACTCAAGTAATAAAATCCACCAAGCAAACAATATACTACAACAATCCAATCCAACCCAACCAACACAATAATGCTCAATTTCCACCAAGCAAACAACATACTACAATAATCAAATCCAACCAAACAACACAATAATGTTCAATTTCCCAAATTCACCACTTCTTCCCCAAACCTATCAATATCACACGCTCAGTGAGCAAGATAGACAGTGGGGCATGAATTTACCTCTTACGCTTGATAGTGCCACAAATTCTTTCCCTTCACCGTGAATATGGCTCCCTTATGGTTACTTACCTTGAATTTTCCAGACGATGTTTCATCAACAACTTTGAATGGTCCAGTCCACTGGGAGTCTTCCTTTCTTGGAAACAAGCATAGCTTGAATTTATTCACAAGAACTAAGTCTCCCTCACAAAATTTACCACCTTGTGGATGGATTTTTGATGGAGTAACCATTTTTTTCTTCTTGCTATGGTTTTTGGCTGCTAAACCGCAGAGCAGCTTCTCATGTCCTCTATGCTCTTCACCTGCACCACATCAACAGACAATGGATCAATAGTATTAATTTTAAAGCACATGTGTTTGTGTAGGTATGTCAAAGTTTGAAACATGTTAAATGTGATTTGATCATCTCCTACACAGAGGATCAACTTCATCTTGAACATCGATTAGTGCTCTTCCTGTTGCTAGGAAGGGTTTTCCTAAGATCAGTGGCATGCCCATGTCTTACCTCATGTCCAACAAAAGAAAATCCACCGGGATGATGAATTTGCCAACCTTGAGTGGTACGTACTCAATGATCACTTGTGGATATGTGATTGGCTTATCCGCCTTTGCAAGGCAACCCTTGTAGACTTAAGTTCTCATAAACCCAACTGTCTATAAACAGACAAAGATATCAGATTTACAGTTGCACCCAAATCACACAAAGATTTATTAAATGACATAGAGCCTATAGTGCAATGTATCGTAAAACTCCATGGATCCTTTAACTTCGGAGGTGAATTGTTCTGAATGATAGCAGAACACTCTTCAGTTAATTTTATTTTCTCATGGTCTCCCAATTTTCGCTTGTTTGTTAGTATCTCCTTTAAAAACTTAGCATAATTTGGCATTTGTCGTATAACATCAATAAAAGGCATATTATCTCGGTGATCGATCGCGGCTTTCTATCGATCGATCGCCGAGTCTTCAAATTTGTTGACTCTTTTACTCTCTTTGGCGATCGATCACGGCTTCTATGGCGATCAATCGTGGTCCTTTGTTTACTTTTATGCATTTTTCTTGGTCTACTTGATCCCTTGTCAACTCCATTGCATTTCTCCATCCTTATTCTCCCTTGTTAGCTCGATTTCATCGATTCCACGTACATTTACACAAGTATACAATTAGGTATCATATGTATCAATTTATCCATCAAAATATACCAAATCATAGGCAATTAAACACAATAGATGTGTCTATTTCTAGTCACATCACATATCAATGTGGAGATTCTTAATCAAATCAGAAACTTAGCAAATTTAGCATCTGTTTTTGCTCTTTTATATACATCGGGAAATGGGAGGGGGCTATGTACCTTAGCAGGTGGTGTGATGGGTGTAGTGGTCTCAGTAGACTTACCTTTGTCGCATGCTTGATCTATCTTCTTATCCGCCAGCTCATCCTTATGCTCATCATTCTTGCTAGCATTCTCCTCAGCAACTTCCTTTCCGCTCCTCAATGTTATAGCATTGCCTTGTTCCCTCGGATTCTTCTCAGTGTCACTGGCCAATTCCTTGAGATCGTCCAGCTATGATGGTTGCTAACTGCTCCACTTGTACTTCCAAATTCTTTATCAACACCTCTTTATTATGGAATCAAGTTTCCATCGATATGATTAATTTGGTCATCAGTTCCTCCATATTCAGTCTTGGTGCATACCTCGGTGGTAGTTGTGGGTTCAACACATTATGTTGGTTGTCCCATGGTAAGTTCTGATGATTCCTCAACCCCGGATTGTATGTATTTGAGTATGGGTTGTTTTGTGGTGGCCGGTTTCCTACAAAATTAACATACTCATTATTTTCAATAAAAGGGTTACCTGCCTGACATTCCGTGCTTGGATGACTGCCTCCACATAATCACAATTATGGCTTGAACTTGCATTGCTGTCATGCTCATGCTATCTAGCCTCTTATTCAATGCTTCCATTTGGGTAGTCAAAGCAGTGACACCGTCCACTTGATAGATTCCAGATTGATTTTTAGGTACATTCTCTCAGATGGCCGTTGATAGCTATTATAAGCCATCTCTTCCAGAAGTTCATAAGCCGCTTTAGGCGTCTTCCTCATAATCGTACCTCCTGATGATGTATCAGTCATATAACAGTTATCAGAAAATAAACCAATATAAAAAGTTTGTACCTGCAGCCAGATGGGAAGACCATGATGTGGGCATCTCCTCATTAAGTCCTTGAAGCGCTCACATGCTTCATATAGTGTCTCCGGATTGTGTTGAGTGAAGGTAGTGATGTCATTGTGCATCTTTGCAGTCTTTGATAGTGGGAAATATTTTGATAGGAATAATTGCATCATCCCATCCATTGTAGTTATAGAACCTGCAGGCAATGAATACAAACACAATTTAGCTTTATCTTTTAAAGAAAAGAGAAACAATTGTAACCTGATGGCATCCTTAGTAACGTCATTATGCTTGAACGTATAGCAGATATCCAAACACGTTGGGGATATGAACATTGGGATCATCAGTAGCCGCTCCCCAAACTGGACTGAGTGCTGGATCATTTGAATGATAGCAGGCTTGTTTCAAAGTTATTGGCCTGAATGTTGGGTCTATTGATACTAGACAGTGATCCATGGAATGAGGGATGTGCATAATCCATGAGTGATCGTCTAATAGGTACCTCCCCATTCCGTCCTTCATCCTCTCCTTTCCTTTCTTGGTTGTTTTCCGCCATTGATTGAGCTTCTCGTAGTCTCCTAAAAAAAGTTCTCTCAATTTCCGGATCAAAAAGCTCAAGTGAAGCTTGCTACTCCCTTAGCATGCACTAAGAAACAACAACCTGCAAAAAATCAACAAAATAACAGTAGTAATAAAAAATCAGAAATAATATAAAAAAATTGGCTAAACTATAGACAACTAATCTCGTCTGATATTACTTTAAACTAGTCACCAACAACGGTGCCAAAACTTGATCATGTTTTATATAAACAATAAAGTTTCAGTGTAGCGCGATTTATACCGCAAGTGCACAGTGGTCAAAGTTTTAGTATAATATTTAAAGAACAGGTTGTCGAACCCACAGAGACTAGAAAATAATTACCAAATTCCTTTGGCTTAACTATATTTAACCTTCGAATATTTAGTGAAAATTATATTAAATTAACCAAGAACAAGAGCTAACCCAAACAAGCAATGAAAAGTTTAAGAAATCAGTAGAAACAATTATAAAGACTTTGGTTCACCCATGTAATCTCCCATAATACTTTTATTACTTATAATTTAAAATCTTACGTTCTAAGGTGATGAGTTTTCCTAATGCATTTGTTATACTATTGTCAAGCTATAACAAGTCTAATATTTTTTTTTGATGACTTGATAACCGGTCCGAAGACCGACTAATTCAGGGGACCAATCTCACCGTCCACTAGCCCAATTGAAGCCGATGCTTTACACCACCGTAAGGACTGGCCCCATAGGAATTGATAGCACCATGGAGGTTTTGAAACTGGGACCTAGGAGCAAGACTCCTAAGTTCCAGAACTCTACCACCAGGCCAACCCATGGGGGTTTAACAAGTCTAATATTAATGTGACAATAAACCACTATCGTGTTTTTATTGCACAATCAATATCGAAAAGTGATTTATGAAAACTACTAGTCTTCAATTTTGGTTAATCTATTGCTATCATACATGTGCTAGATTTTACGTGGTTAGTCTCAATCTAAAACTCACAACCTAATTTATTATGCCGTATCGTAATATCGTATGGTCAAGTCAATTTCGATGTATATAATCATTCAAATGTGATCAATCCTTCAAAAGCATGGAGAATAATAAATTATGCACATAGAATTGTAAGAATTAATCAAAAAACCTTAATTTAATCATGGGTTCAAACATGATATCCCCTAGTCTTGATAAACAAACATGCTAACTATCATAGTCAAATAATAATGCAAAAACATGTTTTGAATAATTTAAACATCCAAAATATTAATATAATGAAGAACTAAGTTTTAGGAATACTAAATAACACGAGAAGATGACTCATTGCGTTTCTGCGTCGTCCCGTCTCTCCCGATTGGCCATGCTCTTCAATGGCTTGAGGTGTGGGTGATGGAATATGGTGAAAAATGTCAATGGATGGAGGATGGAGGCTCTCTTCTAGGTCAAAAGCTGTGTAAAGTCTGATTATTTTTTGTCTAATTAATATATTGGAGGATAGACTTAGTAGCTTCCTTGTTGGATACAAACTCTAAAAGGTATTTTTTCAAAACTTCTCGTCTACCGATCGAAAGCTAGAGATCGATCGGTATGCTCATTTTAACACCTCAGCTACGTAAAATACCGATCGATCGGAGCATAGCTACCGATCAATCGCTTGCTCTACTTCTTCCAAACTCGAGTTTATATCCATTCTTCGGCTGGGTCTCTCATTTGAGTCCTTTTTCAACCTTTTTAGTTCATTTCCTCCACTTCAATTCACTTTTACCTTTATTCCTGAAACACACAAAACAACACAAAAGCGCATATATCGTCCAAGAATAATAATAAAATGCATATAAATTCATAGCAATATAAGTGTAAACATCACATTTATCAGTCTACGTCTGTGAACTTTTGCGGCTTTTCTTCTTGCTTCGCATTAACATTTGTGGATATTGTTTCCATCTTATGATTTTCCTAAAACAAAAAATCTTCTTAAGATTGTTGTAAAAATTGTTGGGTACCTTGTTCGTCTTCAACTCCACAGGATCACGCTGGCGTTGATGTTTATAGCGGGAAGAAAAATTTGTAGATGTCACTGCTCAACTTTGAGTCGAGGCTAGTATTGTACACTATCTCCTTAAGAAGATTTTGCCCAGTACACGGCACTCACGGAATACGACAATCTTCTCACAAGATACAACAACTCTTTGCTTGTGATAGTTGCACTACAAATCACAAGCCTCACAACCACAAATGTTGTAAACTCTCTTTTCTCAAGAACAATATATGAACATTAATGCAATTGCAATGATCTTGTTTTCTCTCACAATATCTTGTATTGAATTCTCACACAAAAGTATGTTAAAATGAACGGGGATGTGTTTTATATATACTTGTTCAATGGACATCACCAAAAGAACCATTTGCAAGTGATTTTTTGAGAAACATTGCACCCATTCGTCAAGGGTTGCGTTTTTGGTGTGAAAAGCGCGATGGCGCCTCAGCGCCTCCCTCACTACCTAGAATCGTTAAGCCTTATTTAGTTCATTAAGCTTCAATTTTTATCTTACTTAATTCAATTCATTAAGATTTCAGACAATTTTTTGTGAAAGAACTTGGCATATTTCCAACCCAGCTTGTCTCCCCTAATCGTTTCCCGAAATTTTATGGCAGTTTTGGCAAGATCCTTGCCTCAATTTGCATGCTCTTCATTATTCGTAACAATGTATTAATTGTTAAGACGAGGGTTTCAATTTATTTTGAGGTACATCAAAAGTTCGTGACTCATGATCTAGCTTGGTCGACCCATTCATGATATTGAAGGATATGATCTTCTTTTAAATTATTTCAGATGACATGAGACCCCTATTCTATGGGACCATGTTTGCAATAATTGTCCCTGTTTGGAGAGCGATTGGATTTTAGTGCTTGGGTTTCTATACAGTCTAAAGATTTGAGTTGCATCGTTACCACCAGTTAAAACTTTTTGTAAAGCGGCAAACTCTCGGTTCTACGATCGGTATTAGAGCCAATGTCACATGCTCGATTCTCATGAGTTGCAAGATAGTACATTATTAGGTGGAGATTGTTGGAGTGCAATAATTGAATTTGAACATATAAAATAACAAAAAAAAATAATTAAGCCTTTAATCTCAATAAATTGAGGTATGCTACATGAACAATAGAGAGAATCAAGCCGGGTTGGATATGTGCGTTATCTTATTTAATCCACTTGAACTCTACGTCTTTGCGTATAACTTTGAGTCATATCTTCTTCGGTCGTCTTCTCGCTCTTGTGAAATGGTCGAAATCCATGGACTCCACTCGACGCACATGTGCATTATTGAGCCTACGTCGTACGTGATCAAACCAACGTAAACGACTTTCTTGCATCTGCTCTTTTATGCAAGCTACATTTACTTCAACTTGCATATCTTCTTTCCTTATTTTATCTTTTCTGGTCTTACTGGACATCAAACAAAGTATACGCATATCTATTATACTCATCTTTTTGATGTGATTTATCTTGGGTGCCCAGTACTTGTGCTCACAAAAGGATAAAAAAAATTGTAGATGATAAAAACAATAGTTGTTCAAACTCCAACCGTGATATTTAGTCAGCCACTTGTATGCCGCGTGATCATGAGAAATATAAAATAAGAGTCTCTTTCCTCTAACTGACACTCTTCTCTTGAAATGTCCGTTTTTGAGGGGATAGTTGAGTAAAAGCAATATGTAAGTATTGAATAAATAGGTATTTGAGAAATAAAATAATTTATAAGCAATATTATCACGCATAAAACCAGACTCGATAGCACCGGCATTGCTTCTAAATATAAATTTAAAAACAACAAGACTCCTAGTACAAATTAAAAAAAAAAACTAACCTTTTATTCAACCAAAACAGAACTATTCTTATAATTTGAATGGATAAATTATAAAAACTGGTTACATATCTATTGTAAAAATCAAATATATCAATGGAGCTTAAATAAATAAAACTAACAAACAAAGCTATCTTAAAATTGTAGCAACAACAACTTTACCATTTCCATTGGTAATATTCTTCTTCTTCGATATCTTTCTCACTTTTATCTGGGCAGAGAAGGTAATGAATAAGCGTTTGAGAAAACACTTAGCAAGCGGGAGTCAATCGAAACTGCTATCATCGGAGCCAAACAAATAATAGCTCCCATAAGAGCCAAAACAGATTCAATCTATTATAAACAAAATAAATTATCTATTTCTCTTTCTCTGGACACAACTCTGAGATAAAGTTAAAACATCGGCTCACCTCCCAAATAATAGCTCCCATAAGAGCCAAAACAGATTCAATCTATTATAAACAAAATAAATTATCTATTTCTCTTTCTCTGGACACAACTCTGAGATAAAGTTAAAACATCGGCTCATCTCCCAAATAAACGGTTTGTCATCCCAAGAAAGTTTCCGAGAGGAAGGCGGGTACGTTTCAAATGGAACCACCAGCTAACCTAGTTGAACAAAGAACCGGATCAAAGCGTAAGTTTGACGGTACGGCAGTCCAATAGTGTCAAGGCGAAAAAGTTCAAAGAAAAATGCTATAAGTGTGAAAAGCCCAATCACATGGCAAAATATTGTCGTAACAAAGACACTCGTGAGAAAGCAAAAGATCAAGTCAATGTGACCAAACATGATTGGATCTCGGATGACTTGAATGATCTAATGTTAACCGATGTGGTCTTTGAAGCGAACTTGGTGGACAATCCTATGGAATGGTTTGTCGATTCTGGTGCAACCTAACATGTGTGTACAAGGCCATGTTCTCCACATACACTCCAATAAGTGGGCACCAACTCTATATGTGAAACTCCACTACATCTCCGGTAATCGGTTTGGGGAAGGTGGTTCTTAAAATGACTTCGGGAAAGCAATTGACTTTGATTGATGCCCTACATGTTCCAGACCTCCGAAAGTACCTGATATCTGGATCGGCTCTAGTCAAGGCGTGTTTTAGACTAGTTTTAGAATCTGGAAAAATTGTACTCTCCAAAAATGGAGTTTTTGTAGGAAAATGCTATATGGAGAAAAGCCTATTCAAAATGAATGTAATGACGGTTACTCGTCAATTTGAAAGCAATAAAGTGAATGATTCTACTTATTTGATTGAGTCTTGTAATTTATGGCATGATCGTTTAGGTCACGTAAATTATGGTTCACTTAACAAATTAGTGAAGTTAAACTTATTGCCTCAAATTAATGTTAACTTGAAACATAAGTGTGAGACTTGTGTCGAGGCCAAGTTAAATAACCGCCATTCCATTCAATTGAAAGAACAACGGCATCTCTTGAATTAATTCATACGGATTTATGTGATCTAAAGTTTGTGGAAACTAGAGGTAGGAAAAAGTACTTCATTACTTTCATTGATGATTGTACGAGATATTGTTACGTCTATTTGCTAAGAAGCAAAGACGAGGCCTTAGGAGTATTTAAACAATACAAGAATGAAGTTGAAAATCAACTTAGCAAAAATATAAAGAATGTTTGAAGCGATAGAGGAGGAGAATATGGAGCACCATTTGAAGAATTTTGCACAGAGTATGGCATTATTCACCAAACCACTGCCCCCTATTCACCACAATCAAATGGTATTGCCGAACGTAAAAATCGTACTCTAAAAGAGACGATGAATGCTATGTTGATAAGTTCTGGATTACCACAAAACTTGTGGGGGCAAGCAATCCTGTCGGCCAACTACATTCTAAACAAAATACCACACAAAAGTAAGGATATAACTCATTATGAGTTATGGAAAGGTCACAAGCCTTCCTACAAATACTTGAAAGTATGGGGGTGCTTGGCTAAGGTTGAAGTACCAAAATCAAAGCAAGTGAAAATCGGGCCTAAAACAATAGATGGTGTATTTATTGGTTATTCTAACAATAGTAGTGCATATCGATTTTTAGTTCATAAATCTGAAATAAGTGATATGCATGAAGGTACAATAATAGAATCAAGAAATGTGGTATGTTTTGAAGAAGTATTTCCTTACAAAACTTACAAGGAAATGAGCCCTAAGAAAGGGGTGTATGAAGATGCTAACCGTGACTCTATTGAGGAAGTAGAACCACGACGTAGCAAGAGAACCAAAGTGGCTAAGACTTATGGTCCTGACTTCATGACATATATGTTGGACAATGAACCAAGATCGGTTAGTGACACCTTATCTAGCCTTGATGCTCCTATGTGGAAATAGGCTATTAATGGCTAGAGAATCCATAATGCGAAACCACACGTGGGAATTGGTAGACCTTCCAACTGGAAGTAAACCATTAGAATGCAAATGGATTCTTAAAAGGAAATACAAGTTCGATGGTTCAATTGATAAGTACAAGGCGAGACTCGTGGCAAAGGGATATAGACAAAAGGAAGGCATTGATTACTTTGATACATATTCACCCGTCACGAGAATTACGTCCATTAGAGTGATCATTGCTATCACCTGCTCTAAACAATTTAGAGATACATCAAATGGATGTAAAAACGACATTTCTCAATGGGGAACTTGAGGAGGAAATTTATATGAAACAACCCGAGGGGTTTGTTGTTCCCAGACAAGAGTGTAGACTCGTTAAGTCATTGTATGGGCTCAAGCAAGCGCCAAAACAATGGCATGAAAAAATTGACAAAACTATGTTGTCAAATGGTTTCAAAATTAATGAGTGCCACAAATGCGTATATATGAAAAACACGCCTAAAGCTCGTAGTGGGAAGCAACTTAGAAATCATCAATGGGACAAAGAAAATGTTAATAAAACATTTTGAAATGAAAGATATGGGTGAAGCTGATGTGATACTTGGAATTAAAATTTCCAATATATCCGAAGGACAAGTGTTATCACAGTCTCATTATGTTGAGAAAATACTCGAGAGATTTCTCGCGAATGACACGTCGTCTGTAAAAACACCCTATGACCCGAATCTATATTTGGTGAAAAACAAAGGAGACCCTGTCATGCAGTTAGAATACTCAGGGATAATTGGCCGTCTCATGTATCTCATGCACTTTACACGTCCTGATATTGCATATGCGGTTGGTAAACTAAGTAGATTCACAAGCAATCCAAACAATGACCATTGGAAGACATTGTCGAGGGTATTTAAATATTGAAGATACATCCTCAACTATGGATTGTACAATACAAGATATCCTGCTGTATTGGAAGGATACGGTGATGAAAATTGGATATCGGACACTCAAGACTCCAAGTTGACAAGTGGTTATGTGTTTACCATTAGAGTTCGCTAGATCCATTATGGAATTAGAATTCATAGCTTTGGATAAAGCAGTAGAAGAAGCCGAATGACTTAGAAGTTTCTTGGAAGAAATTTCTTGTTGGGAAAAACATGTGCCTGCAATTAAAATACATTGTGTTAGCCAATCTGCTATAGGAAGGGCACGGAGTAGCATGTATAATGGTAAGTCTAGACATATACGTCGTAGACACAATACTATTAAACAGTTGATCTCAAATGGCATTATGTCCATTGATTACGTGAAGTCAAAGGAAAATATCGCGGATCCGCTCACGAAAGGCTTGCCTAGAGATCAAGTATATAGTTTATTGAGGGGAATTGGATTAAAACCCAATAATCAAAATCTTGTGGTGGATACCCAACCTATGTGACTGTAGATCCCAAGATCTAGGTTCAAAAGGGACAACCAAACTACAAGATTGTATAAACACCTTGGAGAATTAATCTACGACCCATTCCTATGATAATGGGAATGACCTGTAAAAAGGGTACGAGGATAGACAAAAGACCTTTAATGATTCTAAGACATATTAGAATATGTTGGAGTATAGCGGGATACTCTTCTAGGCGATCACCTACGTAAGTGCGAAGTGTGGCCGCTTCAAAGAATGAAAAGCACTTATGAAACCAAGCGTGGTCCATTACCGAAATGGACACAACCGTAAGAAACCAATACGAATGTTAGAATTATTATGGTGTGGGTTCATTGTCTTGGTTTACACTAACGACTAAATAGTTCAAGACTATAAGTTCACTATTAAGTCAAGTAAATCCGATTGAATACTACTACGGAAGATTCAAAGCCGCAAGCTATATCTCCAGATGCCATAATAGCTCGTCAAAGCACTCAATTGCATACATGCATTAAATTAATTTATGTGGGGGATTGTTGGAAAACATGCAAAGCAAAGGTGAATTTAAATTATCTGCTCGATCGATCGAGCAGAGTAGAAAAGTTTCGGGTCTTGTGAATAGTAGCTCGATCGATCTAGAACTTTGCTCGATTGATTGAGCATTGTATCTGTTTTGTGAAATTGTATTCCATTCACGTTTGGGGTGTGATTTTTGGCCAAATATTGTCTCCAAATTGTGTCCTTTGGACTTGATTTTTGGTTCACTATATATATAACATATCCCCACTTGTTTTAAACACAGATTTTCGAAATTCAATCATATATTTAGTTTAATTTGAGGGCATTTGTTGTTCATCAAATTGAATGCTTTGAACCTTTGTGGTTTGAGGACTTGTGATTTGGAGTGCTCATATCACAAGTCATAGTCGTTGTATCTTGGGAGACAAATTGTCATAGCAAATTGTTAGCACCATAGCGGGGCAATATTGTCTTAAGGACGGAGATTACAAATCTCGCCTTGACATAATACTTATTTTGAAGCCATTGTTATTTTTATTCCTAGATACACTTTGAGAGAAAATTTTAACAACACGTTGTAGTAAAGATTCGTTCCCTCCGAGTAAATTTCAATAATAACTACCATTTACACCTTATATTCATGACAAACCCGGAAATAGGAAACCTTTTTTCTCAATATGACAATGCTCGTTTACGTTTTCACAGCACAAAGATTCTTCATCTTTGTCTCCCGCTCTTCGTGGGATGTGCGGTTATTTTTGAAGGGCTTCGGCTTAGGTTCACGCACCTTCAGCTAGCATATATTATTGAACAACTGGGAATTAATCTTAGTTTATCTGTTGATCACTTGATTGGCTGCTTCCCTTGTCTCGAAACAACTTTTAATAATTACAGCATCTGCATGGGCCACACCTAATGTGATTTAAAAATAAAAAATAAAAAAAATTAGTAGCGTATTTTTTTTAATTTTGATATTGTATACTACCCGTTCAAACCTATATTTTGATATACATTCTAACCAATAATCTCAAATGCTGACTCCGCCCTTGATTGGCTTGGTACTGCTACTTTTCGTAATTCCAAATCTACCTCGTGATGAGCCTGCTGATTATATGGAGATCCTTCTACTGAGCTGGTTCTATCTACTGCCATGGATAATTCTTGCCCTTTGCCAACTCTTTTGAGCTTCTTGTAATCAAGCGCGAATCAAATGAACCTCCACAAGGATTGGAATCGAACCGAATAAAGCATGTTTGTTTCACGAGTCTCGATTCTAGCTTTCGTATAGCGAATTCCGCATGTATATGTAATGTGGTTCAAATAGAAAACGTATGAAGTCAATTTAATGGCACAATCCCATGTAAACCTTCTCATCATCATGTAAACATTTTGTCAAAGGATTAAGAATTCAGAATTTAGGACTATGGAAATATGTATTTTTTTTATACATCTTTGGTAGGTTATGTACGATAGGAGCTGGTCTTGCGTTTGAGCTTGTGCAAAAGTAAACCCATGTCATATTTTAATCAGTTAATCTTGATAGTTTTATTTCCCCCCAACTTGTATATATATATATATGTTAGTTCCGGATTTTAAAGATGACAAAACAAATCAGAACGGATCGATAGAAATTAGACTGACCAGATCAATTGCTCAAAACAGATCAAGCTGATATGGTATATCGCAAAATCAGAACGGATCGATGAACATCAGCCTGACCAGATCGAAGCTTCAGAACAACTCAACTATTATCAGATCAGAGCAGACAAGGTTGTATAAGCTTCGCTCTTCAGTCCGAATCATTTGAAGCATTTAATGTTGCAATTAATGCTGAAAAAGACCAAGGACTGAAGATTACCATAAAAGATAAGATTACAAAGAATAGCTCATCTGACAGTCGCCGAAAGCACGAACCAGAATGGCAAGTGCCCAAAAGAATAAGACTATAGCTTACTCAGAGTTTGAGCAGAGTCAAAAGTTGCACATAAAGGGAAATAATGTCATTGGTACATGCAACTATATAAGGATGCAACAGAAGAGCTCAAGTGAGAGTCTGAGAAAAATCGAAAAACGCAAAAGAAAGCAAAAACAGCACAAGCTTACAAGCTCAGACATTCTCGAGCCGAAAATCTTCATAAGCACAATCATATTGTAATATTTGATCATCTTAGGATCATTATGTGCATAGACTAAAGTCTATCTTTTGTATTCTGTACTAAGATAGAGAAGTGAGAATCAATTATAACTGTCAGACAGAGTGTGTCTGAACAGATCGAGAAACTAGGAGTTTCAGTCTACCATCAGTCTGGTAGTGAGGTAAATCCAGCTGAATCGGGTTTGTACAACAGGATTGTATAAATCAAAGTCTTCTAGTGGAATCCTTCCTTAATTGGAAGAAGGGGAGACGTAGAAGGATTACACCACCTTCGAACTTCCAGAAACATATTCTGTCTTTTATCATTCTGCACTCGTTATACTATTCAAGCCATCGAGCCGTTCTTACTAATCTAAAAACAGACCGTTCCGCACTAAAATACTCAGTGGTCTGTTCTGCAGAAACGTTGATTAAGAAACAGATTTCTTTCCCTAACCCGAGAGAAATCATAAAGGATTATTTTTAATAGGAGTGTTCATTCACCCCCCACCTCTAAACACTCCGGACCGATCCTAACAAGTGGTATCAGAGCAGGTTATCTTAATCATCACAAAGAGACTTGAGCTGATGGCATCATTTAACAAGATCCATATGTTCTCAAAAGAAGTCTATGATGATTGGAGAATCAGAATGCAAGCTCATCTGGCAGCACAGGATGACGATATGTGGTTCGTCATCACTGATGGACCAATGAAAATTCTGAAAGTCAATACAACAACCTCCATTACTGGTGGTGAACCCCAAATGGTCGAGAAGGACAGATCCCTCTGGACGAATGAAGAAAGAAAGAAAACAAATCTGGACAACGTTGCCAAAGACATCTTGTTCAAGACGTTGGACAAAAATATGTTCAGTAAAATCAAAATGTGCTCTACTGCTAAATAAATTTGGGAGAAGATAACACAGCTATGCGAAGGGAACGACCAGACTAAGGAAAACAAGCTGACTGTTGCTCTTCAAAGATTTGAGAGCATAAAAATAAAGATTGTAGAAACTCTAAACGAGTTTGATGAAAGAATTACTGGTATTATCAATGAACTAAATGGTCTGGGCAAGGAATACTCTAACAGAGAGATTGCTCTGAAAGTAATGAGAGCTCTGCCAAAAGAATGGGATGTAAAGACCATTGCAATGAGGGAGTCTAAAGATCTGAACAAAGTTGAACTTCATGATCTGTTCGCAGATCTTAAGGCATATGAGTTCGAACTGATCATCAGAGGTGAAGCAGAGCCATTCATCTCTCAACCAAACAAAGCACTGGCAGCCATTCCAGACCAGACCACCCTCACAACAGATCGATCTATCGAACAGATAAGTAATGATGCTATGTCACTGTTTATCAAGAAATTTGGTAAATTCATGTCTAAGAATAAGAGGAATTTTAAACCTTCTCATCACTATAAATCGAGAAAAGACGATGCTGTTAATGATCAGGCTTGTTACAATTGTGGTAAGACCGGACACTTTATTGCAGATTGCACCAGACCGAAGAAAGAAGAACGAAAAGAAAAGCATCGTGATGACAAGAAAAAGAAGCACTACAAAGATCGTAAAAATCATCATGGGAAGTCCCAAAAGGTCCTAGTAGCAGAGGAAGGAACATCAAGTGGGCTCAGACTGACTCAGATTCAGAAAGCTCCGAATATTCATCCAGCGAAAGCGAAGAAGATATTCAATGTCTAACGACAGACGAAGAAATGAGTCAAACAGACGAGGTATTCGATCTTGACTCAAATGAATTCACACGTGAAGAGCTTATATCCGCACTGCAAGACATGGCTAATGATTATAGAATTTTAGCTGAATCATTTGAGAAAACTAAAGCTAAAGCCAATGATCAAATAGATGAGCACATCAAACCAAGCTGCACTGAGCTAGGTAAGTGCAATAATCTACAGATCGAGCTGAATAAGCTGAAAATCTCTTATGATCAGCTTCATGAAGAAAATAAGAGAATTAGCACACAAAATGCTAAGCTTTCTCATATTTTCAAAACATGACAAAATCAAGAGCATCACTGGAAGAATTGCAAGAGGTACAAAGAAATGTCGGTGATGTCACCGGCATAGGCTTTGATATCAAAGACTGCACCAAAGATGAATCTGAACTGTTGCTGGTAAAGAACAAAATCAAACAAATGACATTTTTTAGATCCAGCACAGTATATGAAACTGAAACGCCTAAAATTCAAACGGGAGTCTCCTTCGGGCATAAAGGTTTGAGAAGAGGAATTGGGTACGTTAACCAAGCCAAAGAAAAGGCACCAGCAAGCTTTGTGTCTATCAGACCAAATCTAAAGGTGCAAGATCTAAGGCAAGGAAGATCATCCAACTACTATAACTCAAAACCAGTTCAACGAAGATATAGATTACCTCATAAGAATCAAAGGTTTCCATATCACACACATTATCACATACAACATCGAAACAGATCAGCTCACATCACACCAGACACACACAAGCCATTAAAGCTGATACAGGTGTGGGTTCCCAAAGGGCTAATCCGTTCTGGACCCAAGTAGGATTGGGTACCAACAATAATTATGTTTGATGACAGGTACCGAAGAATCTAGTATCAGACTGGTACTTAGACAGTGGGTGTTCTCGTCACATGACAGGAAACGTCGAGCTGCTGTCTGAAGTCACAGAATGTACTGGACCCAAGATCATCTTCGGGGATAACTCAAAGGGTAAGACTGTGGGCAAGGGTAAGATTGTCCATGGTAATATTATTATCAATGATGTGCTGTTAGTTGAAAATTTATGCTATAATTTGATCAGTATAAGTCAACTATGTGACAATGGTTATGCTGTAGAATTTCACAAACACACTTGCACTGTTAAATCATCAGACGGTATGACCATGCTTGTAGGAATCAGAAATGGAAATACATATAAGATCAAATGGAATTTTGTTCAACCTGATAATCCTACTTGCTTCATCGCGAATAATGATAATAAACACTGGCTATGGCATAAACGCTTGAATCATCTCAACTTTAAGACTATCTCTAGCCTGTGTAAACATGATTTAGTTGTCGGTCTGCCCCAGATCGATTTTGCTAAGGATAAGATCTGTGAAGCTTGCCAAATGGGCAAACAGATCAGATCATCATTCAAAAACAAGAATGCCAAATCCTCCTCACGCTGCTTAGAACTATTACATATGGACTTGTTTGGTCCTATACCAATAACAAGTTTGGGGGAATGCGGTATACCCTTGTTGTTATTGATGATTACTCACGTTTTACATGGAATATATTTTTGAGCAGTAAAGATCAGACCGGTCCGAAATTGATCAAGCTGCTGAAACGCACTCAGAATGAGAAATCATCAAGCATAGATAGGATTCGAAGTGACAAAGGCACTGAATTCTCAAATCAGAATCTTGAATCCTTTCTAGAAGATCAAGGAATTAAGCATGAATTCTCAGCTGCTCGAACCCCTCAACAAAATGGAGTTGCACAACGAAGGAACATAACGCTTAAAGAGGCAGCAAGGACAATGCTTGCAGATTCTGGAATTTCACAAAAGTTCTGGGCAGAAGCTGTAAATACTGCTTGCTACACTCAAAATCGGTCTATGATTAACAAGAAGTTGAATCTTACTCCATATGAAGTATGGACTGGTAACAGACCGTTTATCTCTCACCTTCATGTATTTGGCTGCAAATGCTTCGTTCACAATAATGGTAAGAATCATCTTACAGCATTCGAAGATAAGTCAGATAATGGGATATTCTTAGGATATTCATCCAATCGTAAAGCTTTTTGCATCTTCAATAATCGCATTTTAACTGTAGAAGAATCAGTTCATGTAGTGTTTGATGAATCTTTATGTATTGAGGGTAACAAGGAATCAATTCAAAATCAGATGGAAAATATCCATCTCGAAGCTAACAGTGATGATGAGATTGTAGCTAACAGGTCAAGAGATAATTCACCGGAACCTGAAGTACCCGATAGACCGGATCAAGGCAATGAAGCTCCTTTAGATCGAGCCGATCCAGAGGATCTAAACTCTAATGTTAAGACAGATGCTGATAATGTTACTACTACTCATCCTTCTGGACCAGATAATCCAGAATCAAGCTATCGATGGACAAAGAGGCATCCACCTGATCTAGTAATTGGAAGTCCTTCTGCACCTATAAGAACCAGAGGACAGATGATGGATGAATTCACTCATGCCACTTTTATATCTAATCTGGAACCTAAAAAGATTGATGAAGCTTTGACTGATTACAACTGGATTAAAGCCATGCAAGAAGAGCTTAATCAATTTGAACAAAATCAAGTCTGGAGTCTAACCCCCAGGCCAAGTGGTCTGCCTGTTATTGGAACCAGATGGGTCTTCACAAACAAGCTAGATGCAGATGGAGTTGTGGTTAGAAACAAGGCCAGACTGGTGGCGCAAGATTCCGACAAGAAGAAGGAATTGACTTCGATGAATCTTTTGCACCAGTCGCCAGACTTGAAGCAATCCGAATATTTCTTGCTTATACTGCTTTTAAAGATTTCAAAGTATATCAAATGGGCGTTAAGAGTGCTTTTCTTAATGGTAAGCTTCAGGAGGAAGTCCACATTGAGCAACCTCCTGGATTTCAGAACCACTCATTTCCAGATCATGTATATCTACTGAATAAAGCAGTATATGGACTGAAACAAGCTCCAAGAGCCTGGTATGACACTCTGTCTCAATTTCTGCTGGACCACGATTTTCAGATCGGCTCAGTGGATAAAACTCTATTTAAATTTACTAATGGGGAACATACCTTATTAGTTCAAATTAATGTTGACGATATCATTTTTGGGTCAACTAACCCCAAATTATGCGAGAAATTCTCTAAGTTAATGCAGGGACAGTTTGAGATGAGTATGATGGGAGAACTTTCATTCTTTCTGGGTCTCCAAGTCAAACAGCTCAGCAATGGTATTTTTATAAATCAGACCAATTATACCAAGGAGCTTCTCAAAAGGCTCGGAATGGAAACGTGTTCAACTGCATCAACTCCAATGAGTCCTTCAATCAAGCTAGATAAAGACGAAGGGGGAATAGCAGTTGAAGTATCTATGTATCGAGGACTGATTGGATCGCTCTTGTATCTTACAGCGAGCCGGCCTGATATAATGTTCTCAGTCTGCATGTGCGCTAGATTTCAGTCAGATCCAAAGCAATCACACTTTATTGCTGCTAAGCGCATCCTTAAATACTTAAAAGGATCTCAGAATGTTGGTCTTTGGTACTCCAAAGATTCAAATTTCAGTCTAGTCGGATATTCAGACGCTGACTATACTGGGTGTCAGATTGATCGCAAAAGCACCAGTGGAACATGTCAATTCTTAAGTGAAAGATTGATATCATGGTTTAGCAAGAAGCAAACATCTATTGCCACATCTACAGCTGAAGCAGAATATCTTGCCGCTGGAAGCTGTTGCGCTCAAATGCTCTGGATTCAACATCAACTCAAAGACTATGGCATTCAAGCTGTTGAATCTCCAATATTTTGTGACAACACTAGTGCAATCGCTATAACGTATAATCCAGTTTTGCACTCTTGAACAAAGCATATTGATATCAGACATCATTTTATTCGAGATCATGTTGGCAAAAAGGAAATTCGGATCGAGCATATTTCAACAGACCAGCAGCAGAAGATATCTTCACCAAACCACTTCCTGAGGCTAAGTTTAATTATTTCCGTCAAATTCTTGGTTTAATAGACTTATCTTGATATTTAGACATATCTTTCTTTTCGCTTTTAAAGATTATATGCTGGCACAGATCGATAATACAATGATCAGAAAAACACAGACCGGTCCAAACTTTCAGACCGATCTATGTCAAATCTGATGTTATCCCATGATCTGTCTGGTCAACAAATCTTTAAATAAAGTAATTATTTAAAACAGCCCGGACTGATTGCAATTTTAACCGCCTTATCTCTCTATCATCCTGTCCGTTTATTTTGAATTATTTAAATATCAGTCATCGAGATACAGACACGTGTCTTCTCTCTCCTATTTAGCGGGCTGAACACTTCACTTTCATTTCACTTTTTACGAATTACTGCTGTCTTTTTTCTAACTCCCATATTTTTCAATTTCTCCGTATTCTTCATTACATTCAAATGGCTACTATCACTCACAACTCTCTATCTGTTGAGGTCAATGAAATATACAGGGCTGAAGATCCAGAAATAGTCTCCATGTTCAAATCCTTGGAGTCTTCTGGATTAAGGAACTTTCTGGAATGCGGAACGGTGGTTTACGAGTCGGAGATTCGAGAAGTGTTTGCCAATGCTGTGTCTTAGAAGACGTTCATCTCCACCACCGTCAAGGGCAAATCATTTGACATCTCCCGGTCGACGCTGTCAAAGACCTTTGGTCTTCCCAACACCGGACTGACTGAGTTTGGTCATATTCCTCAGGCCACTATCACTGATCTTCAGGGGAAGGTATCCATTTTTGGCCATCGACCGCAACCATCATTCAAGAAGAAGGAAATGCTCTTCATTTCCAAGTTTTGTGCGAGATTGTTGGCAAGCCACAATTGGGCAAAGCCGGAAGCTATGACGCTGTCACTGCCGAGAAATTCCGGGCCATGGCTGCTATTCACTCCGGCCAGAAGATGAACTGATCCACGATCTTGTTTGGAGTTTTGCTTGAAACGGTCATCGCATCCAAATAGGCTGTTTGCTTTGCAGTTCCCCTCAGCAAGCTTTTGGAGACTTTGAATATCGAGCTGGGGAAGCCGTCTGCCTTGAGTCCCTTTAAAATTCTCAACCCCAAGGGATTGGCACTACTGAAGTCCAAAAGTGATACACCCACTTCTTCCGATCTGGTGGCCGTCAAGATTGAAGTAGGAGAAGAACAGGCTGCTGCTAGAAAGACTTGAGTCAAGCGTAAACTGACTATCCAGACTGACTCAGAGGAAACTCAGTCTGCTCCTTCATCTCCAGCCAAGCCCCCCTCTAAGAAGCCAAGAACCCAGATCACCAAGCCCATCAAAACCTTACCTCTTAAAACCTTACCTATATTGCCCTCCACAAAAGCCACCCTGCACCCCAAACTACAACCCAACCTTCAACAGCTCCAACCACTGTACCCAAAGTCACCATCAGAGTCCCTTCTGCCATTCCTGTGGTCAAAGGCATTGTTATCACCGAGTTGGGAGACTACACCCAATTAGGAATCAAGACTCATCTCCCACCGGCAAAGGCAAGACAATCCTCACTGAACCCCTCTCTTCTAAACCCAAGTCTGCCGCTCAAATAGCCATCGACATCGCCATGGAAGATGTTGAAGAAAAAGTGAAGGTGCTCACTGTGGTATTTGACGAATATGTTGAATACAGAACGATCAACCACATTGACCAGTTCTTCGGAAAGCTGCGAAGACTCCAAAAGATGGAACAAGAAGTCCTTAAGGGGACAGAGACTGATGTCGTCAAAATTGCTGTGCATCGCAAAGATCTGTTCCAGGCTAACCAAAGATTCAGACAGGCAAACTTGCTCATTGCAGCTAAGAAGGCGAATTTTGATCCGAGCAATCCGACTGCCAAAGATGATGGTGCCGTCATTGCTCAGCTGGAAATGGATGTTCATGCTCTTCACTTGGCTGTTCGTTTTCAACTACAGAAGCTCAACATGTGACATCCCCGAAATGGTTAATTGCTATGTGGCTTTAATTGTGTTTACATGATTAATTATGTGGAAATTGATTATGTGTTGGGATCTATTTACCTTATGGAAATGCGTGGTCATGTGGTTAGGGTGACCCGGGATTGCATTTCAGGGTGCATGTGGTGCATGTTGGGTAAATTTGTTGGGAGCATGATTTATTTGCCATAGTTAGCAATTTATTAGAAATCATGTGTTTAATTGGTATTTGGTGCATTTTGAGTAAATGCTTTGAAAAATATCATGTTGGGGTGTTTTATACACCATGGAATTATTTTGGTATGCATTTTAATTAAACCAACTCATTTTATTACCCCACACCTCATCCATCCATCACTCTTTGACTTTACCAAAACAACACCCAATTCCTTTCCTTCCCATTTTCGAGCTTGAGCTCAAGGGTGAAGAGGAGTCTTTGCAAAATCTTGTTTTGTGGAGTTTATTGGGTGATTTGAGATCCCCAAGAGGTATGGATACCTCATGTTTAATTTTGTAAGGTTTTGTTTGAGTTTGGGTTGGTTTTGAATGATTTTGAAATGGGTTTTGTTGGGTTGTTGTGGGTTTGGTTATATGTTGGATTTATCCTTGTTTTGAAGTATATTTTGGTTGGATGTTGTATACATGGGTATTTAATGATGTTTATTGTTGGTTTTGAGTAGTTGGGTATGGATGTTGTTGAGTTATTTAAGGTTGTTTGAGTTTGGGAAGGAGAAGGGTGAATAGTGCCCGATTCTCGCTTGCCCAGAGCTCGGCGATCGATCGGCGTTTTTCTCGCGATCGATCGCGAGCCACAGAGCTGAGGCAGAGAGCTTCAGCGATCGATCGCGAGATGGGCGCGATCGATCGGCGAGGCCGCGATCGATCGACGCTAGCTCCGCGATCGATCGCGGATTGTTGGATTTTGTTGGGCGAGGCAGTGAGGTCTCGCGATCGATCGGGGCTTTATGGAGATCGATCGCGAGACACCAAAAATGGTGTTTTTGGTTATTTTTGTGGGATTTTTGGTATTGGACTATTATTGGATTCTAATATTGGTATTTGTGAATATGTAGAACCAACCTAGGTGGCAACACAGCCAAGTAATTGAAGTCCTACCATATTCCACTTTTGGAAAGGTACGTAGTGGACGTACGGGCACCCCAACGGTACATGTATCTTATATACTTATTGTTTATGCATTGTGGATGCGATTATATATGTGGTATTGCATAGTGGATGCAAATACATGTTATGCATGATGTTTATAGATGCATATGATTGTTGGTGCACATCCCATGAGTCGTGGTCATCCCTTGATGATTTTAATGCTTGCCGCTATTTGGTTTGGTTCCGCTAAATGTGAAGCGAGGGGTGGGAGCGCCGCATGTCACATTTGAGCGTGGTTATCATATAGGACGAGGAAAGGGTATTTGCCGCTCAATGAGAGGCGAGGGGTGGGAGTCCCGCAGTCCATTGAAGCGAGGTTATCCTATGCCGTCTATATGTAAATAAGCGAGGGGCATTAAAATACATTGTGATGGACAGACTAGGGATTGGTGATCAGTATTTGGTATTGATGAAATGGTATATGTTCATGACATGTTTAGACCATTAAAAATAATCTATTGATTATACTCATGAGTTATGGTACAGGGACAACCAAACGGGAAGCGTTTGAAATGCATGGGGAAAACAGGAAGTGTTTTATTATGATTATGCATTTACGCTTTATCTTCATATTGTGTTGAATATGAACGATTATTATTGCTCATGTTTGGGGGTTGTCCTTGTAGGTACCTTTTTGGCATGATAGAAGGGCTTGAACGGGTTGAGGTGGTGAGCTTGACGAGCATTCTATTGAGGATGAAAGGACAGGATTATTTTGGATAGTATCTACTCTAGAGTAGTATAAAACTATAGTTGCACACATTCTTTTGATTGGAATGTAATTAATCCATTTGGTAGTCCTTATTTTTTTGGCATGTAATGCTTAAGCTCATAGACTCAACAAGTTCATTTTAGACTCTGATTTGTTTATTTTAGCTCTATTATGCCTTGATTCCGCACTTAAGGATTAGGGTCCTTACATTAGTGGTATCAGAGCCAGGTTAGAGAACCCGGGAACGAGTGAAGGGTAGCCTTAGCATGATAGGCTAGGTGCTTACATTTGAAGCATGTGGTGTATATTAATGTATATCATGTTATACTAACGTGCTTATTCTCATTCCTGTTATCTAACGGCATAACATATATACTGCTTTGGAATTGTTGTTAACATTTGTATTACAGCATGGCTGCTAATGAGGAGGTTGGAGATATTGGTAGTGTGAACGCAAGCGTCGGTCAAGTGAACCCTCTACCTCCACCGGCCGTAGGCATGGAACCAGTGGTTCACTTATTGCTACCGGGTGAGATCAGTCTGACACAATTTCTATCTTATCATCCGCCCTGGTTTGAGGGGACAGAGTCCGGAGAAGAGGCTGAAGAGTGGTTGGAAAGACTCGAGCAGATCTTTGTATCGGCTCCTTGTGCTGTGACAGCTTGGCTGAGGCTGGCGGAGTTTCAATTAGCCAAGAAACCTCTGATGTGGTGGAGGAGCACAGTAATGGAAATGAGAGCACTGGGTGCTGTGATTGACTGGACACTCTTCAGGACTAGGTTTTTGAACCGGTATTTCTCCGCTGCAGCAAGACAGACAAAGGAGGATGAATTTACAAGTTTGAAGCAGGGGAACATGACAGTGGCAGACTATGCCACACGGTACTCTTCATTGCTGAGGTACGTTCCCCACATTGCCACCAGTGGGCACGCTAAGATGAGGAACTTTATGAAAGGGTTGCGACCGGAGCTCTATGACCGGGTTATTACAAATAACCCAACTTCTTTTGATGACGCTCTCACAAGAGCGGAGCTTGCTGAGCTAGGAGTGGGAGCTTACGCTATGCCACCACCGGTACCGCAACAGAGGCAGACCAATGATAGTTTGAGGCCTCGGGGTGAGCCATTTAAACCCCGTGGTGCCTCTTCATCTTCACGGTATGGTGGAAAGAAACACTTTGGCCAGAAACAGGATGGCCAGAAGGGTAATTGGTCGGCCAATAGAGGATCTTCACAAGGGGATAGGCCGGGAGAGCCGAGGTGCAACAATTGTGGAGGGCCACATTCTTCAAACAAGTGTCCTGCATGTTATATCTGTGGCAAGATGGGCCACATCGCTCGGTATTGCCCCACTCGGGGAGGACAGTCAGAGTATCAGGGCAACAGGCCGAGGTTTGATGATAGGACAGTGCAGCAGAGGCAGCAGTTTGGGCCTCGACCATCGGGAGGTCAGACAGTAGGACCACCCCAGGGGCAGGTGTATGCACTGACCAGGGAGCAGCCCCAGGCAGCCCCAGAGGAGGTGATCGCCGGTACGTGTCATTTATTTACGTACCCTGCTTTTATTTTGATCGATACAGGTGCCTCCCATTCTTTTGTATCGGTGGGTTTTGTGGAAAGACACCATATGCGCACGTCTTCTTTACCCACGCCTCTCCTTGTCTCGACACCCACTGGAAGAAATGTCGTTGCTGATCAGTTTATGGCAGACTGCCTCATTTATTTTGAGGGTAACGAATTGAGATCAGACTTGATTGTGCTGGGTATGTCAGACTTCGACTGCATCTTGGGTATTGATGTTCTGAACAGATATCAGGTAGTGGTAGATTGCCGACAGAGGACAGTGAAGTTCAGACCTGAGTTGGGCAGTCAATGGACCTTCTATGGCAACGGTTCTCGTGCGAAGATTCCGTTGATTTCAGTAATCAAGATGACTCAGCTGTTGGAACGTGGTCACACGGGCTACCTCATCTATGCCGTGGACACGTCTGGGAAGGATAAGGAACTAAGAGTTGAGGATGTGCCAGTAGTGGCAGAGTTCGCTGATGTATTTCCAGAAGAGATCCCAGGATTCCCACCGGCTAGGGAAGTTGAGTTTGGGATCGAGTTGCTGCCAGGGACATCCGCTATCTCTCGTGCACCTTATAGGATGGCACCGGCTGAGTTGAGAGAGTTGAAAGAACAGTTACAGGATCTCTTGGACAAGGGATATATACACCCGAGCGTGTCGCCATGGGGCGCACCAGTTCTCTTTGTGAAAAAGAAGGACGGTTCGATGCGGTTGTGCATCGATTACCGGCAGCTGAATAAGGCTACAGTGAAGAACAAGTATCCTCTTCCAAGGATCGACGATCTGTTTGATCAGTTTCAAGGTACCAAGGGGTATAGCAAGATTGATTTGAGATCCGGGTATCATCAGATTCGGGTCAGAGAGGAAGATGTGCAGAAGACAGCATTCCGGACCCGATATGAGCATTATGAGTTCCTAGTGATGCCGTTCGGCGTGACGAATGCTCCAGCAGTCTTCATGAGCCTGATGAACAGAGTGTTTCAGCAGTATCTTGATCAGTTCGTCATTGTGTTTATTGACGACATTCTCATCTACTCCCGGAGTGAGGAAGAGCATGTGAAACACTTGAGGACAGTGCTTCAGATTCTCAGAGAGCATCAGTTGTATGCTAAGCTCAGTAAGTGTGAATTTTGGCTGAGCAGTGTAGTGTTTCTGGGGCATGTCATATCGAGCAGCGGGATATCTGTAGATCCCAAGAAGATTGAGGCTGTGATGGAGTGGGCTGCCCCCACTTCTGTGCCAGAGATTCGGAGTTTTCTTGGTTTGGTCGGGTATTATCGGCGCTTTGTCGAGGGCTTTTCGAAGATTGCCAAGCCGCTGACTCAGTTGACCCAGAAGGGAGTGCCTTTCTTTTGGTCAGAAGCTTGTGAGGAGAGCTTCCAGGAGTTGAAGCACAGGTTGACGACGGCGCCAGTGTTAGTGATCCCTACGGAGAACTCCAGATTTGTTCTGTATACTGATGCATCGCTGCAGGGCCTTGGGTGTGTTCTGATGCAAGATAAGCATGTGGTAGCTTATGCATCGAGGCAGTTGAAGCCGCATGAGACCAGATATCCAGTTCATGACTTGGAATTGGCAGCTATCATCTTCGCCCTGAAGATTTGGAGGCATTATTTGTATGGTACGTCGTTTACCATATACACGGATCACAAGAGCCTCAACTTTTTATTCACTCAGGCAGAGCTGAACATGAGACAGAGGAGATGGATGCACCTACTCAAGGACTATGATTGCGAGATAGAGTACCATCCGGGGAAAGCCAATTTGACAGCAGACGCTTTGAGCCGGAAAGTGAGGAGTTCTGCTGAGGACGTCATTCATTTGTCTGCTATGATGACCTCCTATTGCCATCTGGGCTATGATTTTGACATAGATGCATCGCCTGTGTATGTATCGACTCTGTTAGCCGAGCCAGACATCTATGAGGACATCAGGAGAGCTCAGAGGTCAGATGATGAGGTTCAGAGGTGGTTATCTTTAGTACATCTTGGTCAGCCAACGAAGTTCAGAGTGACCGATGACGGGTCTTTGAGATTGGGTGACCGTTGGGTGGTTCCGAGTACGCCGGAGTTGCGTAAATGAATCTTGGAGCGAGCTCATAGTAGCAGACTTAGCATCCACCCAGGCGGGAAGAAGATGTACAGAGATCTGCGTGGTCAGTTTTGGTGGAAGAGAATGAAGTCTGATGTCGTCGCTTTTGTAAAGAGGTGTTTGATCTGCCAGCAGGTTAAGGCAGAGAGACAGAGACCTGGCGGTGAGTTGAGAAGCTTGGAGATACCGAAGTGGAAGTGGGAGCACATTTCCATGGACTTCGTGACTCATTTGCCGAGGAGTGCTTCAGGCTTTGATGCTATTTGGGTGATTGTGGACAGACTGACTAAGGTAGCCCACTTTATTCCCTATAGCATGACATTCACATTTTTGAGGATGGCGCAGTTGTATATTAGAGATGTGGTGAGATTGCATGGGATCCCCGTTTCCATAGTGTCAGATCGAGATCCGCGATTCACATCTCATTTCTGGGAAGGCCTTCAGTCAGCTTTGGGAACTGAAGTCAGATTGAGTACTGCTTATCATCCTCAGACGGATGGCCAGACCGAGCGCACTATTCAGACGCTCGAGGACATGCTGAGAGCTTGTGTTTTGGAGTTCGATACCTCTTGGCAGGATTCAGTGCCTTTGGTAGAGTTTTCGTATAACAATAGCTACCAGGCGAGTATTCAGATGGCTCCGTTTGAAGCTCTTTATGGCAGACGGTGTAGATCACCCTTGTGTTGGGATGATTTTGACCGCAAATCGGTCGGAGGACCGGAGTTGATTCGGGAGATGGAAGAAAAGATAAAGACGATAAGGCAGAAAATGAAAGCGGCCCAGGACAGACAGGCAGCTTATGCAAATAAACGGCGGAGACCGTTGGAATTTCAGTTGGGAGATAAGGTCTTTTTGAAGATCTCGCCTTTCAGAGGCGTTGTGCGATTTGGGATGCGCGGGAAATTGTCTCCGAGGTATGTTGGACCGTACGAGATCTTACAGCGCATTGGCACCTTAGCTTACCGACTGGCTTTGCCGCCTTCTTTATCTGGGATACATGATGTGTTTCATGTGTCGATGCTGCGGAAGTATGAGCCGGATCCGTCTCATGTGTTACAGCCTTCCGAAGTTCAGTTAGAGTCCGATATATCTTATGTGGAACGGCCTGTCAGAATTCTGGATCGAGCAGACCGCAGACTTCGGAACAAAGTGATACCTATGATCAAGGTTCAGTGGGATCGCAGGGGTGTCGAGGAGGCTACGTGGGAGACGGAGCGGCATATGGTGCAGCACTACCCGGAACTATTCTCTGGTATGTGTTTATGTTTAGTTTCTTTTTGGGGTAAGTGCATGTGATTTCGAGGACGAAATCTTATAAGTAGGGGAGTATTGTGACATCCCCGAAATGGTTAATTGCTATGTGGCTTTAATTGTGTTTACATGATTAATTATGTGGAAATTGATTATGTGTTGGGATCTATTTACCTTATGGAAATGCGTGGTCATGTGGTTAGGGTGACCCGGGATTGCATTTCAGGGTGCATGTGGTGCATGTTGGGTAAATTTGTTGGGAGCATGATTTATTTGCCATAGTTAGCAATTTATTAGAAATCATGTGTTTAATTGGTATTTGGTGCATTTTGAGTAAATGCTTTGAAAAATATCATGTTGGGGTGTTTTATACACCATGGAATTATTTTGGTATGCATTTTAATTAAACCAACTCATTTTATTACCCCACACCTCATCCATCCATCACTTTTTAACTTTACCAAAACAACACCCAAACCCTTCATTTCCTTCCCATTTTCGAGCTTGAGCTCAAGGGTGAAGAGGAGTCTTTGCAAAATCTTGTTTTGTGGAGTTTATTGGGTGATTTGAGATCCCCAAGAGGTATGGATACCTCATGTTTAATTTTGTAAGGTTTTGTTTGAGTTTGGGTTGGTTTTGAATGATTTTGAAATGGGTTTTGTTGGGTTGTTGTGGGTTTGGTTATATGTTGGATTTATCCTTGTTTTGAAGTATATTTTGGTTGGATGTTGTATACATGGGTATTTAATGATGTTTATTGTTGGTTTTGAGTAGTTGGGTATGGATGTTGTTGAGTTATTTAAGGTTGTTTGAGTTTGGGAAGGAGAAGGGTGAATAGTGCCCGATTCTCGCTTACCCAGAGCTCGGCGATCGATCGGCGTTTTTCTCGCGATCGATCGCGAGCCACAGAGCTGAGGCAGAGAGCTTCAGCGATCGATCGCGAGATGGGCGCGATCGATCGGCGAGGCCGCGATCGATCGGCGAGGCCGCGATCGATCGGCGCTAGCTCCGCGATCGATCGCGGATTGTTGGATTTTGTTGGGCGAGGCAGTGAGGTCTCGCGATCGATCGGGGCTTTATGGAGATCGATCGCGAGACACCAAAAATGGTGTTTTTGGTTATTTTTGTGGGATTTTTGGTATTGGACTATTATTGGATTCTAATATTGGTATTTGTGAATATGTAGAACCAACCCAGGTGGCAACACAACCAAGGAATTGAAGTCCTACCATATTCCACTTTTGGAAAGGTACGTAGTGGACGTACGGGCACCCCAACGGTACATGTATCTTATATACTTATTGTTTATGCATTGTGGATGCGAGTATATATGTGGTATTGCATAGTGGATGCAAATACATGTTATGCATGATGTTTATAGATGCATATGATTGTTGGTGCACATCCCATGAGTCGTGGTCACCCTTGATGATTTTAATGCTTGCCGCTATTTGGTTTGGTTCCGCTAAATGTGAAGCGAGGGGTGGGAGCGCCGCATGTCACATTTGAGCGTGGTTATCATATAGGACGAGGAAAGGGTATTTGCCGCTCAATGAGAGGCGAGGGGTGGGAGTCCCGCAGTCCATTGAAGCGAGGTTATCCTATGCCGTCTATATGTAAATAAGCGAGGGGCATTAAAATACATTGTGATGGACAGACTAGGGATTGGTGATCAGTATTTGGTATTGATGAAATGGTATATGTTCATGACATGTTTAGACCATTAAAAATAATCTATTGATTATACTCATGAGTTATGGTACAGGGACAACCAAACGGGAAGCGTTTGAAATGCATGGGGAAAACAGGAAGTGTTTTATTATGATTATGCATTTACGCTTTATCTTCATATTGTGTTGAATATGAACGATTATTATTGCTCATGTTTGGGGGTTGTCCTTGTAGGTACCTTTTTGGCATGATAGAAGGGCTTGAGTGGGTTGAGGTGGTGAGCTTGACGAGCATTCTATTGAGGATGAAAGGACAGGATTATTTTGGATAGTATCTACTCTAGGAGTAGTATAAAACTATAGTTGCACACATTCTTTTGATTGGAATGTAATTAATCCATTTGGTAGTCCTTATTTTTTTGGCATGTAATGCTTAAGCTCATAGACTCAACAAGTTCTTTTAGACTCTGATTTGTTTATTTTAGCTCTATTATGCCTTGATTCCGCACTTAAGGATTAGGGTCCTTACACAACATATCCACTCTAGTTCCCAGCCCGGATCACCCATCTGCGAGCAAGACATTGGCCGAACCATTCATTGAGCCAATCGCTTCTGATTCAGCGGAGCAGACAACGAAGCAGAGAGCGGAGCAGCCACTGACTAATGCTCCGTATGCTGATGAGACTGAAGCAATGGATGTCTTGTTGGACTCTCCAACAACTTCCATCCCTGTTGGACCCTCAGTTTCCCAAATTCAGCACAGTCCAACCTCGAACATACAACAATCAATCTCCCCAGACTTCGTCGATCCGGATATGGTGGTGTCAACTGTTGTTGCCGCATTACAGGTTAAGGAACCTACCAGACCTATCACTCATCCGGATCAGTCTGCTGAAGATATGGCGTTTTTAGAAGAATTTTCATCGGACTTGGTCACCTTGATCCGGTCCGAAACACGCCAATCTGCCATGAATTCACTTATACCAATTGCCGCAGAAGTCGATCATGCCTTGTCGTCATCTGATCTCTCTCCAAGCCGTTTATCTAATGAAGCTCCATCTCTGGCCAAGTCCCTTCAACACCTTTCGGATAACTGTCTATCTCTCTCTCAACGAGTCATAGAAGTTCATCAAAGTCAGAGGACTACATTCTTGGATTTTGAATCCTTCAAAGAGAAGATGACAGCCAACATTAGTAGCATTCAGCGCGGACTGAATGATCTGTTCTCTCAGCAAGCTACATATAAAACAGTCCTGAGAAAAGAACAGATCGAGCTGGCCACTGAAGTTCGAGCCTCCGTCGCCAAGTCCCTTCTTGCTCAAGACACTCGTCTTGATGCTATCAGCGCTCAGCTCGCCCTGATTGTCGACTTTCTTCAAGAGATTGTTGCTGACAAAAAGGGGGAAAAGAGAAAGGAATTCAAGCCACCTCAGTCTTCAGCAAGAAAGTAGAGGTCTATATATAAGTCAGACTTGTCTGTAATTGTATATAAGATTTTTGCTCAATAAAAATCAGAGTTCTTAGTTAAGTCATCGTTCATTTATTTTGAACTAAACGGCTTAATCAATCCGAACTTCAACTTAACTGTGTTCATTTATTTTGAACAAGAAGAAGTAATTGATCCGCAAGTATACGCTTCAGAGTTCTTAAAAGACTGAATAAAAAGATTTAGAAGCTAGGTTTTGTCATCATCAAAAAGGGGGAATTTGTTAGTTCTGGATTTTAAAGATGACAAAACAAATCAGAACGGATCGATAGAAATCAGACTGACCAGATCAATTGCTCAAAACAGATCAAGCTGATATGGTATATCGCAAAATCAGAACGGATCGATGAACATCAGCCTGACCAGATCGAAGCTTCAGAACAGCTCAACTATTATCAGATCAGAGCAGACAAGGTTATATAAGCTTCGCTCTTCAGTCCGAATCATTAACAACTATTTATTGAAGCATTTAATGTTGCAATTAATGCTGAAAAAGACCAAGGACTGAAGATTACCATAAAAGGTAAAAAGACAAAGAAGAGCTCATCTGAAAGTCGCCGAAAGCATGAACCAGAATGGCAAGTGCCCAAAAGAATAAGGCTGTAGCTTACTCAGAGTTTGAGCAGAGTCAAAAGTTGCACATAAAGGGAAATAATGTCGTTGGTACATGCAACTATATAAGGATGCAACAGAAGAGCTCAAGTGAGAGTCTGAGAAAAATCAAAAAACGCAAAAGAAAGCAAAAACAGCACAAGCTTACAAGCTCAGACATTCTCGAGCCGAAAATCTTCATAAGCACAATCATATTGTAATATTTGATCATCTTAGGATCATTGTGTGCATAGACTAAAGTCTATCTTTTGTATTCTGTACTAAGATAGAGAAGTGAGAATCAATTGTAACTGTCAGACATAATGTGTCTGAACAGATCGAGAAACTAGGAGTTTCAGTCTGGTAGTGAGGTAAATCCAGCTGAATCGGGTTTGTACAACAGGATTGTATAAATCAAAGTCTTCTAGTGGAATCCTTCCTTAATTGGAAGAAGGGGAGACGTAGAAGGATTACACCACCTTCGAACTTCCAGAAACATATTCTGTCTTTTATCATTTTTGCACTCGTTATACTATTCAAGCCATCGAGCCGTTCTTACTAATCTAAGAACAGACCGTTCCGCACTAAAATACTCAGTGGTCTGTTCTGCAGAAACGTTGATTAAGAAACAGATTTCTTTCCCTAACCCGAGAGAAATCACAAAGGATTATTTTTAATAGGAGTGTTCATTCACCCCCCTCTAAACACTCCGGACCGATCCTAACAATATATATATATATATATATATATATATATATATATATATATATATATATATATATATATTCGGATATTTACCCTAGAGAATGTTGGTCGGTGGCTGCTTTTCTAGAAGGCCGGTGGCTCTTTTGGATATGTGTATGATATTTATATTTTATTTTCGAGTATTCTGGCACAAGAGAAAAGTCACTCATGATGGTTAACAATAACACATTAGTGGGAGCTGCTAATGACAACATATATCCAAATGCATCGGGTGAATAATTAAAGAGGTGAAAGAACTCATTGGATGTGGTAACTGTTGGGTTATACCCTAAGACAACTCATTAGATGATTGATTTTGGCATACATTGTAATATGTTTTTCATTAATGACAATTCATTGTTATATATTATTCCAATATCTGTGTAATATGAATAAATATATATTAATGTCCTTAGAATATTATTGGATTGTCCCTAGTCAAGTATTATCATGAATTAGGATAATGATAATGCATTGAGACTAATATGTGTTGATTGATGAATTTGTTCATGGATATGAGATATCGAATCAACACATAGGTACATGTTAGAGAACCATGTACTGGACAGACCTACCATGAGAATGCTACATGCATTGTTATATGAATGTCATAAGCAATTCTCATAGTGATAATAGTGTATGTAATACTTACGGCTTGAGATCACCGAAGATCCCAACATAAGGAGTTGTGTATCTTGATATCATCAAATGTTACCTGTAATAGGGTAAACTATAAAGACAATCATTGGATATACTACGAATTATGTAGAGGGATGTTGAGTGATCAAGATAGGATTTGTCCATCCTATATAACAGGAGAAGTGTTGGGGCCATTGATCAAGTGAGACTAAAATACATGGTCATGCTCGAATGAGTCGATATGTGATATTGAGCTTATTCGTTATTCTAGTCTACTCGAGGATCAAGAAATAAAAGATTGAACTATACGAGTATGACTTATTCCATGACTCGTGTTTAATCTAAACACCTAGGAGAAAGGATTAAGTTACATAGTGAATATTATCACAGGTCATAGGTAATGTCGAGTCAATGACATTCTTGTAACTTATGCAGCCTTGATGCGTTGCTAGATACTGCTCATTGATTGTGACATAAAATAAGATTTTATGTCACTGCCAACGTTGCAAGATCCTAACGGGTCGCATAAAAGATTAAATCGATAGGGAGTTAAATTCATTGGGATGGATTAAATTGATTAGGCAGAGTCCTAATCATAAACTAATGGGCCTTTTATATATATATATATATATATATATATATATATATATGAAAGATATATATACGGATATAGAGTTAAGGGCCTAAGGAGAAAACCTTATTCTAATATTTTAGTTGCCTTTGATATCTATATATATATATATATATATATATATATATATATATATATATATATATATATATATATATATGCACGTTTAGGTTTTAGAGGTTAGACATTAATTCTGATTAAAAGTCTTTACTAAATGAAGCCGTCACTTCTTCCCTCTCGTGGATCTTGGTTAAATTATCGAGTTTAGCAACTTGATAACTTCAACATCCCTTATTTATTTGATCGTGTGGAACACATAGAGGCAAATCTTTGAAGTTTTGCTATACGACTCGTGGAAATCGTGGACGTTCTTCTGCATCAAACACGCTACAAAGGTATAACTCTAGTAATCCGATATGATCACTTCGTATAGGTCCATGGCTGGAATCCAAAATTTTATTTTATTCCGCTGCGTTTTGCTCGTCGGATTCCTTACGGTAACCTGGATTACATTGATCGTGCCCATTAGGAGAAAGACCAACAATTTTAATCTTTGTATCAAACTTAAATTTTTTGATGACAACTCATTGGCCGAGAATCTTTTTTTTTTCATCAGCACATTTACACGAATTATCATTTTTCGAGATTGTATTGACAAAAGCCAAATGTGGAATTGAAGTATGTGAAGTCTCAAAATCAAAAAAAAATATATATTCTAACTAAACTATTGAAGATTGATGTTTTCACAAAGTTTCGAAGTCTGCTCGGAGTTACAAATCAAGCAAGTTTAAAGGGGCATTGGAAATTTGAAATGTTGTGCTATATGTACAAGTGAATTAATTAGGCCCATCCATTCCCTTTGACTCAAAATAAAGAGGACAAACGGATTTGGAAGTTTGAAAAATCTGGAGTTTTCTAAGTTCGATCAACGTACAATCTGATAATGTCCACCCATCACCAAACCTTGGAAAGGGAGGTTTTGAGCAGGTTTATTCGTTGCATAGTTATTCCAAAAAAAGGTAGCTGATTTCACCTGAAAACCTTTACAAGATAGAGTGCCTACCAAGTCCAACATGTTAAATAAGGGTATCCCGCGTACTCCAGACCAATCGTTATGGGTTTCCTGCAACAATCTCGTGGAGTCAGCATCTCACTTGTTGATCACTTGCGATATCTCGTACAAACTTTGCTTGATGGGCTTTACGTAGTTGGACTTTCATTATAGTTGTAGCAATACCTTAAAGACATATTTCATTTACTTCTTGGAATTATCGTTGAACAAAAAAAAGTAGAGATTGTTGGTGTGCAATTTGACATTGCATATCCTGGAGCTTATGGATTCATAAAAATAATATATTGTTTAATAATGAAGAAATGGATGCGGAGAGGCTCGTGGATCTCATCAAGTTTCGGTCTTGGAGTTGGTTTAATGCTTATATCAAGAACAACTCTCATCCTTCCATTTTGGATTGGTATCATAATCCAGTTAAAATCATCTTTCAATTGTAATTTGTTTCAGTATCCGGGTCGTCATTTTCTCTTTAGCTTCTTGTTTTATGTTTTTGAATTTGTAAGTCCTTTGTATTCTGGGTTCGAGTACCCCTTGTACTCCTATTTAATAAATTGTTCGCCGATAGAAAAAGATGCATAGATAGGTTGCTGATAAATCGTTTTAGGTTCTATTTGGATTGAGAATTTGGATTTGATAAAAGAATTTGGCGAAGGATTCCAAATAACTCTATATTATGGGAATTTGAGATCCATTACATTTGCTAATAAGTAAAAACAATAAAGTGATGGATTTCAAGAGTACCCAAACAAGTTGGATGGATTTATTATTAAATCCTTAACTCCAAATCCATCAATTCAAATGCAACATTACACAATGCATTCAGTAGTTGGTAAATATATTGGTTTAGATACATGATTTGTATTCTGTAATGTCAAAAGCAAAATTACTTTCATCACTTATTACTGCAACATTACGCAATGCATTCAGTAGTTTATCTGTCGACCACTTTGGTTGCTTCCATGTCTCGAAACAACTTCTAATAATTCCAGCATTCATGGGATTCAGGGGTGGAGCCACACTTAATGTGATTCTAAAAAATAAAAAATAAAACTTAATGGTGTAATTTTTTTTTAATTTTGATATTCTACTTCAATACTATATTATCCGTTCAAGCCTATATTTTGATTTACATTCTAACCAATAATATCAAATACTGTCTCCGCCCTTGATTGGCTTGGTATTGCTACTTTTCATAATTCCCAATCTGCCTCGTGATGAGCCTGTTGATTATGTGGAGATCCTTCTACTAAGCTGGTTCTATCTACTGCCATGGATAATTCTTGCCCTTAGCTATTCTTTTGAGCTTCTTGTAATCAAGCGCAAATCAAATGAACCGAATAGAGCATGTTTGTTTCTTGAGTAAAATCAGAGACGAGATAATTTTTTCCAGTCCTCGATTTCTAGCTTTCTTATAGCGAATTCCGCCTGTATATGTAATGTGGTTCAAATAGAAAATGTATGAAGTCAATATCATGTAAACATTTTGTCAAAGGATTAAGAATTCCGAATTTAGGACTGTGGAAATACGTATGTTTTATACATTTGATTTGGTTGGTTATGTACGATAGGAGCTGGTCTTGCGTTTGAGCTTGTGCAAAAGTAAACCCATGTCATATTTTAATCAGTTAATCTTGATAGTTTTTATTTTCCCCAACTTTATATATATATATATATATATACACATATTCGAATATTTACCCTAGAGAATGTTGACCGGTGGCTGCTTTTCCAGAAGGTTGGTGGCTCTCTTGGGTGTGTATGATGTTTATATTTTATTTTTGGGTATTTTGGCACAAAGAAGTCACCCAAAATAGTTAACAATAACACATGAGTGGGAGCTACTAAGGACAACAGATATCCAAATGCATCGGGTGAATAGATAAGAGGTGAAAGAACTCACTGGATGTGGTAACCTGGATTGCATTGATCGTGCCCCACTAAGAAAAAGACCAACAATTTTAATCTTCGTATCATAGTTAAATCTTTGGTTGACAACTTAATGGCCAAGAATCTCTTTTCCATCAGCACATTGACCCGAAGTATCATTTTCGAGATTGTATTGACAAAAGCAAAATGTGGATTGAAGTATGTGAAGTCTCAAAATCAAAATATATATATTCTAACTAAATTATTGAAGATTGATGTTTTCACGAAGTTTCAAAATCAGCTCGGAGTTACAATCAAGCAAGTTTAAAGCGGTATTGAAAACTTGAAATGTTGTGCTACATGTACAAGTGAATTGATTAGGCCCATGAATAGCTAGGTTCCTCGTAACTCATTTTAGGTTTTATTTGGATTGAAGGATTTTAATTTGATAAAAAATTTGGAGGAAGGATTCAAAATAACTCCATATTATGGGAACTTGAAATCCATTAATAAGTAATAATTGTAAAATGGTGGATTTAAAAAATACCTAAACAAATTGGATTTATTTATTATTATAAATCCATTAATCCTTATTATAAATCCATCAATCCAAATAGAACATCATTCAGTAGTTGGTACATATATTAGTTTAGATACATGATTTGTATCGGTAATGTCAAAAACAAAAGGTTGTCCTTTTGATTCCCATAGAAACAGGGGCAATTCTATTCAACTTGGTGGGGTCAAAAAAAAAATTAGAGTTGTTTTATTTTTTATTTTTTTGTAAAAAATTTATATTTTACCTTAAAAAATTGCATTTGCCTCCCAAATATTATATATTTCCCTCCTGAAATTATATTTTGGCCCCTTATTAAAATTTATATTAAAATTTTTATGTTATTATTTTTTTGGCCCCCTCAACTTTTAGACTAGATTCGCCCCTACATAGAAAGAATGACAAATTTGTCTCTCTCCTTTACACACAAAATTATTAACACACACACGCGCGCACACACATATATATATAGTTTTACCAATCTTAATGTAGTATTATCTTCATCACTTATTACTAATTTAAGCATTTGAAGGTTTTCCTAGCACCCCTAACTTTGTTTTTTTTAAATGCAGGTAATAATCTTTGTTTTGAAAATTACACGTGGGAAGAGGAAGAAGACACGATCACATCATGTTAAGGACGGATTACTTGATTTATTATATAGGAATATGACTAAACATAAAATAGAACCAATGATGTTACTCCAACTATTCTTTCTCAATTTCTTAGTGGTAGTAGCAGTTTGAATTTAGATTTTTTTTTTCTTATTTGGTTGAAATAGATAGAAGGGGATTAGATACATTTATAGTAAAATTGAGAAACATTTTTTTACGAAATTGATGTAAAATTTACTAATTATATTCATTTAGCTTTACAATCTCAACATAAAATCGGATGCCTTTACACATACTCTTCAATGAATATGAACATTGGAGAAGTCAGAAGAAAGTACAAAGAAGTCAGAATCACACAAGTACTCTCCAATGAACATATTTTTGTGTCTAACGAACAAATCTAGTTGAAGGCTATATATACACTCGAAGATTGATGATGAAAGAAGAGGACGATCCAATTCACAACTCATCGTGAAGATATCTCATTGTGATCGATCCTAGAGGGTAGCTTATACGAATATATCAGCTTAGTTGATGATACCGTTAAATGATGCTTTGAGAGGGATAACTCGCGGTGCGTGGAGAATTGTGTAGAAGCAGTGGTCGATTGTGGAACAGATGATGGGAACTTGGATCCGTAGAATTTTTAGTGACTTATACTTTTCAAAGAAATCCACCTAAGATTAGTATAATTTGTGTATGATTCAATGTCTAGGAATCCACCAAATGACAATTGAATTAATCAGAAGAAATCCATCTTCACTAATAATCAAAACGATTAATATCTTTCATGTCTCCCCCTTTCTTTGATAATACATGCAACTATTTAAAGATTTTCTAACACTTAACATGCATGAATCTAATTAACACATTCTAACACTTAACATGCATGAATCTAATTAACACAAATACACTTGTATACTTAACATGCATGACTCTAATTAAGACAAATACACTTTAACATAATTACTTAACATGCATGACTCTAATTAAGACAAATAAACTTGAACCTAATTACTTGACATGCATGTCTCTAATTAAGACAAATACACTTGAAGTGACTTTTGGCTCTTTACTTCCGTTCTTCGATAAGTTCAGATTCTGGATCATTCGCTTCTGCTGCTGACAAACTCGTCCTGAGTTGTCTTCTTCATCATGGTGATAAGGGGATAAATCAGCAACATTAAATGTTGCAGAGACACCATACTTTTCTGGGAGTTCAATCTTATATGCATTCTCACCAATGCGTTTGAGAACCTTGAATGGACCATCAGCACGTTCCTTAAGCTTTCCATGGGTACCCCTTGGAAATCTTCCTTCCGAAGATGTATCCAAACCAAATCTCCCTCGTTGAAGGCAGCTGGTCTTCGGTGTTTGTCAGCCTTTTTTTTGTACTTCTCATTTTGTTTCTCAATTCGGTCATGCACCTGGAGATGTATCTTCTTAATGAGTTTTGCCCTTTCTTCAGCATCTCCACTGTAAGAATGAGTAGTGGGAATAGGAACCAAGTCCAACGGACTATTAGGATTACAGCCATAAACAACTTTGAACGGACTAGTACCCGTTGTTTGACTCTTGGATTGATTGTAAGCAAACTCGGCTTGGGCAAAACTAAGATCTCATTGGCGAATATTAGTACGTACCAAGCTCCTCAAAAGATTCCCCAAACTTCTATTGACAAGTCCATCAGTTTGTGGATGGTGAGATGAACTAAAATGAAGAGTGGTTCCCATCTTTCGCCAAAGAGTTCGCCAAAAAATGACTCATGAACTTGGGATCACGATCTGAAGTCATTGTCTTGGGAATACCATGTAGCTTCACCACTTCACGGAAATAAAGATCTGCAATGTTAGAAGCATCCATATTCTTGTTGCATGGTATGAAGTGAGCCATTTTTGAGAATCGATCCACTACTACCATGATTGAATCCTTGTTTCTCTGAGTTCTTGGTAATTCTTCGTGCTCTTTGGGATTCATTCTATAGGCTGCCTTGTTTGGAATAGACGCACCAGGAATTAAATCAATGCAATGTTGAATATCCCTCATGTGTGGAAGACCTGCTGGAATTTCACTTGGTATAACATCCTGAAATTCATCAAGTAAGAGCTGCATTTCTATAGGGATATCTTTAATTCCTTCACTCTATTCCACAACCACAAGAGCGAAAACTTCATCAGACTCTTCAAGAACTGCATTAAATTGAGATTTTGATAGCAGAAGAGTGACATCTCCCTTAGAAGATTTAGGGACATCCTCCAGATTAGTAGGCCCCAAAATAATCTTCATTCCATCTTTCTCAAAATGGTATGTGTTCTTGTGGCCATCATGAATAACCTTCCGATCATATTACCAAGGGCGGCCAAGCAATAAATGACAAGCATCCATAGGAACAACATCACACCAAATAGAATCTTGATAATTCTTACCAAGTGAGAATTGTACCATGCACTTTTTGTCAACCTTGATCTTGTTCCCTTTGCTAAGCCAAGAAAGCTTATAAGGACGATGGTGTACCTCTGTTTGGAGTTTCAACTTGTCTACCACCTCCGATGCCACCATGTTTTCACAGCTTCCTCCATCTATGATGATACTGCATATTTTTCCACCAGAAGTGCACTTGGTGTGGAAAATATTGTGACAAAGCCAATCCTCCTTTTCTTGAGTAACACTCTGACATTTTCTAACCACAAGGCTTTCTCCCTGAACAGCATAAGTAACGTCATCTTCCATTTCTGCTTCATCATCTGTAGCTTCTCCTTCATCAAATGACTCGTCGTGTTCCATGAGTGAAACGATTTTTTTGTTTGGACAATTAACAGCAATATGTCCAAAGCCATGACACTTATAGCATTGTCGGGAATTATATGTAGAAGTGTTGGGAAGACTTATCTTCTCTGCATCATTCTTCCTTGTAGGAACCTTAGTTGGGATTGTTTTGTTTGGTTGGAAAGGTTTTTTTGTGTAAGAATTGCTTTTGGAAAAACCTTCCTTGTTCCAAGAACGAGAGGCAGTTCGTGGTGCATCAATGAGTTGTTTTTCAACCTTAACAGCAAGTTTGAAAACATCCACGTATGTCCAGTATGGTTGTAATTGTACTACGTTAACAACTTCGGGTCGTAATCCTCCGAGATAGCGGGCTATCGTCTGTTCTTCCGGCTACATTACTTCACACTCATCATAAGGTGTTCAAATTCAGCTCTATATTCTTCTACCGTTTTCTCCCATTGTTTGTGATTATGAAATTTGAGGAACATGTCTTGACGATAATGTTCAAGGTAAGAATTTTCGCTTGAGCATTTTTTTCATCTTCTCCCAAGTTTCAATCCGTCCTTTTCCTTCTCGATCATGTTGTCTTTTGAGGTGTTCCCATCAAATGGACACCTGCTTTGTTAACTTTATAGCAACTAGTTTCACCTTGCGATTATTGGGGACATCATGATAATCGAAGATCCGATCTACTGTGTGCAACCAGTCAATGAACTCCTCTGGTTGAATTCTCCCTTCAAATTCAGGAAGGTCCACTCTAGTATTGAAATTCGGTTGAACTCCTCGGTTAATGTGGTCTGGCATGAACACTTGCATCCTTGTAAAAAGGGTTTTCCTCTTCATTATTGGTTTGAATATCGCTTTCTGATTAATGAAGTGATGCTTCACGTTCCAGAAGGCATTGTTCCAGTTGTTGCACTTGTCTCCTTAATTCTTCCAATTCAATATCACGGAGATCTCGTTCATGTCTAGGAGTTCATTGGGGTTGACCTGTCGTCGAGGAGGCATGACGACAACCTTGCTCTGATACCAATTGATACCGTTAAATGATGCTTTGAGAGGGATAACTCGCGGTGCGTGGAGAATTATGTAGAAGCAGTGGTCGATTGTGGAACAGATGATGGGAACTTGGATCCGTAGAATTTTTAGTGACTTATACTTTTCAAAGAAATCCACCTAAGATTAGTATAATTTGTGTATGATTCAATGTCTTGGAATCCACCAAATGATAATTGAATTAATCAGAAGAAATCCATCTTCACTAATAATCAAAACGATTAACATCTTTCATGTCTCCCCCTTTCTTTGATAATAAATGCAACTATTTAAAGATTTTCTAACACTTAACATGCATGAATCTAATTAACACATTCTAACACTTAACATGCATGAATCTAATTAACACAAATACACTTGTATACTTAACATGCATGACTCTAATTAAGACAAATACACTTAAACATAATTACTTAACATGCGTGACTCTAATTAAGACAAATACACTTGAACCTAATTACTTGACATGCATGACTCTAATTAAGACAAATACACTTGAAGTGACTTTTGGCTCTTTACTTCCGTCCTCCGATAAGTTCAGATTCTGGATTAGTTGAGACCATACCTCATGCACATACGCATCATCATTGAATAGAACATCTGGTCATGTATAAGATCAACATTGCGTCACAAAATACTCAATCCTTGTAAAGCTTCTTGTATAAGAGTGATTTGTGTAACTGTCAGTCTTGTCTCTATACAGTTTATGTGGGGCCTCGTCACCTTAATCGTTACTTTTATAAGTAAATCACATACTTACTTATTGGGATTAAGATCCTATCACCAGTGATCAAGATTTTTCACTACGTCTTGCGCTTGCATTATTCATATACGTCACATCTTGTATATCATTTACATAGTACAAATCATCCAATCTCGACCAGTTTAACTCCTCGCAGCAGAAAGTAGACTCACAATCTCAGCTTTCCCCAGCTATGAGTCCCTATAGAACATCCATGCACAACATGAGTATATAAATGATGTTCACAATCCAACATCAATATATTGCATAAATATTGTATAAACAAACTTCATGCATTGGAAATACTCCTCTCTGGTTGTTCCTGTGTACATACCTCAAAACCAAATATACAGCATGATACAATAGGCCTAATATGTCATCACATATCTCATTCAACATCCTGTTATAACGGGACTGATATGATATGCCTCTCAGCTTAATATGTCAGTGGCTCAGCCTTCACGTCCCAAATTAGCAGTACATATCATATTACCGTCCTCATATGTTATAATAGTCAAAGCATATGCCCAACAATGGCATACCTCTCACATGGTATCAACTATATACCTCAACAACATCAATATAACAGCCAAACATATGCCCAATAATGGCATGCCTCTCACATGACATCAACTATATGCCTCAACAACATCAATATAACAGCCAAAACTATGCGCAACAATGGCATACATCTCACATGGCATCAACTATATGCCTGAACAACATCATGCCTCACATCATCAATCAAATATGATATTCACAATAATCTCAATCAACAATATATCATAATTATATATAATTATCATAAATGGAATATCAATACTCGTAAGTCAACACGTACCTGTCGTCTTGTACAAAAGATAGAAAATCAGGAGTCAATGTTTAACCTTCTATCTGACTTGTTCACTGTGATGGTACTATATGAATACCAACAATGTATAATGTTATAATAGGCATCAGCATCAAATTCCACAAAAAATATAACATTTTCAACATTTTAACCCTAGCGATCGATGATCGCTTTTATGTTAAACAGTGAATTCCAGTGTAGCGATAATATACCGCAAGTGTAAGGTGTCAAGTTCTAGTATAATGATATAAAAGTAAGATTGTCGTTCCCACAGGACTAGCAGTAATTACCAAATTTAATTAGCATACTATATTTAATCTACCAATTAGTTTTGAAAGATTAACTAATTTACTCAACTCCAGGAATCAACCACACCACAAAGAAATAAGATAGTAAATAGTAAAGATAAATATCGAGACTTCGGTTCACTTGAGTAATCCCCCACAATTCATCTACCAGTTCTAATTACAATTAATGCATCTAAGGTGACAAGTTTTCCAGTTATATCAAATATACTCTCTCGAGCTATATCAAACCTAGCACCGATTTGCAGTAAATAACTCTCGTACTTATTTAACAATTCCATGTTCCATACGCTCTATGAAAAACCTTAGCCTTCGATTACTAGATATCTATAGCTATCACTCGTGTATTTGACGTCATCTCTCGATCTCGGTCTGAAATACATGGTACAGGCGATCGATCGCTTATAGGAAGCGATCGATCGCCTGTCTCCAGTAGCGTTTGGACGTTTTTTTCTTTGCGAGGCGATTGATCGCTTATTATAAGAGAGCGATCATCAGGGGCCAGTGAGCTCAACAAAATTTTCCACGTCAGAGGCGATCGATCGCTTATAGTAAGAGATCGATCGCCTGTCAACAGTAAGGACATTTAAAAATAAAATTCATTTGAGGGTCTCATCTTCTTTTGGCAAGCATTTTTCCTACAAAGAAAACAATTTAAAGAGTCAACAACCAAAATAAAATCATGAAACTACCTACTAAATTCAAAAATGAAGGAGAAGGAAGAAAAATTAGTTCTTGATTTATAGTCCCAAGCTGGACTTATTACCACATCTTCTCAAAGGTTGGGATGATTTGTGGGGCACGAATCTCTGGAATCGACTGGGTAATTCCTCAACCTTTCATCATTAACGACACAAGTTCCTAGACTAGGATCACTTACCTTAATGGCTCCATGCAAGTATATCTTAGTCACAGTGAATGGTCCCACCCATGAAGCCTTTCGTTTGCTTTGGAAAATGTGAGCTGGTGGTGCTTTATGTAATTGGACTTTCTCTCCCTTCATGAACGTCCTTTTATCATTCTGCTTCTTTGCATTCCTTGGCTTCACCATGTCATGGCTCTTTCCTTGGTTAGCCTCTAGCTCGGTCTTAACCTGCATCTCATCAGTACCTTGCACTACATCAACAAGCAAAGTGTCAATCATGTTAACTTTTAGATAATCATGCTCGTTGTGTGCTTGTGTTGTAGATTTAAACATATTGAACGTAACCCGATCCTCTCCTACAAGGAGGATGAACTCCCCTTCTTTTACATCAATGATGGCTCTTCCAGTAGCTAGGAATGGGGTTCCAGGATCAATGACATTCTCAAATCATCCTCCATATCCAACACTAGGAAATCCACCGGAAATGTGAATTGATCTATCTTGACTGGCACATCTTCGATGATTCCTAGTGGGTAGGCAATAGACTTGTCCGCCATTTGCAACACCACCCTCGTGGGTTTCGGCTCTCCTAGTCCAAGTCGCCTGAAAACAGACAAAGGCATTAAGTTCACACTAGCACCCAAATCACATAACGAGTTAATAGAAGAAATAGGCCCAACAGTGCAGGGAATAGAGAAACTCCATGGATCTTTAGCTTAGTGGCCGATTTCTTTTGCACCATAGCACTACATTACTCAGTAAAAAAGACAGTCTCGTGCTCTCCCACTTTCTGCTTCTTAGATAACATTTTCTTTAAGAATCTAGCATAATTAGATATTTCTAGTAACGCGTCAATAAATGGTATATCGATATGCAAATCTTTAGCATGTGTAAAAATTTGCAAAGTTTGAGTCAACTTTTGCCCTATTAACTGCTGCAGGAAATGGGAGAGGAATGTGTACCTTTTCTTGTGGTGAGATCGGTATAGTGGCTCCAGTGGACTTACCCTTCTTCCGCGGTTGCTCCTTCTTCTCTTGCTTTATTGAAATCTTTTCAGTCTCCTTCTCGTCACCAAGTTACTTTCCACTCCTAAGCGTCACGTCATTGGCTTGCTCCTTCGGATTCTTCTCGGTATCTCTAGGCAAGGTTCCTTGCATTCTTCCAGATAGAATGTTCGCCAATTGTCCCACTTGAGTTTCCAAAATCTTTATTGAAGCATCCTGATCCTGCATTCTATTCTCCGTCGATGTAATGAACTTGGTCAGCAACTCTTCCATACCCGGCTTTGGTGGATAACCCGGTGGAAGTTGTGGATTCAAAACATTCTTTTGGTTGGACCAAGATAAGTTTGGATGATTTCTCCACTGTTGGTTATAGTTGTTGGAGTAAGAGTTACCATGTTATGGCTTGTTTCCAACAAAGTTAGCATTTTCAGTAGATTGCACAAAAGGATTACCTGTCTGGCATTCCGTGCTCGGATGGTTGCCTCCACATAAATCACATATGACCACTTGAGCTTGCATCACTGTCATGCTCAAGCTATCCATTTTCTTATTCAATACCTCCAACTGAGCTTGTATCGCTGTCACCTCATCAACTTGATGCACCCCAATCGGTCTCTTGGGCACATTCCTCTCGGATTGCCACTGGTAATTGTTGGACGCCATCTCTTACAAAAGTGTGTAAGCTTCATTAGGTGTCTTTCTCATAATGGTACCTCCTGCTGTTGCATCAATCATGGATCTATTAGCAGAAAATAAACCATTGTACAATGTTTGTACCTGAAGCCAAATCGGAAGGCCATGATGTGGGCATCTTCGAAGTAGATCCTTGAAGAGCTCCCAAGCTTCATACAGTGTCTCCGGATCATGTTGCAAGAATGTGGTGATATCATTGATCGTCTTAGCTATAAGGCCTCCCTACCTTAAGTGTGGACTAAAAGCATAAGAGAGTTAAACATGCATAAATCAGAGTATAAGGTTCATGATGATGCCTCAAGCTTAAGATTTACAATGCCAAAAATAAAATTTCAAAAAAGATTAATTACATTCCCGCAAAAATGAATGTTAAGGCTATGGCTTTACACTACTCCTAGAGTAGAGAATACGCAAAATATTCCTATCCTGCTATACTGACAGCGCTCCTCACAAAGCTCATCACATCAACCCAGTCCTTAGCCCTCTGTGCCAAAATGTACCTACAGGAACAACCCCAAACCATGAGCATATACTAATCCATGTTCATCACAATATGATTATAATGAGTAAATGCATAAACCGTAAATACAAGCACTTCCTGTATTCCAATGCATTTAAAACGCTCCCTTTGGTTGTCCCTGTACCATAACTCATAATTATAATCAATGGATGATATTATAGTTTCACAAATGTCATGACATATAACCATTCCACTAACACCCATCGCTTCGACATATCAGCGACATCGAATAACCTGGCTTTAAATGTGACATGCGTCATTTACCGTCACTTCAACATTTTAGCAGCAAATATTCTTTCCTCGCTACGATATGACAGTGGCATGTATTCTATCATCACTTCAAATGACAGTGACAAAGCATTTAAAATCATCACTCGAACATAACAATGACTCATGGGATGTGCACCAAGCATTCAACATATATGTATGCAAACATAAGGCATAATCCAACATGTATATGCAACCACAATGCATAATCCAACATATATGTGCAACCTCAATGCATAATCCAGTATGTATACAAAATACATGTTACCGTTTGGTACCCGTACGTCTTCCTACGTACATTTCATAAATACGGAATATGGTAGGACTTTATCTCCTTTGTTGTGGTGCCACTTGGGAAGGCTCTACACAATCACACAATCCAATATTAGAAGCCAAATAAAAGTCCAATACCAAAAATCCCATCAAAATAACCAAAAACTCATAATTTGGCATCTCTTGATCGATCGCCATCAAGGCCGAACGATCGCGAGATCCCACTGTTTTAATCTTCAAAATTTTGTAATCAGCGATCGATCGCTTGGGGCGATCGATCGCGAGACTCACCGATCGATCGCCCCAACTTGGCGATCGATCGCCAAATGCTTCTGCCCGGCAATGGCTTCGCGCGATCGATAGCCCATTTTCGGCGATCGATCGCCGCGCCCTGTAAACGCGAAAATCCCCATTTAAGCACATTTCATCATCTCCAACCCATTTTTCTTCACATACCAACCAACCAACAACACCAAAACATCATAAACTAACAAAATAAACACCACTAGCAACAAAAATCCAAAGCTCAACCAAAAACACCACAATACAAAATCAAACCCTTTTTGCCTCCCCAAAATACAAACCCAATCCATTTCAAAACAATAATAGGAGGGATTCATACCACTTGAAGCTTCAAAATCTTGCAAGAACCAAGCAACTCAAGCTTTTGAAAAATCCCTTCCTCCTTTTCTCTCTTGAATCGATTTGGGGGGTTTTGGGGAAAGAGATGGGAGTGTTTTTGGATAAGGAGTGGTGGGATAACGAGGGAAAAAGGGGTGGTAGGGGGGTTTAATTGAAACATGCACCCAATTAATTAGCATGATGCATAAAATATCCCAACATGATATTTTAAAAAGCATTTACCAATAAATGCACCATAACCCAAATTAAACATGCTCTTCAAAATAATTACACCCACTTCAAATAAACCATGCCAAAACCCAATTTCCACAACTTGCATCACATGCACCCTGAAATGTACTACCAGGTTATGCCCACCGCATAACTATACGTTTCACCACCATAATTTAATTTAACACCATATTAATCACATAAACATAATTAATGGCCCAAGTGCACATAATTATTTCATGGATATCACATTAGCTGTCTTGGAAGGGGGAAAATATTTTGATAAGAAGGGAGCCATCCGCTCCCAAGTAGTGATCGATCCTGCAGGCAATGAATTTAACCAACTCTTAGCTTTGTCATTTAAGGAAAAAGGAAAAAGTGGTAACCTGATGGTGTCGTCAGTGACGTCATTGTGCTTGAACGTGTCGCATATCTCCAAGAAATTGGAGATATGAGCATTAGGATCATCAGTAGGAGATCTTCCAAATTGCAAAGAATGTTGAATCATCTGAATTATGGCAGGCTTGATCTCGAAGTTATTAGCCTGAATCATTGGTCTAGTGATGCTCGACATAGTGCCTTGAAAATTTGGTTGTGCATAGTCCATCATGGATCTTGTATTTGGCACTTCCTCGTTGTGTTGTTCACCATTCCTTCTTTGGTTATTCTCAGCCATCTCTCGAGTATCTTTCCGAAGTCTACGACAAATTTGTTCAATCTCTAAATCAAGTGGCTGTAGTACAGGTTTGTCACTTCGTAGCATGCACTACAAGGACAACTACCTGCAAAAAAAATCAAAACAACGAAGGAACGGCAGTAGTGAAATCGTATAAACCGTACTAAAAGTAACAATAAAAAGAAACTATGGCTAAATTATAGTCAACTAATCTTATGATATTACTTAAACTAGTCCCCGGCAACAGTGCCAAAAACTTGATCGCTTTTATTTTAAACAATGAATTCCAGTGTAGCGATAATATACCGCAAGTGTACGGTGTCAAGTTTTAGTATAACGATATAAAAGTAAGGATTGTCGGACCCACATGGACTAGTAGTAATTACCAAATTTAATTAGCATACTATATTTAACCTACAAATTTGTTTTGAAAGTTTAACTAATTTACTCAACTCCAGGAATCAACCACACCACAAAGAAATAAGATAGTAAACAGTAGAGATAAATATCGAGACTTCGGTTCACTTGAGTAATCCCCCACAATTCATCTACTAGTTCTAATTACAATTAATGCATATAAGGTGACAAGTTATCCAGTTATATCTAATACACTCTCTCGAGCTATATCAAACCTAACACCGATTTGCAGTAAGTAACTCTCATTCACTTATTTAACAATTCAATGTTGCATATGCTCTATGAAAACCCTTAGCCTTCGAATACTAGATATCTATAGCTATCACTCGTGTATTTGACGCCATCTCTCGACCGCGGTCTGAAATCCACGGTATATGTTAGTGGTTCCATATTACAATATCATCTCTCGATCTCAATGGCAAACTAACATCATTCAAAGGGTAGCTAATCCCTTAAAAGCATTAAAAGAATAACAAAAATACAAAGATAACAAAAACTCAATCAAAAACTAGAATTAAAACTGTGGGTTCATACACAAGATCACATTGTCTCGATAACAAACTTAGCTTAGCATATTAACAGAAAAACAATGTTTTATAACATCTAACAACATTATAAACATTGAACATAAAAACTAAAACTAAAAAAAAGTTCAGAAATAAGTATAAACACTCGATGTTGAAACCGTGCGTCGATCCGATGTTCCCGTCTCTAGCTGCGTTGCTTTGAATCGTCTTGAAGGCGATGGCTCCTCCCAATGGTAGGCTGATATTCAGAGTTAAGAAGAACCCTCTTTTTGACATACAAACTCGCTTTTATACTCTCCTTCACGAGCCCAAGAAATATCCTACCAAATATAGCCCAAAACTTAATTAAGGAATTTTTCTCTTATAGGACTCTGCGTGTGATTGATCGCTTCATAAGTAGCTATAGATTGCTTGAAGTTTTTATCTCTATGGCAATCGAACGCTTCATGATACACGATCAATCGCATAAGTGTTCCGCTCCGATGCGATCGATCCCTTGGTAGTTGCGATTGATCGCCTCTTGCTTCAAATTTCCTTCATGTTTCTGGCTGATGGCGATCGATCTCATGGTAATGAGCAATCGATCTCTTCATCTTTTTTTTTCATCAATTCAACCTTTTTCACTTCTTTTCCAATGGTTTGACTCAGTCTTGTCATAGTTCCACCTTCCAGTCCATAAAACAGGGTTTTTTTCAGTGTTTCTTGCACTTCTACCCGATTCCTGGAAATATACCAAAACACAACCAAAAGGGTAAAATCTTCCAAGAATCACTATAAAAATAGCAAGAAATATATGCAAATATAAGTGTAAAAATGACACTTATCAATCGATCACCACTTTTACGTGATTGATCGCCAAAACTTTCTGTTCATCAGAGATCGATCTTTATGTTTCATGCGATCGATCGCCTACTGGCAATCGATCGATCACGATTACACGATCGATCGCCCATGTGTTAAATAGCCTTATGTTTTTGTCTCAGCATTGGCGATCGTCACCCTCCGACTAGCGATCGATCGCGATGCTCTGAAATTTTCAGAACATGGCGATTTTTGAGTTTATCTTCATGGTTCCAAGTTCTCATCTCATAATTCAAAATCAAAGCTTCCTAAAACATTTCTCAATCATGATATAAACATGTTTTCAAAAGATTATGACTTGTTTCATGGTATTCCATCTCCTACCAATTCACACAAGCAAAATCACATGCTTCAACATGATTACTCTACACATATTTGGTAGTATACAAGCTTACACCTACTAAACTCCTTGCCAAATCTACAAACAATTCAAGTAGGAGCAAGTTCCTCCTTGATTCTCAAGCCATCAATGGAGAGCAATGTAAGAGAGTGAGAGAAGCTTGTAGGATTTTACTAGGTGAAATATGGTGAACTATGCTTTTCCAAATCTGGTTTCCTATATTTATATTGAGTAATTAGTAATAGAACTCATGCCAAGTTGATTCCATGTGATCTATCATGCATCAATCTATGCCTTCCATGTAGAGTTACTACTACACTATGTAAAACTCATTTCATAACTCAATATCCACGGCATAATCAACATGTTTTACAGCAACTTCATATATTTGTTCCCAACTTCTTGTATCTCACTTAATCACATCTTTTCTCATAGCACATATGACTAACATTTCCTTTGCCATACAACTATACATCATATCAATTTAGTATTTCTCAACTATGCTTAGTTCATTTCAACATGAACATTAATCTTTTTAGCATATGTCAATGAATCATACTCGGTCCAACCCGAACCCGAGTCCACATCATACCGTAATTATCTCATAATTACCCAGTCACCAAATAAAACATGTATGATTCATAACGAGGCATTACAATTCTCCCCCACTAGTTGGATACGTCCTCGGAATTGAATCATGCAGGCAACAAAATCGCAACAATAATCCCATACACATTATTATTACAGTTATACACATATAGTTAGCATATACTCATTCATACTGCAATAAGGAATACATACTCAACATGTCAAACTTGCAGTAATTAAGAATACTCACCGGCAGTATAACAAAACGTAACAACATACCAGACAATCACTTCGGATTCGGCTGCATCATATGCCTACTCTTTCTCGCATATAAACTCTTCGACATTCTTCTTATCTCATTGAATTTGATCATAGTATCCATGTGTGGTGCAACTAGCAATATACTCTTTCCACGATCCTCACTGGTCGTGCATACACATACTATACATCTGTATTTCATTGTACATCTGACATTGGCACTACATAACTCGGATATGGCGCATACATCTATCATATCAATACATGAAATACATTAGGTCACAGAGAGTGGCCATGTCACATATATATCAATGTGCCCACACACTGTAACAACACACAACCCACGTCGCTAAGTGCCATTTGTCCTTCCATACAAACTGGGAAACCTGAGCTTCATCAGACGAGGTAAATAGTCTATCACTCTGAAAACATCTTTCAAAGACAATATTCTTGATCGCTTTTATTTTAAAAATTAATTCCAGTGTAGCGATTTTAGACCGCAAGTGCACGGTATCAAGTTTTAGTATAGTGATTAAAAGAAAGGAAGTCGTACCCACAGGGACTAACGTATAGTACCAAATAAAATTAGCAAAATTATATTTAGCCTACGAAATAAATGATTAATTATCTAATTAAACTGAAAACTTAAAAACTCAAAACTAAATCAACTCCTTTGAAGATGCCAATGAATTCCACTCAAGAAATTTATCAAGATGTTGGTTCAATTGTGTTATCGTCAATGATTTATTTGTAAGAATAATTACTAACCAATTAATTCTTAAGGTGACGGATTTCCTAATATAATCAATACACTTTCTCAAGCTATATTGAAACTAATATTAAATTGAAGCAAGTAACTCTCGTTCACTTAAATCAATTTAATATTGAATAAATCTCTATGAAAACCGTTAACTTTAAATCTCTCAATTCAAAGTGATCACGTATGTGATTTAATCTCTCGATCTAAATCTTTAACATACAACACGAATTATCATAGCGTATTATAACTTTATCTCTCGATCTCAATTATAATTCACAAATTCAATTAAAGTTAGCAAGGGTTTGATAGCATTAAGATTATAATTCATGCACAAAAGAATTAATCCACTCAAGCACATTCAAATCAAAGACTCAATCACAATCTTCCCTAACCTTGATAAAATAAACTTAATTATATTCAAATCAAACTAAAAAGATGCATAATCGTTTCTCAACCTCATAAACATCAATAAATTTGAAAATCAAAACAACTAAAGTTTAGAAATACGATAACGTCGGAGTTGAATCCGTGCGTTGAACGTTACTTCTTCTCTTGCTTCATTCCTTGCACTTCAAAGGATTTTTCTCTTAAACTTGGATTGTTGTTGGAGGATGAAAGGAGGCTGGAAATTGGTGTGTGATATGATATTGGGTCTGATACTTTTTTCACATTCGTGCCTTAGGTCCCTTATTTATAGAAGAGGAGGTGGATGGAAGTGTTTCCATATAGATCAAACTCAATCAAGTCTTTTTTTTCTGAAAATTCTGCGGCTCGATCGATCGGTACAATTGTCTCGATCGATCGAGCACTTAAAACCCTCGGCCTTGAATTTCTCTGCCTTGCTCGATCGATTGAGCATGAACTGCCGATTGATCAAGCTTTCTTCAATCTCGCTTGTAATTTGTCTGCCAAGCTCGATCAATCTAGCATAAGTTTCCAATCGATCGAGCTCTGCTTTTTCTTGTTGGCCTAAACTCTGTCTCCTTCGATCGATCGCGCTCCATTACCGATCAATCGGTCATGCCAGAATCCAAATTCTTCAATTCTTACATCGGTTTGATCCGTTTTCTTCCTTCTAGGTCAATTCTTCCACTTTCCACATAGATTCCTGAAGCAACCAAATAAATACCAAAAAGTGCAACATCAGCCCGGAATCTACACGAAAATATATACATATCATTGCAAAAATACACGTAATATTCAACCCTATCAATTCTCAGACTACCTTGTCAATATAATGAGTTCAAACTCCCTTGTCAATATACTGAGCATATGAACTACGATGTACCATATCTGTTCCAATCATAACTGACTGAGCAACAACATCTCAAGACAAGAGTAACTTACATCATTGTCCATTCACCAGTTACATGATACCATTGATATATCACAAATTGATCATTCATCACATTTTTTTTATCTTTGTACACACGTACTCGACATGCCATGCAAACCACGCAATTCTACACCACTACATAGTAGTGAGTCATCTATACGTCATGAACGAAATAGCAACTCTGAGGATTTCACCCTCACACAAATCTCGTATAGGAAGAGATTCTCCCACACCAACAATTATGTGACCACATCTCGATCTCACCAAATTCAAGTAATTCATTACTTTCAAACTAATATCTCATCGAGTCAGATGTGAACAGAGCTATCACTGCTCTAACAAGTACACAATGTGTCAAACGAAACAATTCCATCTATCGCAGTATGTCAAACCTGCACACAGTCCTACATCTCCAATTCCATAACAACTAATGGAAGCATTAAGAGATAAGGTACATCGGTTGCTAACTAAATCAAGCAACCCTCAACAATCAAACAACATAGACAACATAAAGATATTTCTACTCAAATGTCATCACTAGTGTAGTTCAATACATTATATCGTGGTTCCAACATTCTACCGTCACAATATCAACACGTTGCATCAAACATGTATTTGCCATCATAAGCCATGCACGAGTCTCCATTGCTTACTCACCACATATATTACCATCAATTACCAAATGGCATCGAGGTCCGGTCACTCCTTGTTGATCTCCGTGATTCATCGATTCAAACACAATGATCACCCTTACATCACATTTATCCACACAGTTTGCATGATTAGATATCACCCAGAGATGCCATTCTCTCCTTGAACGAGAATGTCCATAATAAACTCCCTTTGCATCAACTATGCCCTCGACACTACCATTCTAAGGGATTTCACAAGATCTTCCAAGAGGTCCATCACTCTCTATACACTGCTCAGTGCGCAACAATCATATACCACTTAACATTTGAAAACAACACGCCTTGATCATACTATTAATGCAAGCCAACTTCAACATGGATTTCTCCAACAAATCCCACACATCTCAGACAAATGATAACTCATTCAGTTCTTCTTCTACGACAGAAGAACATCAATATCAGAAGAACTCAACAATGTTGTTAATGATGTCAACCAGCTATGTCATGATAACTTGCCATACTAGGACACATCACCTGTCAAACTCGCATTATCAATCAAACATGTACCAACAATTCAAATGCATACCTGATAGTGGACGACTGCTCCTGTCAAAGCATTCTTACATGTGGTTATGTAATGGATATACAGTCCAACAATGCTTGTGAAGCAACATCATAAGACTTAACTACGGCCACAAGGAGTTCGTACAGTAGCTCTGACACAAATGCCAAAATGATTATGTACTGATCAAGCAATTACTTAGCTATGATCATGCAATTAAGCTCATAGTGGCTCCACACCAGATCATTCCTGAAACTCAACAAGATCGTGGTATCATACCACATATGGCCCATAACTCTGGTTACAATTTACCAGCACATCCAGTCCATCAACCCAATGGAGATCATAATCCCCATCACAATACCTTGTATGATTGACGTTCTCAATCATACTCACAAACGTTTGATACTCGTCAAGTACAACATACGTTGGTCGCACCAACAAAACTGACTTGTTGAGAATACAGTTTGGCAATGTATAAAGACATAGAAACACTTGCTTGAGAAAGCTCTCACCTCAAGCGCAAATGTGTTATAGTACCCATACCAAGTGTACAATAGGTTCTTATTGTCACATCATACAATTCATAATACTCGATGTATAGCATCACCACCAACATGTGATACAATACAATCAAGGATAATTTACCATACCGCACACAGTCCTATTTTACTAGTATACAGACTCTTCCTGACTCCCATCATGGAGATGATAATACAACAATAAGAGATAAGAGAGCATCCTTTTCCTAATCTCACTTACAGTTACGTACAATCAGACATGCCAAATTCTTCAACCATTACATCTCAATCATCACTCATGAGAAATGAGTGTCATCTTCATTCGTATAGCATGAGATTAACTCTGTTTTTTCCGACATCGCTATACGCATGCAATGTCCATACCAATCAATTCCATGCATAGACACATATAAAGTATGACTCAGCACACATATACAACATCCTACTATGCAGTCCACAAAACTAGTTGCCATAACTATACATCTCGCAAGCAAACATACTCGGCTTAGTACTCTCGTGTCAATCTAGGACACACAATCGATGTCAACCCATGCCATTCCGTTCATAGAATACCATAGAGACATCCATATATGTCTTTCTCATCACACAGCATACTGATGGTATCAATACCCATCGCCTATCATACAATAGCCAGTACACACAAACTGGCAGCACAAAGTGCCCATTGTCAGTCGTCACCGAAATCTCATGCGTGTGCATCATCTCCCCAACATGTACCAGCTTGGTTCTCATTACCACATCCACAAATTGACATAGGGTTAATCGTAATAACATATCACTATTATTTTAAACACTATTTTTCAGTGTAGCGATTCTCTACCGCAAGTGCACGGTGTCAAGTTTTAGTATAGATATGAAGAATACGGATTGTCGAACCCACAGAGACTAACGAGTAAGTACCAAATAAGACACTTTTAACTATATTTAACCTACAAAAATTAATTAAATAATTAAACTGCTAATTAATTAGAATTAACTACTAATCCAACTAAGTTAATAAAAGAAAACGAGAAAAATCCACAAAAGAAGGTTATCGAGACTTTGGCTCACCAATGCAATCCCTACAATTCTCGATCGAATATCCAAATATTTCTAAGGTGACGAGTTCTCCAAATTTATCTAATATACTCTCTCGAGTTATATTAAACCTAATATCAAATTACAGTAAGTCACTCTTGTTTACTTATTTAACAACTCAATATTGCATAAGATCCATGAAAACTTCTAGCTTTCAATTACTAGATATCTATGGCTATCACACATTTATTTGACGTCATCTCTCGATCTGGGTCTGAAATCCATGGTATGAGTTATTAATTACGTATCATAAAATCATCTCTCGATCTCAATTATGATACTAACATCATTCAAAGGTGATCAATCCTCTAAAAACATGAAGAACATAAAACATACGCAAAGAAATATAAGAATTCAATCATCAAATCATCAAATCCTAGGTTCATAACAAAGGTTCGCCTAGCCTCGATAAATAAACTTAGTTCATACTCATAAATAAATACCAATACTCAAACATGTCTTGTAACAATCCAAGCATGATATAATCAAAATAAAACTAAACTAAAGTTTAAAAGTAAGAATAAACTCCCAGCGTCGACTCCGGTTGTAGATCCTCGCTCCTTCTCTTGCTTCCTTCTCGATCGTCACTTTAATCGCCTTGTTGGAGTTGTTCCAAAGTCATAGGGTAAAAGGTTGAAGGTGAGGGCTGGTCGTGTGTGAAGGTGACGTGAAGAGGTTTCTGGACGTGTGTTTTGGTGAAGGAATTGGCGTGATGGGTAAAAGATGGGGTGAAGGTGTGAGGTGGTGAAATACGTGTGGTGAGGCGTGTGTTCAGATGGAGGTGTATGGCGTGAGATTTATATTCTTGTACGTCTCAGCCTTTTTCTTTTTGAAATCATATCCTCAATATTTTATTCCTCTATTGTATAATATCCTCAATATTTTATTATCCAATATATCATCCTTCCTTTCATAATAATAAAATCCTTTGACTTTCCTTGTTTTGCTCTTATTTTCTCTCCAGATTAATAATAAAATTATGTCTCTTAAACTCTTCTCCAACCAAAATCTTGGCATGTATCATGCAGCCGATCTCTCTCGCACGTGAATTAGATTTTCCTCTCATCTTTTACGTAAATTTCCTTCTTCTGTGCATCAAGTCTGCCCATGTAATATGATGTATCAGCTTCATGAATTAATTCCATCTTTTAAGCCCCAATTTGGTCACTTTTCTACAATTTCTCGCACTTTTGCAGATATTCCTGAAACATGCAAAATAATAGCTAAAAGTATAAATTTGTTCAAGAATCCAAGTAAAATATAATGAAAAAGCATACAAATATAAGTGCAAAAGTGACACTTATCAATAATCCTAACATACAACTGAGGCCTCAAGCCCCTCACACACATAGTTCAACAAGAACGCTGAACAAAACAACCTCACATCCCTTTTCATATCCTGTTTCAGAATCAGAAACTCGTCTTTGTATAACTGTCTGATAACAACAGAACAATTAGTGATTCAGAATCACAATCTGACGACATCACATTCCACCACCAGTCACCATTCACAGTCTCAATCACACTGTCTTTGCACATGGAGCTGATACCAAGATCTGGTCATCACACTCCAACCACTCCTCAACTTGCTTCTCAGATTCAGTCCCTTCATATCAACACACATATAGTTCAAGAACTGAATTACTGGCAAGTCCAGATAAGCATATATTTCCCCTGGCCCTTGGCCACTTGAAATGGTAGTACAAAAATGGAATTCACAACCACAGTTACACTCACAACATCCCTTCTAACATTCTTGGGCATTCATAACAAGTCGTACCACCATACTGCAAAACAAGGGTTAACAATAGAAATATATAAAGTATGTTAACATAACATCCTATACGGCATTAAAGATATAACATGTTTCAAGTGACTAGGCATCTCCCTAATTCACTTTCTCTACCCTTGTCACCCAGTCATCTAACCACTGCTATGATACCACTAATATGTGGCCTCGTCACCTTAATCCTTACTTTTATATTCAATTAAGTAAATCACATACTTTACTTATCAGGGTTAAGATCTTGTCACTACTGAACTAGATTTTTCACTATGTCTTGCACTTACATTATTCATATGCATCACATCTTGTATATCATTTACATAGTTGACGCGAGTTGTCTTACCACAAGCGCACATTTGTCAAGTTTTAGTATAAAAGATGTCAAACTCACAAAGATTGATTATAAAGTTATATCTAAGTATTGATTAAAATAATCTTCGCTTTATCTAGAGACTCGAATGGTTGAGTTGTTTTATGCAAATGTTAAAAGTCAACTAAACTACCAATGATCAAATCTTGAGTTGGAAAAATCAATTAGAGACGAATCTAGGAGTTTGATTTCATTTGTTCATCCACTACACTTATCATTCATTGATCTCAATATTATGGATTTTCCTAGTTTACTAGCCGAGAATTCTTATTTATTTTCTACTCCATCTCTCGAGTGTTAAGCAGAAGTAATCATCTAACATCAATCTTGATATCTCTATCTAAGATCAAATATCAAACAATTGAAATTGCACAGTAATTCCTTTAACGACTTCTATGGAGTTATAGGCATCTAGAACACTATAAACTTCCACGATATGAATCCCTTCTTCCCTATTCACAACCCCCTCTCGCGGGTGTAAGATTGCAAATATATCATCATTCAATCCATGGCCAGTAGATCAAAAGCATTAAGAACAGGGAAACACAAATAAACCATATGAAAATCCAAATAAATCAATCAATTCACAATAAGCGTAGTTTCAAAACAAGCTACATCGTTCTCCTAGAAATAGAGTGAATTAAACACATAGACATGTTTAAACAATCCATAAAACCAAATAAAAGTTAGAAATACAGTACGATTTAGAAGCTATTCTTCGTTCCCAGATGAACGCCTCCGTCTCGTGATTAAATCTCTACTTTTTGTTCTGAGCCGTCGTCTTCTCTTTTTCTCCTCCTCAAAACCTAGTTCTTTTTATGATTCTGAATGACCAATCTCTCCAAAAAAACACCCCCTCTTAGCCCCTAGTCCGAGTGGATCAAATAAGGAAGGTGGGAAAAGTTTCCAAAATTCTGGTGGCGTATTTATGCCGACGATACTGGCGTAAAGATGCGGATGATGTGTTAAGAATTTGGCTTCCCGTGTGATGTAATTAAGCCTCCACTGGCGTATCTACGTCTGGAAACAACGTAAGTATGCCTGATCTAAATCTTCAGATAATTGCAATCGCCGTAGGGTTGGCGTATTTACGCCTCAAAATGGCGTAAGTACGCCTGATCTAATTTTTCACAAATTGCATTTGTCGTGGCATTGGCGTATTTACGCCCAATGAAGGCATATTTACGCATGTCTGTAGGATGGAAAACTTGGAGCCTCGACATCAATACATCATTTTAATCCGCTCTTTTGCACCATTTTAGTCCACGAACCACGTAGTTACATGGATTCCTACAAGACGTGACAAAACAATACCAAAAACATAATTCTGATTGAAAACCAGCAATAAACCATGTAAAATATGAAGGAATAAGAGTGTATCAAATACACTTATCAAACCCACCCCATAAACTTAAACTTTTGCTAGTCCCAAGCAAAACAAACAAGAACAAAAAAATCTGAAACGAAAGGACACACAAAACAAAGTTGTGAAACAATCCAATTGTGTAGACCTCAGAGATACATGGTTCAAAATTCTCAATTCAAGCATCAGTTCTTGCCTACTAATGAATTCTCGTGTGTGTGTGCGTGCCATTTCGATTTGATCAAGTCAACATCTCATATGCAATCAACAAGTCAAGAGATCAATTAATTTCATAAACCAGCCACCCATCATTCATGCCACTCTTTACCACAGTGATTCATTGTCTTCACAGATCAACATAACTTTTAATGGTGTAGAATATGTCCAATAATAATATATCAACAAGGAAACCAATGGACAAAAAATACATCACAACAACGCGACGTGTGTGTGTCAAACACACATTCACTACTATGTCTTTTTTAGAGTCCATAAGCTTACCATTCGTACTCATCTCCACTAGTATATTGGATGAATGTGGCTCGGCTAATAGGTCTTAAGTGCCTTGTAATGTAAGGCTTCGGCTCATGGCTTCAATGAAAGGGTTGGACATTCAATCAAGAGAGTAAATCAAATATAACATTTTTGCGCTATCTCAACTCAATTTTCAATCCTTTCATTAGATTCATCCAATTTTCCTTGGAGCTCGCCCTCTTTTCTCATCCATTTTATCATTCACCTCATTAATTTCTCATCATATATTTTTATTTTTTATTTTTTTGATATCACTATTTTCTCCACGTCTATTATTTTACAAATAAGAACCATGAGATGTTGGAAATCCAAAGCGCATAAGGGCTTACTCACTTGAGGGTAGGAAAAATAGTGTATATGCTATCAACAAGGTGGTTGATGTGAGATTTTGAAGCGTTGCCGAATGGGGGTCATTCATGTGCCTAAGCACATGCCATTCTATTTTTATTAAGATCAAAGGGTTTTACTAATGTATAAATGATGTTATTGGGTGGCTCGAAAAGCTCAAACGGATAAATTTTTTTTTACCTAAATCATTCCTAAGACACATACGTCTGTATTTTGCCTCGAAGTGTACTAAAGCAAGTTCTAGACTTCTCTCAATTCACAGATAATTCATGTGGTTTAAGCACTTGTGCTCAAAGCAGGTGTTATCAAAAGAATTTGATGAGAATCTGAAACATAATGCAACAATTAGGTCTCATTCTTTCACAATTAGGCTCAAAGGGCTACTAAGGCATTTTAGTGTCAATGAAAATATGAAAGGCCCAATTTACTTCACAAGAACTGCCTATGTCAATTCTGTGCATGTTTATAATCGACTGATAGCATCAAATGGCATTTGAATTTTTTTAAAAGTCATTCATTTGCTCAAGAAAACATCAATTTAATCAAGTAGTCATGACATCAAGTGCATATTTATGTGAGAATTCAACAGGCAATTTCTTAAACTAGTTCAAAGTTTTCAGATAATTTAAAGCTCACATCTCATCATTGGCCTCAACTGACTCGAAACACAACGGATGACACTCACGACTCAACAGACTCTAATCATGGACAACCAAACAAAGTAACTAAAATAATGCAAGGAAGACACAACTGACCAAACTAAATAGAAATCTAAGTAATTTGATACATAGTTCAAACCCCCCCTAAACTTAGAAATATGCATTGTCCTCAATGCATAAAACATGAAGAACAAAATGGAACGATGCACATACCTAGGCGATGACCATCAGTGGTCGTCGTCATCCACATCATCCGGGGGCGGTTGTGGAAATGGTGGTGGCTGGAAAGTAGGTGGCTGTGGAAACAATCTCTGAGGAAACTCCCAAGCGAGAGGGCTGTGGTAAAGTCTACCACGAAGTTCATGTATGTATCTTGACGCTGTTGGAAAGCCTCTTGGCACTGTAGGTATGCTTCGTGACGTTGGTGGAACGCTTCCCATTGATGAGTTTGATCCACTACGCAATGCTCCAATTCAGTGAGTCTGTTAACAATGTTGTGAAGGTCCGGAATCGGAGCAGATTCATTCGGTGCTGGCTCACTTGAGGTGCCTCCATGGCTAGATGATGGGGGGCGTCGCCCTTGAATAACATTTCTCAATTACAAGATCGGCTTTTGAATTTTCAAGCGCTCTTCATCAAGGCCCATCGCACCCCCCCATAGTAGCATAAATCAGTAATCAACATTGGGTGTGGGAATCCCAAAGTCGTTGCTCCTCTGCAAGAAAACTCAATGGAGTACTGTAGGTCAAGCCCTAAGTCAACAGATAAGCCAATCACATTAGCAAAAAACAAGGCAGCTCGGTCCTTGGTCACATCATTGGCATGAAGAGCTGGCTTAATCCGTGCCTTGATAAAGGAGAACCACAATTTCTCAATTCCTTTTAGTGCAGAGGATGGAAAATTGACAAACCGATCATGGTTCAGTTTCCAACACGCATCAAGGCCACACAACCTCAAAATGATCTCATTGTAGTCGGTGTGTTCATTGATATAGTTAGTGTATTCGTCGTCGTCCACATCTGGCATCTCTAAGAGTGTATTGATGTGAGGCGATCAAATGCTACCATTTGTCCTCGAACCAAGACTTTGTAGTCCGCGTGTCTCACAGAGAGGTTGGCATAAAATTCACGAACCACAGGCTGCACCGCATCGTTCGGTTCCTTAATAAATTCCCCCCAACCACGAGCTTTGTCACTTTGAAGGATGGAGTGGTGGGGATCAGAAATGTCAAACTCGCGCTCACTGATCCAGGACTTATCTAATTTCAACTTATAAATATTTTCAGCATCGACATTCCAAAATTGGACATCAAAAGATACGGATGAAGAAGAGGGTTCTTTTTGTTTGGAAGTGCTCCCCTTTTGTTTCGTCTTGGATGCCATTAGATGTGCACTTCTAATATAACCAGAATTAGTAATAATCCACAACAGTTCTCCCCCGTGGATAATTCACTCCCACAACAAGCAATCCAAACTTTTAAACTCAACAATAATAGCACACCCAATTCAAAACTCCAAGTCTATCAAAGCACAATTTTTTTTTCTTTTCCTCACAAGAACTTAATAATCTTTGCAAAATTATACTTACCCAACCTTAGATGAAGCAGAATCGAGTTTGGTCGGAGAAGCAAGATCAACACTTAGCAAACCCCTAAACTTGCTTCCTGTAAGAATGAACTCAAAAAACCTGCAAATAATAGTAAAGATAATCGATTTCAGAGAGGGAGTTGCTTAAACAAGGAAATTTGAAGCTTAAAGATTGAAAATTGGTATTTGGTGGGAGGGGGTGTGGGTTAAAGTTTGAGAGGAGTGTGAAAATGTGTGAAAAAATCTGAAGTTTTTGACTTAAATCACGAGTGGCATAATTACGCCTCATAAGAGGCGTAAATACGCCGACTGCACGGCCTTGAAAATATTTTGTTTTTCAGAATTTTTGAACAGGAGTATTTACGCCTGATACTAGGCGTAAATACGCCACTCTTCGACATTGAAGAAACCAATTTTTTCTGGCGTATTTACGCCTAGTTAATGTCGAGAATACGCCAATGCAATTTTTTTAAAATCAATAAAATAAAGGATACAGAATTTGGGTTACCTCCCAAAAAGCGCTTAGTTTATAGTCGTCAGCCCGACTGTCTTCCATTCGTTCACTTTGGCTCTCTCATATGAACGTAGTCCACGTTCCTTACTTCTGCCCCATATTAATGCTTCAAACACTGACCATTTGCTTGAAATGTTTGTCTGTCATTGCATTTCAGTTCAATTGCTTCCATGTGGTGTCAATTTCTCGATGATGAACGGCTCAAACCATCGTGACTTCAACTTTCCTGGAAACAGCCGGAGACGAGAGTTATAAAGAAGTACTTTTGGACCAGGAATGAACTCTCTTATCACAATTTACTTGTCATGCCAATTCTTTGTGCGCTCCTTGTAAATTTTTGCACTTTCATAAGCTTCATTGCGAAACTCATCCATTTCAGTGAGTTGTAGCAACCGTTGCTCACCAGCGGCCTTCAAATCAAAGTTCAGTTTCTTTATGGCCCAAAAAGCTAGATGCTCCAACTCGACGGGTAAGTGGCATGCTTTCCCAAAGACAAGATGATTTGGGGACTTCCCAATGGGCATTTTGAATGCAGTTCTGTACGCCCATAGTGCATCATCCAATTCAGAGCCCAATCCTTTCGGTTTATGCTGACAATCTTTTCTAGAATTAGCTTAATTTCCTGGGAAATTTCATGTTGGCCATTTGTCTGTGGATGATAAGCCCGTGCAATTTTGTGCCTCATAGTATACTTCGTCATCAAAGCACTGAATATCTTGTTACATAAATGAGTCCCTTCATCACTTATAATCGTTCTCGGAGTGCCAAACCTGGTAAAGATGTTCTTTTGCACAAACTTAACCACAACATGAGCATCATTAGTGGATGTGGCGATTGCTTCAACCCACTTAGAAACATAATCCACTACCAACAAAATATACGATTGACCACAAGAGGGTGGGAAGGGGCCCATGAAATCAATACCCCATACATCGAAGATTTCTACTTCCAAGATATTTGTCAATGGCAGCTCATGGCGTTTGAAAATATTACCAATTCGTTGACAACGATCACACATCTTCACCAAAGTATAACTGTCTCGATGTAGCTCTGGCCAATAGAAACTTGATTGAAGAACTTTTGATGCGGTCCTCGATGCTCCAAAATGTCCCCCATAAGGTGTTGAGTGACATTTTTCTAAAATTCTCCTTGCTTCCTCCTCAGTTACACATCGCCTGACAATTGTATCTGCACAGCGTTTGAATACATGTGGCTCATCCCAGTAATAATTCTTGATGTCATGAAAGAACATTTTTCTTTGCTAATAATTGAGGTCTGGAGGTAATATTCCACATGACAAATAGTTAGCAAAATTGGCAAACCAAGGGGTTTTCTTACTTACCTCAAAGAGATGTTCATCAAGGAAATCTTATTGTATGACTCCATGTTCCACTTTATCCTTTAACTCCAGACGAGATAGGTGATCTGCTACTTGGTTCTCACTACCCTTCTTATCCAAGATCTCAAAATCAAACTCTTGTAGTAATAAAATCCATCGAATCAATCGGGGTTTTGCATCCTTTTTTGCAAATAGATTACGAATGGCTGCATGACACCTTATGGCTAAGGACAATACCCTCTCGTACCATAAAATGATTTCTCCCAATTTAACACCAAATTCTTTTTCGTGGCATCGCTGCAACACAAGAGATATTTTATGCAAACAATGATCAAAAGAAGAACCAAATACCAAAAATCCATCCATGAAGACTTCTAGGATCTCCTCCACCATATATGAAAAGATAGCCATCATGCACCGTTGAGAGGTAGCAGGTGTGTTGCATAAACCAAAAGGCATTCTTCTAAAAGCAAAAGTTCCATATGGACAAGTAAATGTTGTCTTCTCTTGATCCTCGGGGTCTATGACAATTGATTGTACCCTGAATAGCCATCTAAGAAACAGTAATAACAATAACCGGCTAACCTGTCGAGCATCTGATCAATAAATGGGAGAGGGAAATGATCCTTCCTTGTGGCCTTGTTGAGCTTCGTATAATCAATGCATACTCGCCACCCCGTCATAGTTCGAGTTGAGATCATTATTTTCATTTCTTACCACCATCATTCCTCTTTTCTTTGGTACAACCTGTACTGGGGAGACCTATGCACTATCTGAAATAGCATAAATAATCTCAGCATTTAACAATTTAATCACTTCTGCTTTTACTACTCTTTCATTGCCGGATTTAGCCGCCTTTGATGATCAATGGAGTGAGTGAATGCCTCCTCCATTAGTATTTATGCATGCATAAAGTCGGGCTAATCCCCTTTATATCAAAAATCGACCAATCCAAAGCACATTTAAATGTCCTCAAGACACGTAGTAATTTATCTTTCTCTACAGAACAAAGAGCAGAAGGTATAATTACCGGATATGTTGAATTCTCACCCAAGAAGGCATAAGTGAGGTGAGCAGGTACTTCTTTCAATTCCAAGCTCGCCTTTGTAACTTCTTCTACTGATGTATCTTGTACATCTTCCTTTGATGTATCAGTGGCGTTCTCCTTGTGCAAGCTCTTAAGTGCTTCAACTTGCTCAAAAAGATCAGATTCAGTTGCATCCACTTGTAATATGGAGTTAACCATGCAATTTTCCAATGGATCCACATGTGTTGTTCATACTTCAAACTTATGCACACATGGGTCAATAACATCCAAAAATTTTCAAGTGCCCGTCAGGTCCTTTGGGAGCCTTGTAAATATTAAACATGACTTCTTTGCCTCCTACTCTCAAGGATAGTTCTCCTCTATGAACATCGATAAGTGCCCTGCCTGTTGCTAAGAATGGTCTCCCCAAAATCGATGGGACATCTCCATCTTCTTCCATGTCCAGTACTACATAATCAACAGGGAAGATAAATTTGTCCACCTTAACAAGTACATCTTCAATTATCCCTCGAGGATATGTAAGAGACCTATCCGCCAATTGTAAGGTAATGGTAGTAGGCTTCACTTTCTCCAAGCCCTGAGCTCCTGAAAATAGATAAAGGCATTAAATTAATACTTGCACCTAAATCACATAATGCCTTATTAAATGTAGAACTACCAATAATGCAAGGAATAGTAAAACTCCCTAGATCTTTTAATTTTTGTGGTATGTTCTTCTGGAGAATAGCACTACATTCTACCTATGAGATTCACAGTCTCAAATTCCTCGAGCTTTCTCTTTCATTCCATTACATCCTTCATGAACTTTGCTTAATTATGCATTTGTTGCAATGCATCAGCAAAGGGAATGTTAATGTGGATTTTCTTGAAAATCTCCAAGAACTTTGCAAACTGGTCATCTATGGCCTTTTCCTGAAGCGTTGAGGATATGGAATCGTAGACTTGAACATGGGAAGCTTGTCAGGTTGAGTGAATTGGTTCTCCTTTTTAAAATTCTTTAGGGATTTCAACCTGAATTTGAGTCTCATCAACTGATGGCTCATCAACATGTGTTGGTTCTACATCCCCAAGTTCCTTGCCATTTCTCAATGTCACGGCCTTGCACTGCTCTTTTGGGTTCACTTCAGTGTTGCTAGAAAATGTTCCTCTTTGTTGGTTGTTCATGGCATTAGCAAGCTGCCCAATTTGCAACTCAAGAGACTTCATCGTAGCAGCCATGATATTCATGTGACCCTCAATCATATCAAGCCTTGACTTGTTCTTCTCAAGCCTCAATGCTGAGGTTTGAACATAGTTACCTACCAAATCTTCAAATGTTGGTTTACCTTTATTCTTTTGTGGAGAATATCCAGGTGGCGGAGTCAAGGTGTTATTGTTGTTGGCATATGAAAGTTTATCATTGTTACGGAACCCTTGTTGGTACTGATTTCTACGGTAGTTGTTATTGTTGTTGGGATATCAATTGTGTATGAACTGAGCTTGTTCTTGATCTGCTTCCTTTGACAACTCGATTCCAGCTGTAGCTGTAGCTGATTCAATAGTGGGTTGTGCTCCTTTCTTGGTCAGAGCCGCTACCTACGTGGTTAGTGCAGATAATTGTGCATAAAGTGTACTAAAATGATCAACCCCATACATACCTATGGGTTTCCTCACCATGGCTCGCTCACTAGCCACTGGAAACTGTTGGCTGACATTTCCTCAAGAAATTCAAAAGCAGCATCTGCAGTCTTAGCAAATAGTGTTCCTCCTGCTGCAGCATCCACAATAATCCTAGTTGGCCCATTCAAGTCATTGTAAAATAACTGGATTTGAACCCAGTTCTCATAGTTATGTTGTGGGCACCTCCTCAATGACTCCTTAAATTGCTCCCATGACTTATATAGTTGTTCAGAATAAATTTGTCTGAACGTACTGATTTCAGTTCTCAGTTGGGCAGACTTAGCTGGTGGAAAGAAACTAAAGAAATTTCGATGTCATGTCTGCCCATGTGCAAATACCACCATCTGGAAGAGATTGTAACCAGTTCCTTGCATGGTCCCTAAGAGAGAAAGGGAATAATAACACTCTCACAGTGTCTTCTGGAACACCATTCATTTCACAGTATCAACTATCTCCAAAAATATTCCCATATGTAAGTTGGGGTCTTCAACAGCGGAACCACCAAACTGATTCCGATGCACCATACTTATCAATGCAGGCTTAAGTTCGAAGTTGTTGGCATTGATAGTCTAGCGCGTGATTCCATAGTAATTGTTGTTGACCGATGGTTTGAAATAGTCTCTTATTGTCATTTGTGGTTCAACATTCTCTTGTGAGGGTGGTTCGTTGTTGTCTCTGTTCGCATCCATTGCTATTAAATCTTCCCTTCTCGTTTTTCTCAATCTTCTTGCAGTTCTCTCGATCTCAGGATCAAACAACAGCGATTCGGTAATTGTATATTTTCGCATGCACTGCAGAAGTCCAGAGAAACAACGATAAATTCAAAGTAAAAAAATATATAAAAGTTCTAAATTAAAAATTATCAGATTGTACTAAATAAATCAATCCCCGACAACGGTGCAAAAAACTTGACGCGAGTTTTCTTACCGCAAGCGCACAGTTGTCAAATTTTAGTATTAAAGATGTCGAACCTTCAGAGATTGAATATATAGTTATATCTAAGTACTGAATTAAAATAATCTTTGTTTTATCTAGAGAAGCGAATGGTTGAGTTGTTTTATGCAAATGATAAAAATCAATTAAACTACCAATGATCAAATCTTGAGTTGGAAAAATCAATTAGAGACGAACCTAAGAGTTCGATTTCACTTATTCATCCACTACACTTATCATTCCTTGATCTCAATATTATGGATTTTCTTAGTTTACTAGCCGAGAACTCTTATTTTTTTGTACTCATTCTCTCGAGTGTTAAGCAAAAGTAATCATCTAACATCAATCTTAATATCTCTATCTAAGATCAAATATCAAACAATTGAAATTGCACAGTAATTCCGGCCTCTCGAACACTATAAACTTCCATTATATGAATCCATTTCCTTCCTATTCACAACCCCATCTCTCGAGTGATAGATTACAAATATATCATCATTCAATTCATGCCCAGTAGATCAAAAGCATTAAGAATAGGGAAACACAAATAAACCATATGAAAATCTTAATAAATCAATCAATTCATAATAACCGTAGTTTCAAAACAAGCTACATCATTCTCCTAGAAAACAGAGTTAGTTCATGATAGAATGAATTAAACACATAGACATATTTAAACAATCCATAAATAAAGTTAGAAATACAAAACGATTTAGAAGCTATTCTTCGTTCCTAGATGAACGCCTCCGTCTCGTGATGAAATCTCGACTTTTTTCCTCCGAGCCGTCGTCTTCTCTTTTCTCCTCCTCAAAACCTGGTTCTTTTTTTCTGATTCTGAATGACCCATCACTCCAAAAACACTCCCTCTTAGCCCTTTGTCCGAGTGGATCAGATAAGGAAGGTGGGAAAAGTTTCCAAAATTCTGGTGGCATATTTACGCCGATGATACTGGTGTAAGGACGCCGATGATGTGTTAATTTGACTTCCCACGTGACTGGTGTTGTATTTCAGGCAATGGAAATACTCCTCCTGGTTGTTTCTGTACATACACCCTATACATACCTCAAAACCCAATGTACAACATGATACAATTGGCCAAATATGTCATCACATATCTCATTCAACATCCTGTTATAACGGGACCGATATGATATGCCTCTCAGCTTAATATGCCAGTGGCTCAGTGTAATGCCTCAATATGAATCATATATGCTTGATGTGATTATTTCGTAATTATGTGATAATTACGACATGATGTGGACATGAGTTTGAGTTAAACCGAGTATGAATGATAAAAGGAAAGAAAGGACTAATGGTTGTGTTGCAATGAATGAAACAAAATTGGAAACAATGAAATGGTGTTCATGTGTGATAAATCAAGTATGGTAGGAAATGACATGAAAGAGGATCAATTGTATGGCATTGTTAGACTTGGTCTCATACATATTTGATATATGAGAAGCATAGTAGAGATGTTGACTAGTTGCTAGTTGATATATCAACTTATGGTGTCACATAGAACTACATGATTGTGGAATATGTAGCAAGAATACATGATTGGTAGGGAGGACATGTAGTTGCATAGCAAGTTGACATGAGTTTGATATGCAATTGAATTTGAGTTAGCATGTGATGTGCATGGAAGTTGAATTTCATATGGATTTCATTTGAATTTGGAAAGCATGTGATTTAACTTCAAAATCAGATTTTAAACTCACACTTCACCATAACTCACCTAGTAATTCTCTACACACTCCTCTCAAGGGTTCTTGAATCTTTGGTTGGGATATCAGCTTGGAAACGAGTCTTTTACTTGGAATTGAATATTGGTAAGGAATTTATGTTTCTAAGCTTGGCTATGTAGTTATCTATGAGTTGTGTGAAATTGAGTACCAAATGTTCATGGTTGGAATTACTAGTTGTTATTATGCAAAGAAGTTTGTTCTTTAATGAAGGTGACATGTTTTTCTGATGCTAGAGGTTGCATGGAACAACTTTTAATTGTAGAAAGTGAGTTGTAGATGGTGAACTATGAGGATAAGCTCAAAATCGCCATGTTCTAAAACTTTCAGACATCGGCGATCGATCACGAGCCTTATGGCGATCGATCACCGAAAATAGAGTAAAATATAAGGCGGTGAAATGGCTTGGCGATTGATTGGTGAAAACATGGCGATCGATCGCGAGTGAACAAAACATTTGGGCGATCGATCGAGAAGAAGTGGCAATCGATCGCGATGGACAGAACATTTTGGCGATCGACCGGTGAAAAGTGGCGATCGATCGCTAGGGTTGATTTTTTGAAAAATGTTATATTTTTGTAGACTTTGAGTTTGAAGCTTATTATAACATGATATATTGTTGGTATTGTTGTAGCATCATCACAGGGGACAGGACAACGAGGCGGTTAAACATTGACGCCTGATTTCTATTTTTTGAGTCGCACGACAGGTACGTGTTGACGTACGAGTAATGATATTCCATTTATGATCATTATATCCCGATATATGATGATTGTGTAATGATGATTTCGATATGATATTATTATGCATATCAGATGTGATTGGTGCAATGAGGCACGAAGCTGTTGAGGCATGTGATTGGTGCTATGAGGCACGATGCTGTTGAGGCATGTGATTGGTGCTGTGGGGCATGATGTGATTGAGATATACAGTTGACGCCACGTTAGGTATGCCATTGTTGGGCATATGCTTTGGTTGTTATACATGTGAGGATGGTTATATGGTATGTGCTGCCAATATGGGATGTGAAGGCTGAGCTGACATAATGAGCTGAGATAGGCATATCATATCGGTCATGTTGCCATTGTTGGGAATGTTGTACATATGTTGTTGAGAGTGATGCCACGATAGGTATGCTATTGTTGAATATGCTTTGGCATGAGAGGTATACTCTGGTTGAGTATATGCTTGGACTTTTATAATGTGTGAGGACGAAAATATGGTTTGAGCTGCTAATATGAAGATGTGAGGAGGTTCCACTGACATATTGAGCTGAGATAGGCAAATCATATTTGTCCCGTTATAACAGGGTGATAGATGAGACATATCATGATATATTTGTATCTTATGTTATAAGGTATGCACAGGGATATGTACAGGAACAACCAAAGAAGAGTATTGCAAATGCATGATTTACAGGAAGTTGTTTATATAGTATTGATGAATTATCTTGATGTTATTGTGAACATCATTTCAATACTCATGTTTTTGTATGGTTGTTCTGTAGGGACTCATAGCGGGGGAGAGCCGGGATTGTGAGTCTACCTTCTGCTGCTAGACGTGAAACTGAGCGGGATTTGTTGATCTGTACTATGTAACGGATATACAAGATGTAATGTATATGAATAATGTAAGTGAAAGACATAGTGAAAAATCTCAATCAGTAGTGATAGTATCTTAATCCTGTTTACGTAGAATGTGTTTTACGTAATTGATCACTTACTTAAGGATTAAGGTGACGAGGCTTGTGTGTCTGAGATTGACACGAGAAAACTCAGTTGGGTATGTTTGCTTGCGAGATGTATCGTTATGGCATTTGATTTTGTGGACTGCATAGTCGGATTTGCTTTATGTATGTTGAGTCATAATTTGTATGTGTTTATGCATTGAGTTGGTTGATATGGACATTGCATGTGTATAGCGATGTCGGGACAAACAGAGATAATGGTGAGACGAAGACACATACTATTTGACGATGTTCCAATATATGCGTCTTACACGGGAAGTGTGAGTGGGACGAGGATGTTTTCTGATCTCGTGTGACTATAGTCTCATATGGACTTCATGATGGGACTACTTATATCATGATGAGAGTCAGGAAACGCCTATGTAGTTGTCGAATGGGAAAGTGTGAGGAATGCTCTAGTGTCCTGAACTGTCTCACATATTGGTGGTGATGTGCACACCTGATGCAACCAAGGGATCTAACCATTCAATGGAATGTGAATACCGAGTATGCATTGTATGATGTGACAACAAGAACTTATTGTCCACATCGTATGGTTATGATCACATGTTTGTATTTGAGATGTGAGTGGTATCTACAGTGTATTCTTCACCAGTTTGTGTTGTGAGTACGACCGACGTGTGTTGTATTTGACGCGTATGAGATGGTCGTGAATATGATGGAGTGGTTACTTCGTTGAGTTAATGGGATGAGAATTGTGATCTCCATTGGATTGAGTGTACATTGGGGATGTGCTGGTGACTTGTAACCAGGCCATATGGGGTCTGATAACACGATATTGTTCAGTTTCAGTAGTGTCTGCTAGCTGGTATGGCACCACTACGGGTGTATTTGTATGGTCATTGTGAAGTACTTGCTTTGCCAAGCACGGTACCATGTTGGCAAAATTGTGTCAGAGACATTGTACCGATTCAGTGTGGCTGTAAGTACGTTTTCTATTGTTATGTCCCAAGCAATGTGGACTGTATATTCATTGCATACCAGATGTAAGAATGATTTGATAGGAGTAGTTATACACTATCAGGTATGTATTTGAATTGTACTATGTAGTACATGTGTCATTGATAATGCAAGTTTAACAGATGATGGTTCCTTGTATGGCAAAACTATCATGACATCGCTAGTTAATAGCATTCATAGCATTGGTGAGTTCTTGTGATATTGAAGAACTGAAGGCGTGAAAAGTTGTCTGAACCGTGTGGAATTTAGTGCATCAATCCATGTGGAAGTTGGATTGCATATGCTTAACCTAACAGTCGTATGAACACATTTTATGTGGCTGTTTCAGACTTGGCAGTGGTATATGCATGATGGGTTTTCTGGTACGAAAGGAAGCATGAAAATTTCTGTTGCTACTCTTGCATGTTGTTGAGTTATTGTGGTGTCGATTGTTCTTCGGTGTATCTTTACCGCTTGTTTGATGGAGATATCCATGATGAATTGAGATTGGAATACCAGTATTCGCGATGTGTTTTTTTGTCATCAAGTACGCTGTATATGTTACCAGGTGTATACTGGTTGATGATCGAGCAGTGTGTATCACGTACTGGATCTTTTGATTTTGTGAAATCCTTGAGAAGAGTAGTCTCGAGGGCATAGTTGATTCAAAGGAAGGTAATAATAGAAATGCAGAACATTTCTGTGTACCTGTGCTATCGGTTCATGTCACCTATGTGGAGAATATGATGTCAAATGTCATAGTGATCATCATGATTGACTTAATGACTCACAAAGATCAATGAGGCATGACTAGTTGTGCTGTGTGCGTATGTAACAGAGTATTGTGCAGTTTTTTTTGGTGGACCCTCTATGTTGGGTCGTGTTGAGAGTGTGACGAGAGACTAGTGAAACCATGATCTCATGTGGTAGTCTACACTGTGAGGACAGTTGAGTCATCATGTTGTTTGTGTTGTTATGTGATTGAAGGTTGCTCGATTTAATTAGCGACCGGTATACCTTATATCTTGATGGACTGGGAGAGGTTGGGTGCAAGGTTGACAGACTGTGTTAGATGGAAACATTGTGGTTGACACGTTGAATACTTGCAGTGTCAAACACAATGAGATGATGTTTGAATATGAAATCTAGAATTTTGAGTTGGCTTTCCAACCTTTTTGGATTCACACCATTCGGATCATCGAGCCAAGGGATATTATCAAAACACTGCACTGCGCTCCAATAAGCTTCTATACGAGTTTGCCCACCAACGGACCATTGGTTTGTGGGTCTTCATCCCATCATAAAATATTGTTCCAACATCATTCCACACATGTTGAACACTAATTTTGTTTGTTCATAGATGTCATTCCTTCTCGTCCAAGCTCAATATATTCCTTCATAAAATTCACCACTTGTCCTATGAACTCACAAATGTTATTGTATAACTTGGGTCCTTTTCCATTGATCTTCCTGACCAAATTTTCCATCTAACCCCGTACACTAAGTAGACACATTAGTATAACAAATGCAAGTTTTGTTGATCATCAAAACCGATAAATAATTTGGAGATTAATTAAGCATTAAACTCAACAATGCGTTTAAGGCTCAACAAGCAGCTAGTGATGATCCCAACGCCCACATATCCAACTTCTTGGAGATTTGTGATACCTTTAAACATAATGGTGTTACTGACGACGCCATCAGGTTACGTTAGTTTCCCTTCTCTTTACGTGATAAATTAAATCTTGGTTACGATCGTTGCCTGCAGGTTCTATTACTATGTGGGATGGATTGCGGAATTGTTCTTGTCAAAGTTCTTTCCACCATCCAAGATGGCCAAGATGCACAATGATATAATGACTTTTGCCCAATACGATCCAGAGACACTGTACGAGGCTTGGGAGCGCTTCAAGGATCTACTACGGAGATGCCCACATCATGGCCTCCCTATCTGGCTGCAGATACAAATGTTTTATAATGGTTTATTTGCTGATAACCGTTCTATGATTGATACAGCATCAGGAGGTACTGTGGTGAGGAAGACGCCCGAGGAGGCTTATACGCTGTTGGAGGAGATGGCTACTAATAGCTGTCAATGGCAGTCCGAAAGGAACATGCCAAAGAAGCAAGCGGGAGTGCATCAAGTGAGTGAGTCACTGCCTTAGCTGCGCACTTGGAAGTGCTGAACAAGAAGATTGATGGTTTGATCATGCATGCAATGCAAGTTCACACTGTTACATGCGAGCTTTGCCAAGGAGGACATCCGAGCACGGAATGCCAAGTAGGTAACCCTAACCACCACCGGGTATGCATCAAAGCCAAGCATGGAGGAGCTACTAACCAAGTTCATATTGTCAGCTGAAACAAGGATGAACAATCACGAGGCGTCGATAAAGAACTTGGAAGTCCAAGTGGGAAAGCTAGCAAAAATTGTAGTCGGATGAGCACAGGGATCACTACCTAGTGACACTGAGATGAACCCTAGGGAGCAAATCCATGCAATCAAGTTGAGGAACGGAAAGGAGGTCGCTGAGAAGAAGGATGTACAAGTTGAGTTGAAAGGCGAGGCGACATCAAGCACGAAGAGGATCAAACACGCGACAAAGGTAAGTCTACTAAGACCTCTACACCCATCACGCCACCTGCTAAGGTAGATATCCCACTCGCATTCCCGGAGCAAATATAGATGCTAAATTTGCTAAATTTTTAGGTTTGATTAATAATCTCCACATTGAGATGCCTTTCATTGATGATATACGACACATGCTGAATTATGCTAAGTTTTTAAAGGAGATTCTGTCAAAAAAGCAGAAATTGGGAGAGCATGTGATGATAAACTTAACTGAGGAGTGTTCCGCTATCATTCAAAATGATTCACCTCCAAAGTTAAAGAATCCAGGGAGTTTCACTATACCTTGCAAAATAAACTCTATATCTTTTAAGAAATCCTTATGTGATTTGGGTGCAAGTACGAATTTGATGCCTTTGTCTGTCTAGCTCTCCTTTCTCTGCTTCATTTAATGAAACTAACTCCATTATTTGTTCTGCATATTCCTATTGAGTTAGTTGGTCTTGCTTTGCTCTTCTGATTGAAGGCACTACGAATTCATAAGGTAAAAGTACTTCATAGCCCAATAGTTGAGGAAGTTGGGTTTAGGAGAGCTAAAATCGATCAATGTGTCACTACAGATGGCGGACAAGTCTATCAAGTACCCTCAAGGAATAGTTGAGGATGTACCACTAAAATTCGACAAATTCACCCTTCCTGTGGATGCTGACATTTCCTTGATCCTAGGAAGACCATTCCTAGCTACTGGAAGGACATTGATTGATGTCCAAGAAGGAAGTTAATCCTCCGAGTAGGGGGATCAGTTGTTTTTTATATGTTCAAAGCCTTGAATACTACACGCACCGAGCACCGATGTTTTCATATCAATATAATTGATACATTATCTGTTAATGCGATGCATGTTAACAGCGAGAAGAAGTGGAGGTCACATCAAATGGCCATCAAAGAGGAGGCAAATTTCGTGAGGGGGATTTGGTGCAAATGAATAGAAAAAAATGAGACATTTTCCATGGACGTCGGACTCGTTATGGGCTGGACCGTTCAAAGTTGTCGATGTTCTACCATTCAAAACCATCAATCTAAGAGATGACCATGGGGCGCTGTTCACAGTGAAAGAGAAGTGGACGACATTACCACATGGAGGATGGAAAATCATCCCCCACTGCCCCTGGCGACACTTGAGCTTACATGGTAAAAAGTCATGTTTGGGACAATAAATCAAGAAATTTTCTTATCCCTTTGCTTTGTTTTTTTTTTTGTTTTGGTTTGTTTTTGCTTTTTTTTTTATTTTGGTGAGACTCCATGTGTGTTGTGATCTGTCCAACATTATACCCCATGAGCTGACGAGGAATTGGACGACGATCACCGATGGTAGTTGTCAACGGTAACTGCTTTGTCTCATTTTCCATGACTATTACATTGAGGACAATGCATGAATTAAGTTTGGGGAAGTGCATTATTGTGTCATGCTTTTTCATTGGAATTGTATCGTTTCTTGAGCACAACAAAAAAAAAAATTCTTGAAAACTAGTTCAGTTAGTAAGACAAGAATGAATCATAGTAGTGGTCTCTAGGTCTCTTTCTATGATGATATTACTCTCACTATGCAATTCAACTTGAGTTTTGATGATTGTAAGACTTGTTTTTAAATATCTTATTTTGAGTAGCATGTCAAAGATGAGGAATATATTGAGCACTCTTTGAGTCATAATCTTGTGAATTGCATTTGTAGTAGTGAAAATCTTTGTGAACTTGATGAATTATTTTGAGCATCTTAGAGTACCTTAGAACTTATTTGATGATGACACTTCAAGGCAAAATTTTGTAGTCATGAACTCGATTATGATATGATCTAGGCGTTCTTTGGACCGTTTGAGCCTTTAAAGCTTACCATGTATACATCAATCCCTTGTATCCAATTTTGAACTTTATTGAAAAAGAATGGAGTATGTTTAACATTCTATTAGCCCCATTCAACATTTTTTTAGCAACTCATTATACCTACCTATTTGAGCTTAAATTGAAAATTTTTATCATTACCCTAAGTGAGTATAATGATTCTCAGTAGATGCACATGAATTGCTATATTTGGATGAGCTTATTGTTAAAAAAGTGATGAATGAGGGGAAAAAAAAGATAGATAAAGTCTTGTGAAAAAGTGACTAAATAAGACCCAAAGTTGCCAAGACTAAAAGAAGAGAAGCTCAATTTGTGCTAAAAATATGAACATTACATGTTTATACTCTTTTGTTTGTTATCCTATCTTTTCTTTGAAGCCAAACACCTAAGCCTAACATTACAAGCTTTAAAAGACCTATTGATCCAAGTCTAGGGAGTGACTACATTAGTGGAGAAGTGTCTGAAAATAGGACTATGGGGTGCTCAAGGATAATCTTAACTTTCATTGCTAGCATGATTTGATCTATGAAAATTACATGAAACTTGAAAGTGACAATAGCACACACGCACGTTCTGATTAGGAGACATATTGCTTGATCTAGGAGAAAACACAACTTGTTGAACATTTTTGATTGACTCTTGTTTGTGTGTAAGTGAGATGTCTGAGTTACTTGATTGACTGCAAATTGGTTTATTTTCTTCAATATTGAACTCTACTTTGTGATTGCATTTCTTGCTCGAGACGATCAAGTTTAAGTTTGGGGGAGTTGATAATGGTGTTTTTTACACTTAATTTGATAAAAGATTAGGGGTGTTTTTGTAGTGATTCCTGGAAAATATTACGCATTTTGGTATATATTTATATATTTCAGGAATCCATGTCCAAATGCATAAAAGTGGAGTAAATAAGCTATAATTGATGAAAAAGGATCAAAGAGCTAACATGTGGAAGAAAGGACCGAAATATCGAGTTTGAGGGAAATTCAGCATTAGGGATCGATCTTGGAGTTCACGCCGATCGATCGTGGATGAGAAAAGAATAAGCAACAAAATTTCAGTGTCGCCGGTCTATCGCCATATTTCGTTGATCGATCGCGGGCATCCAGAAATAATTGGCGATCGATCTCCATATATTATCGATCGATCTCGGAAGTTCAGATTTGAAAAATAAGAGGCAGAATGTTATAGCGATTGATCGCCACTTATTGCCGATCGATCGTCGAACCCAAAAATTTTGAAATTTTGTTTCATTCTTGGTTATTTTGTGTCAAAACTCTACCAAACTCCTCCACCACTATATCAGGCATGGTCTTGGACAAAAATAGGGACTCTTGGCTCATAAAAAAAACACCCAACAAAGCCTCCACACCAACTCCATCTCCCACATTCATCCATACAACATAAATCCATTGCAGAGGAGACGCGTCGGAAGAGATGGGACGACGAAGCGTGGGTGCCAGATTCAACATTTGACGCAGCCCGCGGTTTTTTAGCCATTGAAAAACCCTTACAACTTCTTCATCAGACATAGTAAGTAAGGATGAAAAATCTACATGCAGAGTGTTTGTTATGAAGTTGGGTTAGTCGGCTCTTGAAGTCATCTTTGAGTGAGCAAAGAAACGAAGAAAAATCCTGTACGTAAAAATTTGAGAGAGAAAGCTCGGAGAAATATTAGCATGGTAAAACTGCAAATGGCAAAAATAACAATTTTTAAACAGAAATGGTGGTTGAGAATGGAGTGGGGATGTAACGTTATACTGTAGATGATCAGAGACATGTAACACGTGTTAATCATCTAAGCCAAGAATTTGAAAATTTTAATTTTAATTAACGAAGATAATTTTGGAAATTGAAATAAATTAAGTCATAATGAATAATTAATTCAAATCCGACGTTCCAATCGATTATTAAATAATGAAATGAAAAGTTTCCCTTAACTAGCATATTTGGAAACATTTACTGGTGTATAAGGTCTATTGGGTGGTTGGTATCCCTTACTGCAGTAAACCATTGTGTTACTAGCATAGCATCAGTAAACTTTTTCCAAACATGCAAATTCCCCCTAAATTCATGCAATAACTTAAGTGTAATTCCGCTTCACACAGGCAAGAAGAGAATTAAACAATGAAGATTAGTTACCAACTAAGCCAAGTATATTGTGAAAATATGATAACTTAGCGTATGGTAGGGGTTTAGTGAAGATATCTGCTGCTTGTTGTTCAGTAGATATATACTCCAATCAAATCTCCTTCTTCATTATGTGATCTCAGATAAAATGATGGTGAATATCAATATGCTTGGTCTGAGAATGAAGAACTGGATTGTAAGTGATAGCAATAGCTGACGTACTATCATAAAAGATCGGTGCTTCAGTAGACTCAATCCCATAATCTCTCATTTGTTGTTGAATCCATAGCAGCTGAGCACAACAGCTTCCAACAACAAGGTATTCCGCTTTTATGGTAGACGTCATGATGGATGTCTGCTTCTTGCAACCCCATGAAATCAACCTACCTCTTAGGAATTGACAGTATTCACTCTGCTCTTCCTATCAATCTTATTTCCTGCATAGTTAGCATCTAAATATTCAACTAAACTAAAAGTGTAACCTTTGGGATAACATAGGCCAACATTTTCAGTTCCTTTTAAGTATTTTAGAATCCTCTTGGCAGCAACATAGTGTGATTGCTTAAGATTAGCTTGAAAGCGAGAACAGATACACACAACAAACATAATATCAGGTCTACTGGCAGTTAAGTACAATAAGGAACTGATAATACCACGATACAAGGTTACCACAATCGGTATTCCCCCTTCATCTAAGTCTAACTTGGCAGATGAACTCATGGGGGTGGAAGCAGCAGAGCTGGTGTCCATACCGTATTTCTTCAGAAGTTCCTTTGTGTCTTTTGCTTGATATATGAAGACCCATTCTGCTGACTGTTTTAGCTGTAAGCCTAGGAAGAATGATAATTCTCCCATCATGCTCATCTCGAACTGGCTCTGCATCAACTTAGAAAATTTCTCGCAAAGTTTTGTATTAGTACTGCCAAAAATGATATCATCAACATATATTTGAACCAGTAAAGTATGGTCACCCTTAGTAAACTAAAAAGGGTCTTGTCCAGCGTGCCGATGATAAAGTCATGTTCAATCAAGTATTTTGATAGAGTATCATACCATGCACGGGGAGCTTGCTTTAAACCGTACAAAGCTTTGTCTAATTTAAAAACATGGGACGGTTGCTGATGACTTGCAAACCCAAGAGGTTGATCCACCTATACTTCCTCCTGGAGCTTACCGTTAAGAAAAGCAAACTTAACGTCCATCTGATAGAATTTAAAGTCCTTGAATGCAGCAAATGCAAGAAATATGTAAATGACTTCTAATCGGTCTATATGGGCAAATTTCTCATCAAAGTCGATGCCCTCTTCATGTATGCATCCCTGTGAAATTAATCTTGCTTTATTCCTAATTAATGTGCCATTCTCGTCCAATTTATTTCTAAATATCCATTTGGTACCTATAACAGTGTGATGCGATGGACGTGGTACTAAGTGCCAAACTTTATTTCTCTCAAATTGATTAAGTTCTTCTTGCATAGCTTCTACCCAGTTTGGATCAATAATAGTGTTAGGTTATATGTGAGAGACGAATGCACCATGAAGAAATTCAATCATCTGTCCTCTGGTTCTGAGAAGAGCAGTAGGGTTACTATGACCTACTCAGGTGGATGATCTTTCTTCCACCTGAGTGGAGGTCCAAGAGGATTTGTTCCTTCGACAGTAGGTATTTGAGTCGGTAGATCAGTAGACTAGATGGGTTCATCGTTGATATTTAGAATATCTACTGCAGTAGGGGTTGGTCTAGTAATGTCGGCAACAGTAGGGTATATCTCTTGTTGCTCAGTAGGCATATCTGATGGTGCTTCTGGGATTTTTGGTTCTAAAATTCAATTGACCCTTGTACTGTAGTCCAACTTATCATCACAATCATTATCAATATGCGTATATTTAATCGATTACTCAAATTATTAATTTGTAATTCAGAGATAGTATTATCAAGAGATTCATCAAATATGACATGAATGGATTCCTCTACTATAAGTGTTCTATTATTAACTACTCTAAAAGCCTTACTAATAGCAGAGTAGCCAAGAAATATTCTTGCATCAGATTTAGCATCAATGGCGGTTATATGAGTCTTTCCATTGTTGTGAATATGCAATAAAACACGTAGAAATAAGAAATATTTGGCTTACTGACATTCCAGATCTCATATGGTGTTTTGTTAGCTCGTTTAATAATTATCGATCTGTTCTACATATAGCAAGCTGTATTAGCTGCTCCTGCCCAAAATCTCTGAGAGATTTCTGAATCTGCAAGCATAGTTCGCGCAGCTTCTTTCAAAGTGCGGTTCCTACGCTCAGCAACTCCATTTTGTTGTGGGGTTCTAACAGCAGAGTATTTGTGTTTAATACCAAGATCATCTACATATGATTCGAGTGTCTGATTGGTAAACTCAGTACCTTTGTCACTACAAATTTATCTATCTTACACGGCTTCTCGTTTTGTATTCTCTTCAGTAGTTTGATCAGCTTTGGAGTAGCCTGATTTTTGCCACTTAGAAACAGGACCCATGTAAAACGAGAGAAATTGTCTATTAACACTGGGGTATACTTCATCGCCCTAGACTTGTAACTGGTATATGACAAAAAAGATTCATGTGCATCAACTCTAGGCACCGAGAATCCGAGAATAAGATTTACTACCTCTGTTCTTAAAGGTAGATCTGATATGCTTACCAAGTTGGCATGCTGAACAAATCTTGTCTTTTGAGAACTCTATCTGGGACAATCCATCAACTAATTAAGCTTACGCAGAATGACAATAGTTTTAAAATTTTAGATGACTCAAACATTTGTGCCAAAGCCAATTTTTTGGAATTATTCAAGGCAGCAAAGCAGGTAGGTGAGGCTGGTTGATCAAAATTCCAATCAATCTTATATGTGTTATCATGCCTTTTACCTACAAACAATATATTACCATCAGTGGATCTTATTGTGCAAGAGTGTTGGTTGAATTCTACTGAATGTCCATTAGAGCATACTTGACTAATGCTAATCAGGTTGTAGCATAGAACTAATAGTACCTCTTTAATATTAATGTTACCGTGGATAATCTTACCCTTACCCACGGTTTTACCTTCCGCGTTGTCATCGAACGTTATTCTTGGTCCATCACTATCTACTAACTCAGACAGTAGACATACACTTTGACCGCTTTTATTTTAAACAGAAAATTTCTTAGTGTAGCGATTCTCTACGGCAAGTGCACGGTGTCAAGTTTTAGTATAGTTAAATGAAAGTAAGGGTTGTCGAATCCACAGGGACTAACGTATAAGTACCAAATAAAACTAGTAAAATTATATTTAGCCTACGATTAACTAATGCAAATTTAGAACTAAAGAATCCAAATAAAACAAGAATAAATAAAATAAATGGTTTCCGGATATGCAAAGGAATTTCGCTCGAGAAATTTATCTAGCTCTTAGTTCAACTGTGTTTTCGTCAATGATTCGTTTGAATAAGCAATTACTAAACAATCGATTCTTAAGGTGAAAGGCTTTCGCTGTTATTCAATACACTCTCTCGAGCTGTAAAGAAACTAATATCAAATTAGAACAAGTAACTCTCGTTCACTTATTTACTAATCCGATATTGCATAAATCTTCAAAACCTAATTACTCTAAATCTCTCGATTCAAAGTGCTCACGTATGTGATTTTATCTCCCGATCTCAATCTTAAACATACATCATGAATTATTGTAGCGTATTATAACGTTATCTCTCGATCTCGGCTATAACTCACAGATTAAATCAAAGTTAGCTAACTTTGATATCATTAAGCATATAATTCATGAACAATAAGAAATCAATCCACTCAAACACATTCGAATCAATAACTCAAACACAATTATACTCAAACTCGATAAAATAAACCCAATTCAATTCAAATCAAATAAATGAGATGTTTAATTGTCTCTCAACCTCAAAAACATCAAATGAATATGAAAATCAAATAAATCAGAGTTTAGAAATACGATAAACGTGGCAACTAATCCGTGCGTTGCACCGTAATCTCTTCTCTTGCTCCTTCCTTGCACTTCGGAACTAACTGGCTCAAGCTCGGACGAAGAACAGAGGAAGATGGCTTTTCCTCGGGTTCTTCTTGGCGGCTCTAGGGTTCTCCTTGGATTATTTTTGGCCTCCTTCACTTCTGATATGATATCTTTTTTATATGGAAAAGATTTCCTCTTTAAAACCACCGAGAATCATTCAAATAAGGAAGATAATATTTTTAAAAATTCACGTATCGATCGATCGAAAAGATTTTCCGATCGATCGGTGCACTGTTCATTTCAGCATTTAAAACTCTCTGCCTCGATCGATCGATAGAGATTTTGGTTCCGATCGATCGACACTTCGATAAATTTGTTGATGAAGTCCTGCCCAGATCGATCGATCGAGATCGGTGCTTTAAAAATCTGAATTCTTCTCGTTTTTCTCTTTTTCGTCTCGATTTCACCCGTTTTCTTCAGTTTAGCTCATTTCTACCATTTCCGACCTATTTTCCTGAAACAAGCAAATAAATACCAAAAAGCGCAATTTCATCCAGGAAAAAGTACGAAAAACGGTAAGAAATTACAGCTAAAAACACGTAATATCTAAGCCTATCAACTCCCCCAAACTTGGACTTGATCGTCCTCGAGCAAGCAATAACCTCAAAAAGTAGAGTTAAACTTAATACTTTGAATGAATCATCTTTACAACTCAAAGTAAAAGCTCAGCAATCCTACTTACACATCAATAAGAGTCATTCAAAGTTCAACAGGAAGCATTTTCTCCTAAGCTAAACAATACATCGCAACATCGGAACGTGCGTGTGTGCTATTGTCAATCATGAGGTATAATCATATTTTTAAGATCAAAATGTGCCATAAAAACTCAAAGTCAAGCTTACTTTGGATTACTCTACAAATCTACTATCCAGCACTTCTCCACTAATGTAATTATTCCCTAGACTTGGATCAGAAGGTCTTTAAAAGCTTATAGCGTTAAACCTTCTGGTGTCGGCTCCAAAGAAAAGGTAGGATGAATGCAAAGAAGAGAGTATAATAGAATCAGTTCAAAAAAGTTTCGCACAATATTGAGCTTCTCTTCAACTTTTTCTAGCCTTGACCACTTTGGGTCTTATTTGAATGTTTTCAATTATTTTTTTCAAGGCTTTTCTCTACATCTTTTCTTATTACTCATTCTTTTGTTCATTTTGTTTTTCACAATGAACTCATCTACATATACAATTCAGTGCAATGAATGAGATTCATTTTACTCCCTTAGGGATGGATAAAATTTCTCCTTTTGGCTCAATCCAAGGTATGTATAATGAGTTAGCCAAAAATGTCGAATGATGGTCTAATTATATGCAATGCATATACCATTCTTTTTCAAAAAGGCTCAAGAGGGGACACTAAGGAATGATGTAGACAAGGTAAGCTTGAAAGGCACAAACGGTCCAAAGATCGCCTAAATCATCTCCAAGTCAAGTTCCTAATTATAAAATTTCGCCTCAAAGTGCTTTCAACTAAATTGTAGAGTTTTCTAAGATGCTCAAGACAAATCATAGTTAACACAAGTTTTCACTTTATTCAATACATATTTCACTCAATCATGATTCAAAACGTGCTCAAAGTATTCCTCGATTTTGACATAAGCTCAACAAAGGATATACACAAACAAGTTGAAAATTCTCATGACTCCTATATAGATGGGGATTAATTTCCTCATGTAGTACTGTTGCAAATCCAACTCATCATTTCTCAAGAATAACTCATTTTAAAATAAAAAAAAATTGATGGTGTTCAAGGACGAATTAGTCTCATAATAGTGCAGTCATGCAAGAAAAGAAACAAGACAAGTAGCAAAAAGTGCAAAAACAACAAATATAAACAAACCCCCCCCCAAACTTAATATGTGCACTGCCCTCAATGAACAAGAAAAATAAACGTAAATGGCAAAACACATACCATGACGACGATCGTCACTGATCGTTGTCCTCATGATGCTCCGGAGGGGGGACTGGGTAGTGACGCTCCTCACCCTGGTATGACGGAAATGGTGGGTAATCAGCGGGTGGGGGTGCATGCGGCTGATATGGTGGGAAGTATGGCTCTGGCGGGAACTGGAATCCTGGGAAGCCCTGGGCCATGGCAGTGTTCCATGCACTCTGGTATTGCATGAACTCCATCTGACGCTGAGCTACCTGCTCATGGTCCAACTGCAATGCTCTCTGCATGCTGTATATGTCCCGCTGCATGCTATGGATGCTCTGTTGCTCCAGGCGAATGTCTTGGAGATCCCTGTGAAGGGAGTCCAAAGTGATGCGTGTACGCTCTGCAGCAGAGGATGATGATGCTCCGGCATGTCTAGTGTCCGAGGATCGTGGCTCAGCCCTTCTTCGGCCTGTAGGGGGTGGTGGACCATCATCAACAATCGGGGTCTTCGGTGGAAGTAACTCCTCGTCTTCCCCCATTGCACTCCGCATATCTGGCATAAAGCAGTGATGGTAGATGGAAACGGTAGTGCGGAGGTAGGTGGGCTGCTACCGATAGCATGGATGTGATCACTAATAATCTAGCCCAAATCCACGTCCTGTCCTGTGAGAATGGCAAATACCAGGGCCGCTTTGTCCTTTGTCACCTCAGAAGTGTGGGTCGAGGGCATGACCCGTGAGGTGACAAATGAGAACCACGCTTGGGCCTCTGGTGTCAAATGCTTCTTGAGAACCACCTGTGGCTCTCCCTTATCGTTCCGCTGCCAATCTTTTCCCGGCATGCCAATAACTGCGAGTACCTCATCATAATTTATTGTACTCATTCGGAAGGATTGGTACGCACAGTTTTGTATGAATGGCATCCGGTAAACATTATTAATTGTTGCCTGATCAACCAGTACATCCTTCCCTCGGACAAAAACATTTGCTCTACGTCCTGGTGGGATAACTCGGAGATTCGTGTAGAATTCCCTCACCAGCGGAACCACAACATCCATTGGTGTTTGAACAAACTGAAACCACCCTTTTGTGATAACTGGGATACAACTCAGCTGTCGTGGCATTTTCAAACTTCCGTTCGTCATGCTCTTGCTCAGAAGTGGTGGCCTCCACCTTTTTTTGCTTCTGTGAGGCCTCCGCCTGCTTTGACCTCTTTCTTGGAGCCATTTTCTTGCTAAGTTGTTCTCAATTATTTTGCTTAACTGCAATAAAACACCACACCCAAAACACAACAATACCAACACCCCGCAACACAACAACAACTCCCCCAAACTTCGATTCTTCTTGACCCAATTTAACAACAATAGAGTAAATGCACCAAAGGATGAAAAGATACGAAATTTAAAACCAATTACCAAGAAAAATCTGATATTTGATGAATTTGTCGATTGGCTCGGAATTCTCTTTCGGATGCAATTCTACCCAATTCGGTTTGCAATACTTCAGATCTGCAAATAAAATCTCATCAGAAACAATTCTTACTTCAAAGATTTGAAGTAATTTGGAATTTGGAGAGAAAATTGATGAGAGATGATGAAAAAATTGGAAGAGGCGATGTGGTCTTGGTTGGAGAAGAGAGGAAAAATTTTGAAAATGCTGTGCAGACTGTGCGTCGGTGCCCTTTTTTTTCAAAATTTTATCTCGATCGATCGATCGAGAATATTTTTCGATCGATCGAGGCAGTGAATATCTTCGCTTTTAATACTTCCGGGCGATCGATCGAGATTTTGTCTCGATCGATCGCCAGCACCAGAGTACCAAAATCAAATTTTTCAAAAAAATAAAAATTCTCTCGGGTTTCTTTCCTACATCTTTATTGATCTTGTTTTTACACCTGCAACAAAAATCGCACGGATTCATTCACGGAACATCTAAAAATAAAAGAAACAAAATAACAAAATCAATTAAACCACAATGAGGAAGGGGAAGAAAGTTCTTAATTTATAGTCCCAAGCTGGACTGTCACCTCCTTCTCTGTTAACTTGATTGCTCCTTCGGATTCTTCACAGAATCACTCGGGAGCGTACCTTGTGTCCTTCCAGAAATCAACGTTGCCAGCTGCCCTATCTGCACTTCCAGGTTCTTAATCGATGCATCCTGATTCTGCATCCTCACCTCAGTCGACGAAATCAGTTTGGCCATCAGCTCCCCCATACTCGGTTTTGTGTGAACCCCGACTGTGGTTGTGGATTCAACACATTCTCTTGGTTTGACCACCTCAGATTTGGGTGGTTCCTCCACCCCGGGTTGTATGAGTTCGAGTATGGATTGTTTTGCTGCCTGTTCCCTATGAAATTCACAGCTTCAATAGTTTGATTAAATTGGTTACCTGATTGGTAATCAATGCTCAGATAACCGCCTCCACATAAATCACAGAAGACAGCTTGTGCTTGCATCGCTGCTGCACCCATGCTATCTATCTTCCGGTTCATAGCTTCCAACTGAGCCGAAATGGCAGTAATCTCGTCCACTTGATGGACTCCTATTGGTTTCTATGGCGTGTTCCTTTCCGATTGCCACTGATAGCTATTGGACGCCATTTCCTCCAATAATTCATACGCTTCTTCCGGTGTCTTCCGCATGATTGATCCCCCAGATGCTGCATCTATCATTGATTGGTTAGCAGAAAACAAACCATTGTAAAAAGTCTGTACCTGCAGCCAGATGGGTAGACCGTGATGTGGGCATCTCTTCAATAAATCTTTGAAACGATCCCACGCCTCGTATAAACTCTCGGGGTCGAATTGCCCGAACGTGGTGATATCGTTCCGCATTTTTGCCGTCTTGGAAGGGGGAAAATACTTTGATAAGAATGCTTTAGTCATCCCCTCCCATGTTGTAATCGATCCTGCAGGTAATGAATTTAACCAAGATTTAGCTTTGTCTCTCAATGAAAAAGGGAAGAGCCTTAACCTGATGGCGTCGTCGGAGACGCCATTAGGTTTAAAAGTGTCACAGATCTCCAAGAAGTTGGAGATGTGAGTGTTTGGATTGTCAGTGGCAGCTCCCCCAAACATTACAGAGTGTTGTATCATTTGGATAATTGCAGGCTTGATCTCGAAGTTATTCGCCTGGATTGTCGGCCTAGTAATGCTGGATAAAGATCCATGGAATGCTGGCTGTGCAAAGTCCATCATCGTTCTCGGGTTTTGTGCATCGTTATTGTCGGCCATTGCTGGAGCTTCTCGTAGTCTTCTAAGTAGAGTTCTCTCTATTTATGGATCAAATGGCTCGAGAATGGGTTCTTCTCTTCTGAGCATGCACTAGAGAAATGGTTCCTGTACTGGATCAGACAAAAGGAGACAACAACAAAAATACAAAATCAAAAACAAAAAACAACTAACGAAAACGAAAAAGAAAAACGAAAAACGAAAAAAGTACAAATTGGCTAAATTACAATTAACTAATCTCGTATGATATTATACAGATTAGTCCCCGGCAACGGCGCCAAAAACTTGACCGCTTTTATTTTAAACAGAAAATTTCTTAGTGTAGCGATTCTCTACCGTAAGTGCACGGTGTCAAGTTTTAGTATAGTTAAATGAAAGTAAGGGTTGTTGAATCCACAGAGACTAACGTATAAGTACCAAATAAAACTAGTAAAATTATATTTAGCCTACGATTAAAAAGGGTAGATTAACTAATGCAAATTTAGAACTAAAGAATCCAAATAAAACAAGAATAAATAAAATAAATGGTTTCCGGATATGCAAAGGAATTTCGCTCGAGAAATTTATCTAGTTCTTAGTTCAACTGTGTTTTCGTCAATGATTCGTTTGAATAAGCAATTACTAAACAATCGATTCTTAAGGTGAAAGGCTTTAGCTGTTATTCAATACACTCTCTCGAGCTGTAAAGAAACTAATATCAAATTAGAACAAGTAACCTCGTTCACTTATTTACTAATCCGATATTGCATAAATCTTCAAAACCTAATTACTCTAAATCTCTCGATTCAAAGTGCTCACGTATGTGATTTTTTCTCTCGATCTCAATCTTAAACATACATCATGAATTATTGTAGAGTATTATAACGTTATCTCTTGATCTCGGTTATAACTCACAGATTAAATCAAAGTTAGCCAGGCTTTGATATCATTAAGCATATAATTCATGAACAATAAGAAATCAATTCACTCAAACACATTCGAATCAATAACTCAAACACAATTATACTCAAACTCGATAAAATAAACTCAATTCAATTCAAATCAAATAAATGAGGTGTTTAATTGTCTCTCAACCTTAAAAACATCAAATGAATATGAATCAAATAAATCAGAGTTTAGAAATACGATAAACGTGGGAACTAATCCGTGCGTTGCACCGTAATCTCTTCTCTTGCTCCTTCCTTCCACTCCAGAACTAACTCGCTCAAGCTCGGACGAAGAACGGAGGAAGATGGCTTTTCCTCGGGTTCTTCTCGGCGGCTCTAGGGTTCTCCTTGGATTATTTTCGGCCTCCTTCACTTCTGATATGATATCTTTTTTATATGGAAAAGATTTCCTATTTAAAATCACCGAGAATCATTCAAATATGGAAGATAAGATTTTTAAAAATTCGCGTATCGATCGATCGAAAAGATTTTCCGATCGATTGGTGCACTGTTCATTTCAGCATTTAAAACTCTCTGCCTCGATCGATCGATCGAGATTTTGGTTCCGATCGATCGACACTTTGATAAATTTGTTGCTGAAGTCCTGCCCGGATCGATCGATCGAGATCGGTGCTTTAAAAATCTGAATTCTTCTCGTTTTTCTCTTTTTCGCCTCGATTTCACCCGTTTTCTTCAGTTTAGCTCATTTCTACCATTTCCGACCTATTTTCCTGAAACAAGCAAATAAATACCAAAAAGCGCAATTTCATCCAGGAAAAAGTACGAAAAACGGTAAGAAATTACAGCTAAAAACACGTAATATCTAAGCCTATCACACTTCCTGTCATATATCTAGAACATCCACTGTCCAGAAACAACTCTGAGCTCCGAACTAGCTGGATCTCAGGTCTCTGCAATTAAAGCGATTAAAACACTACTTGGGTCCAGAAGGGATTAGCTCTTTCGGGACCCACACTTGGACAACCCTGAACCTTTTGGCTCTGTGTGTGTCCTGAAACGTGTCTGCAGAAGATGGTGATGGTGTTCTAGGGTATTGTGTGTGATATTTAGTATATGCATGTTGTTTTGGTTTTTGATTCCTATTTGGAAGCATGTATCTCTTCTGGACAGGCATAGAATTATGATTCCAATTATGTCTTGCCTCTCGAATTGCCTGACCAGTAGGCTTATCTCCATTAGTGGACTTCTTTACTAGTCTGAGCTTCTCTACTGGCTTAACGTAACCAATACCTTTGTGTGATGACTGTTCCTTAACAGTATTGGCTTGACAGGTTCCATACTCACTTGGTTCATATACTGTGCTGGATCTAACAATATTCATTGTTTGAGACTTGTTTTTTTACCAGACACGGTTGGGATCGTGTGCTAGAAACATTACTGTCATAGTCTTTATAGCCTATGGTAGCAAGATCGCCAGCAAGCCTAATCGACTCTAATATTTCGTCTTTCCTACCGGTTGATGTGTTTCATGTGCGAATTCAACCGCAAGTGCACGGTGTTAAGTTTTAGTATAGATAATTAAGATCAGGTTGTTGAACCCATAGGAACTAATTGTAAGTATCAAATAAGACGCTTTTAACTATATTTAACCTACGATAATGAATTAAATAAACTACTAAGCAACTAAATTAATTATAATCCAACCAAGTCAATAAAAATAAACGAGAAAATTCCGCTAGAGAATATTATCAAGAGGTTGGCGCACCAGTGCAATCCCTTGCAATTCTCAATTGAATATCCAAATACTTCTAAGCTGACGAGTTATCCGAAGTTATCTAATATACTCTCTCGAGTTGTATTAAACCTAATATCAAATTGTAGTAAGTCACTCTCGTGTACTTACTTAACAACTCAATATTGTATTAAGATACGTGAAAACTACTAGCTTTCGATTACTAGATATCTATAGCTATCACACATGTATTTGACTTCATCTTTCGATCTCAGTCTGAAATCAACGGTATGAGTTATTAGTTCTATATCATAAAATCATCTCTCGATCTCAATTACGATACTAACATCATCCAACGGTTAGCTAATCCTTCAAAAGCATTAAAATCATATATTGTATTAAGATAAGTGAAAACTAGTAGCTTTCGATTACTAGATATCTATAGTTATCACACATGTTTTTGACTTCATCTCTCGATCTCAGTCTGAAATCAACGGTATGAGTTATTAGTTTCATATCATAAAATTATCTCTCGATCTCAACTACGATACTAACATCATCCAAAGGTTAGCTAATCCTTCAAAAGCATTAAAATCATAACACATACACAAAGAATTATAAGCATTCAATCAAATAAATAATCACAAAATCTTAGGTTCAAAACAAAGGTTTGCCTAGCCTCGATAAATAAATTTAGTTCATCATATTTAAATCGTGAAATCAAACCTAAGCATGAATAATCCAAATAAATCAAAACTAAAATTCAAAATACAAGAATAAACTCCCAGCGTCGACTCCAATTGTAGATCCTCGCTCTTTCTCTTGCTTCCTTCTCGATCGTCTCTTTAATCGACTTGTTCGAGTTGTTCCAAAATCCTAGGATGAAAGGTGGATTGCAGTTGATGGTGAAGTGGAAGATGGAAGATGGAGGCTACTCCTAGGTTAGATTATATGGTTCTCCCCTTGAAATATGATATATGGGTTATTTGTTAGTGCTAAAATCGTCCATGAGTCCTATAATATTCGTCCCTATCTTTAAAAGTGGCATAAAATCTTTCCATCCCATTAGTGGGTGCTAGGGCGCGTAAAAATCCGCGTTGGGGAGCCTACAAGCTGAAAAACGCGCACAAAATTGGTCCATCTGGCGCTGGGGCGCCTGAAGCCAGGCAACCCAGGGCCTAGTATTCTGCCAGGTGCTTGAATTTTTTATTTTTGGACGCTGGGCGCCCTTTTCAGGCGGTGCCGTGGCGCCTGGTACACCATTTTGACCCTTCAAAATCCATATTTTCGAGCCTCAAATTGGATTTTTTCCACTCCTATGCACTTTTTATCATTATTTAGTGCCTTTTATTCGTTTACTCACATTTTCACAAAGATTCCTGAAACATGCAAATTAATACCAAATGCGTCATATCATTCAAGAATCAATATAAAACGTAATAAACATAGAATATAAGTGCCAAATATGGCACTTATCAGTTACTTCCAGTAGACTTTCTTGGTTAATAAGCTTCCTCCAAAGATAGTTGTAACTGTTTTGAGGCATTATACGCTGGTTGATACGATAGACCTTGTTATCACCAAAACTTAAAAATCTTCCAACACTTTTGTTGCAAGAATGAGTGACGTAGAAAGATTAAACATTTGAACTTCCATAAAAAAAATATGTGTGCATATTTACTTTTTGTTTGTTTATCTTTACATTTGATTTTTGTACTTTGATTAATCACTTCAAAGCAGATTGGTTTGAGTTGCTCCATTTGGTATCTCAAATCAAAACTTGATGTAACCTCTCGGTGCAAACACTTTAAGGACACGAGCTATTGCAGCTCAATTTAGTTTAAATAGTGTGTGGACTACAGCCACCCCAGATTGGTCATAACAAATAATATCAGAGCAGTGGACTCAACTCACTTGTTTTCCCAACAAATGTTTTTTCCATTTCTTTTGATAATGCAACTAATAATATTTCCACAATTAGTCATTGGAAATATTTTTTGAAACCACATTAAAATTGTGATTTTTTTCATATTTATTCCACATTTCATTTTTTAATTGTGTGTTCAAAATAGTTTCAAACCATTGGAAAATTATTTAGAAAAAAATTTAAAAACACTCTATATTTGTCAATGTTTCAATTTCAGGAAAACAAGATGTTAAAAGTTTATATATCTCTCATGGTAAACATTATGAAAAAATTCTTATGATATTCCTAATATGTGGAATTCTATCTATTTAATGTTATATGTATGTTTACCTTACAACGATATTATTACAATAAATTTTGATGACAGGATGCCAAAATATTTTCAATTTAGGAACATAAGTGGGAAATTGCTTGCTATATGTTGAGATTTTGGGGGTAAAACACTACTTGGTCCCTAAAGTTTGGTTTAATACCCGGTTTAATCTCTATTGTTTACATCGACTTGATTTGGTCCTTGATGTTTTCAAAATTAACCCAATTTAGTTCCCACATTAAGTCTGGAATTTATATTTGACGCTAAATCGTTTTCCCCGAAAACCCTCCCAATTTTCACATGAGTTCCACCAAAACTCTCCCAATTTTCACACGATTTCTCCCAAATCAATTTCCCCAAAATCGATTCTCTGCAACGTAGCCAATACATCAGTTTGGACGGACGCGCGAAGCTTTCTCCTTCAACCAAATTTGTAAGCCCTAGGTTTTCTGCTTTAATTGTTCATGTGTTTGAGATTTAGGATTTTATTTTGCAAGAAATCTTCGAAATTAAAGTCTTAATTTGTTAGTTTTCATAATTATGGTGATTTTCGACTGTTAGTGCTCCCAAATTTCTGTTTATTTTTCTTGATTTTTACCAAAACCAATTTTTGAAAGTATTTGAAAATCCAAATTCGCATTTTCAACAGCAAATGTACACTGTTTGGACAAAATTGTAACCACAAAAATTGGTTTTTTGATTTTTACCAGTGTTTTGTTCACTTTGCAGCATAAGGATTTTAGTGGTTATAATGTTGTTGATTGAAGTCCAATCCTATCGTTGGGGGTGAGGATGATTGTGGTTCTGGTGATAGTGGTTCAGATGTTGTTGGAAGTCAAAAAATGTTGGTGGTGAGGATGATAATAGTTTTGGAGATGAGGAGGAAGATGAGGATGAATTTTATGACAGTGACAATGACTTTAAAGAAGATAATAGGCTATTTGATGATTTTGTTGATCATGGTGTTGAATTTTTAAAGGGAATAGTAGTTGTGGATGACATTTGTAGTGACGTCTTATCTAAGATGCATAATGAAGAAGGTGATGATGATTGTCTCGACATCGATGATATGTGTAGTCCCATGGAGTCTAATGAAGACCACTTCATAAGATATCCATTGTTCGATCTTGTTAAGGATTCAAAAAACCTGATTTGGTGGTTGGAATGATTTTTAAAACAAAAAAAGAGGCAAATTTGCCATTGAAATTCATTGTATTAGAAGAGGAATGACGATGAGATTTGTGAAAGACGATAAATTGAGGATGAGAGACAAATGCAAAAATGAGGGTTGTGGGTGGTTGATTCATTTTTCAACCATGCGTGCAGATAGTTGATGGCAGACTAAAGCATTTCAATCCGAACACGGCAATTGTTACTGGAACTGCAGGAACAAAACTGACAATGCATCGTGGTTGGGTAAGACTTTTGTCAAGAAATTCAAGTCAAATCCCAAGTTAGGTACAACTGAATTTCGACATGAAATTTGCACGTCACTAAAAATCAATGTTTCGAGGAGGCAAGCGTGCCTAGCCAAGAGAAAAGCTATTGAGATCGTGGAAGGCAATGTCTTGGAGAAATTCAGTAGGATTAGAAACTATTGTGCAGAGTTGAAACGGGTGGATCTCGAAACAATTATTCTAAAGTTGAGTGAGGAGAATGATTGTCCAAGGTTTCAACACATGTACGTCTATTTTTCTGCATGTAGAGAAGGATTTAAGGTATGTAGACCCTTGATTGGTGTTGACGGATGCTTTTTGAAGGGAAAACATGGTGGCCAATTATTGGCTGCGGTTGGGCAGGATCAGAATAACAACATATTTCCTATTTCATATGCTTTGGTTGAGAGAGAGACCAAGGATATATGGATATGTTTTTTGCATTTGTTGGACTCTAATATTGGTTTTGACAATCAATACAAACGGATGCTTTTGAGAGTTTGTTCCCAGATGCCGATAATCGATTATGTGTTAGGCACTTACATAGCAATATGAAAGTTGGTGGTTTCAGAGGTGAAGCTGTAAAAAAAGGCACTATGGGTAGCTGCGAAACAACGACAGTTGGAGAATTTCGTAGAAAAATGAGATGAAGCAGATAGATGTGAAGGCATATGAGTGGTTGGCTAAAAAACCAGAGCAACATTGGTCTAGGTCACATTTCACTACAACTCCCAAGTGTGACATACTTTTAAATAACATGTGTGAATGCTTCAATAGTTATATTCTAGATTCAAGAGAGAAGCCCATAATTCCGATGTTTGAATCAATAAGAAATTTGCTCATGGTTCGATTTTAGCTGAACAGAGAGAAGGCCGAGAGACGGGGCGATGAGATATGTCCCAAGATAAAAAAAGGTTTTGGAAAAGATTTACTTAGTTGCAGCTCATAATATACCGATGAAATCTGATAACACTCATTACCAGATCATGGGACATGATGAACATCACACTGTGTATCTGGGGAGTAGGTCTTGTAGCTGTCGAAAATGGGATTTAAGTGGTATCCCTTGTAAGCATGCAATACGTGCCATTTGATGTAACAGTGATGACCCAATATCTTACGTGCATGATTATTACAGGACTGTGGCATATAAATTTTTTTTATAGCAAATCGATTTTGCCAATTAATGGTCCAGACCTGTGGCCTGATTGCCAATTACAATCTCATTTACCACCTTTGTATAAAGGAAAAGTGGGTAGGCCACCAAAATTGAGGAGAAGAGAAAGAGATGAACTGCCTGCTTCTTCGTAAACAAAACTGAGGGGTGCTTTTAGAATCACCAAATGCAACAAATGTGGTGAAGGTGGCCATAATCAGAGGACGTGCCAAGGAGCTAGTCAGACTCAGGAAAAACCAAACAGAATGGAAAAACTACTGGTAAACATAGTTTTTGCATATCATCTAGTCATACGATTTTATTTTGTAATATATGTCAATCCGTTACATTTTGTTAATGCATGTCAGAAAACCAGCCTCACAGGTTGCTGTGCAAAATGAAGGAACTCAAATACGATAAATGTAAGCCAACTATTTTGTTCGCTAAAATTATTTGACCTATGACATTTGTAAGTATTTGTACAAGTTAATCAACCCATGTTCGTGAAAGGTGGAGTAAACTATGTTACGGTTTCGAGGCTGAAAGAGAGATTAAGTCGTCAACAAAAGAGGGACTAAATTGTGCTGCATGAGAGTTTTTATTTTATGTTTACTAGCATTTGGAAATAAGTAATAATTGTGTTTTGGAACTGAAGAATAGATGTAATGCTTTTGTTTTGGGTTGGATTATTCTACTGAATATTATAATGTGTTGAGCCTTAAACGCATGGTTGTGTTTAATGCTCTAATTTATCTCCGGATTATTTTTGAGTTTTGATGATCAACAAAACTTATGTTTGTTATACTAATGTGTCTACTTAGTGTACAGATTTATTGGTTAAAAAGTGAATTGATTGAAGAAAATAAGTGTGCACAACCTGGGCTGGATTGCCCCAGGCGATGGTGATCATCGCCCTAGGCGATGGCAGCCAGGAGGGCATCGCCACGCACATCGACAGCAATGCCGAGGCTCGCGTGCAGGGGGAGTTCGCCCGAGGCGATGGGCATGATCGCCTGAGGCGATGCGTTGAACGCCTGAGGCGATATGTGCATCGTTTGAGGCGATGAATTATTTTGAGCAGCTGAGGCTACGACATTGGATTTTGGTTTAGATCGCCTGAGGCGATCGGGACATTGCCTGAGGCGATGCGTGATTTATGCTGACCGTTGGGGCGCGGTGATGGTGTTCGCCCGAGGCGATGGCTGAGGCGATCGAGGAGTGATTTCAGCCTTTTGTGTAGCAACGGCTAGTAGGAGCTTAGGGGGCCTCCTACACTATAAATATTGATGCTTTGGAGCATTCTGAAGATAAGAAACAAGCCTACAAACTTCTACAAAGCTTTGCTTATTCAAAATTCATATAGCTTTGCAATCTCCATACATTGTTGTTGTATTGGAGTTTGTGATTCTTTTATTTTGTGTGAGTCTTGTTTTCTTCGTGTTGGTACACCGTGAAGGTGTTTGTTGAGTTGTTGTAAGGTCCTCCAACACCAAAGCAAGTTGGAAATTGTAAAGTCATCAACAAGTAAAGTTGGTGCATGTGTTGTGGCTATCATTGGAGCCCTTAAGGCCAAGAAGACTCGTGAAAGTGTTGGTAACTCGGGAAGAGTTGTGTGTGGCTATCCTTGGAGCCCTTATGGCCAAGAAGACTCGTGAAGAGTGTTGTGCTCGGGAAGAGCTTTGTGTACTCGGGAAGAGTGTGTTGTGGCTAACTTGGAGCCCTTAAGGCCAATCTTTCGTTCTAGTGGAACCTCGGTTGGAAGTTATCTAGCCGGGAAGAGGAGACGTAGGTGATTCATCGCCGAACTTCTATAATAAATCTTTTTGTCTTTTACCGCTTTATTACATTACGCATTTATTTATTTATTTACTTCTTTATTTTATTTATTTATCGATTGACTTAAGCCTTCCGCAAGCGCAAACTCTTTTATTTTACAAACTCATTTTAAAAAGCTAAAGTAGCCAAGGAACCTCATTCACCCCCCTCTTCTGTTCCAACAAGTGGTATCAGAGCCATTTGATTTTTGTTTTAAATCAAAAATTTTATATGGCTAATCTAGCAAATGAGTTTGCTCAAGGCCAATCGAAAAATAGACCTCCGCTCTTCACGGGTGATAACTATGGGTATTGGAAAAATAGAATTTCTCTATACATCCAATCCGTAGATTATGACCTTTGGAAGATCATTGTGAAATGTCCACATATTCCTTTAAAGGAAGTTGGGGGAATAAGCACTCCCAAAGAAATGGACGAATTCACAAGAGCGGACATGATTTTAATATCTCAAAATGCTAAAGCTATTAATATTTTACATTGTACTTTAGATATGAAGGAGACCGGATCTCGATGTGCTCAACCGCAAAGGAGATATGGGACAAATTACAAATTTGTCATGAAGGAACCAACCAAGTTAAGGAGACAAAGATAGACCTACTACAAACTACAACTCAAATATGAGACATTTGAGATGGAGTCCGGAGAAGAGGTTGATTCAATGTTTAGAAGGCTCACCCAAATCATAAACGTTCTCGCCCAACTTGGAGAGAAGTATCCTCCAAAGTAAATATGGAGAAGAGCACTAAGAGCCTTGCCAAAGGAATGGGATGCTAAAAGAACGGCCATCATCGAGTCCAACAAAGGAGAAAGTGCATCTTATGACATTGATGAACTTCATGGCACATTGGTAACCCATGAGCTTGAAGTGTCAACAAGGAAAGAAATAAAGGAGGAAGATAGATCCATGAGGAAGGGGATTGCTTTGGTTGGGAGAAAAGATTAATCCGATAATGAAGATGATGATGATGATGATGAAGATATGATCTTGTTCACTAGAAAGTTCAAGAAGTTCTTCAACAAACATAACAAGCCAAAGACCTCTAGTGCTACCAAAAAAGATTCAAAACAAGAGGTAACTTGTTATAATTGTCAAGATAAAGGTCACTATGCTAACAAATGCCCTAGGAAGAAGAATGAAGACAAAGGCAAGAAGAAGGCCCTAATAGCCACATGGAGTGATAGTGACTCCGATGAAAAAGAAGCCACAAATCTTTGTCTAATGGCTCTTGGAGATGAAGGATATGAGAGCGACGATGAGGTGCCATCTTTTGATGAACTTTTAGACTCTTATCATGAACTTATTGATGTTCTTGGCAAAACAAAGATGAGTAACAAATTACTCAAACTTGAGGTAGCCAAGAAAGATGAAGAAAATAATTTATTGAAAAATGAGTTAAATTCTTTAAAGAAATCTTTTTGCAAATTTAGTGAAAGTATCTTAAAGATGAATGAAGTGCTTGGCTTGCAACGTTGTAGCTTTGATAAAGCCGGGCTAGGCTTCTCAAGCAAATCTAAAACATTTTCAAGCTTGTTGGCTAAAGCCTAGCATGATTCTCCTACTTGTAACTATTGTTGTAAAAATGGTCACACTAAGAATAAATGTAGGTTTGCTAGAATCCAATGCCAACCTAACAAAAGGTGGAAATGGATTCCAAATGTGCCAATGAAAGCTAACCCTCAAGGACCCAAAACTCAAATGGGTACCAAAGATCCTCCAATTGTAAATTTGTTTTGTAGGGACAACAATGGGATGGAGGATGAAGGAACAAGCAACTCAAAGGAGGAGATTATCTCATTCACCTCAATAGAGGAAGCACGAGGTATAGGACCAATGACAAGAACGCACTCTTGTCATCAAAGGTAAATTTATTTTGTGCATTGATAAGTGTGATTTTTACACTTAATTTGATATATGATTAGGGGTGTTTTTGTAGTGATTCCTAGAAAATATTACACGTTTTGGTATATATTTGTATATGTCAGGAATCTAGGTCCAAATGCATAAAAGTGGATGAAATGGGCTTAAAAATGCTGAAAAGGACCAAACTGAGCAAATCTGGAAAAGGAGGGACCAAATCGCAAGATTGGAGATTTGAGGTCCGCGATCGATCGCCAACTTACGAAGATCAATCGCCACCATCCAGAATGTTTCCGCGATCGATCGCCAAATGACGAAGATCGATCGCCAAACCCGAAAATTTTGAGATTTTGTTTCCTTCTTGGTTATTTTGCGTCCAAACTTTACAAAACTCCTTCACCACTATTTATATTAGGTTTTGGACGAAAATAGCGACTTTTTATCAGATTTTACACCCTAGGAATAGCCTCCATCCATCCTCTCATCCTCCATATCACCATCATCCACCTCCATCCATCAACCATCCTAGGATTTTGGAACACCTTCAACAAGGCGATTCAAGAGACGATCGAGAAGGAAGCGAGAGAGGGAGCAAGGATCTACGAACGAAGTCGACATCGGGAGTTTATTCTTGTCTTTTAATATTAGTTTTGATTGTTTTTGATTTACTATGTTGAACTAATTTATTTATCGAGGCTAGGCAATCCTTTTGTCATGAACCTATGATTTGATGATTTATTTGATTGAATTCCTTTAATTCTTTGCGTATAATTTACTGATCTTCATGCTTTTGAGGGATTGATCGCCCTTGAATGATTGTTATATTACGATTGAATTGACCATATGATATTGCAATACGATATAATAAATTATACCGTGGGTTTTAGGTTGAGACGGACCAAGTAAAATCTAGCACACGTGTGATAGCAATAGATTTACCAAAATTGAAGGCTAGTAGTTTTCATAGATCTTTATTCGATATTAATTGTGCAATAAGGACACTGGAGTGGTTTACTACAACATTAATATTAGACATGTTATAACTGGACCAAAGTATAACGAATGCATTAGGAAAACTCGTCACCTTAGAAATATTTGGATATTCAATCGAGAATTGTATGGGATTGCATTGGTGAGCCAAAGTCTCGATAATCTTCTCTAGTGGATTTTTCTCGTTTACTTTTATTGACTTGGTTGGATTAGTAGTTAATTTAATCAATTAGTAGTTTAATTATTAATTCAATTTTGTAGGTTAAATATAGTTAAAAGCATCTTATGTTGATAAGTGTGATTTTTACACTTAATTTGATATATGATTAGGGGTGTTTTTGTAGTGATTCCTAGAAAATATTACACGTTTTGGTATATATTTGTATATGTCAGGAATCTAGGTCCAAATGCATAAAAGTGGATGAAATGGGCTTAAAAATGCTGAAAAGGACCAAACTGAGCAAATCTGGAAAAGGAGGGACCAAATCGCAAGATTGGAGATTTGAGGTCCGCGATCGATCGCCAACTTACGAAGATCAATCGCCACCATCCAGAATGTTTCCGCGATCGATCGCCAAATGACGAAGATCGATCGCCAAACCCGAAAATTTTGAGATTTTGTTTCCTTCTTGGTTATTTTGTGTCCAAACTTTACAAAACTCCTTCACCACTATTTATATTAGGTTTTGGACGAAAATAGGGACTTTTTATCAGATTTTACACCCTAGGAATAGCCTCCATCCATCCTCTCATCCTCCATATCACCATCATCCACCTCCATCCATCAACCATCATAGGATTTTGGAACACCTTCAACAAGGCGATTCAAGAGACGATTTAGAAGGAAGCGAGAGAGGGAGCAAGGATCTACGAACGAAGTCGACATCGGGAGTTTATTCTTGTCTTTTAATATTAGTTTTGATTTGTTTTGATTTACTATGTTGAACTAATTTATTTATCGAGGCTAGGCAATCCTTTTGTCATGAACCTATGATTTGATGATTTATTTGATTGAATTCCTTTAATTCTTTGCGTATAATTTACTGATCTTCATGCTTTTGAGGGATTGATCGCCCTTGAATGATTGTTATATTACGATTGAACTGACCATATGATATTGCAATACGATATAATAAATTATACCGTGGGTTTTAGGTTGAGACGGACCAAGTAAAATCTAGCACACGTGTGATAGCAATAGATTTACCAAAATCGAAGGCTAGTAGTTTTCATAGATCTTTATTCGATATTAATTGTGCAATAAGGACACGGGAGTGGTTTACTGCAACATTAATATTAGACATGTTATAACTGGACCAAAGTATAACGAATGCATTAGGAAAACTCGTCACCTTAGAAATATTTGGATATTCAATCGAGAATTGTAGGGGATTGCATTGGTGAGCCAAAGTCTCGATAATCTTCTCTAGTGGATTTTTCTCGTTTACTTTTATTGACTTGGTTGGATTAGTAGTTAATTTAATTAATTAGTAGTTTAATTATTAATTCAATTTTGTAGGTTAAATATAGTTAAAAGCATCTTATTTGATACTTACAGTTAGTCCCTGTGGGTTCGACAACCTGTTCTTCATTTACTATACTAAAACTTGACGACCGTGCACTTGCGGTATAAAATCGCTACATTGGAATTAATTGTTTAAAATAAAAGCGATCATGCATTTAAAGATCAATTCAAAATTTAATTGGCCCAAATTAATTGTGACCAATAAATAATGAAGCTCGTATTTATTGGTAGTAAATGCATAACCTCTTAGCATGTGCACATATAAATCGTTTTTGATGCATGATGTATGCTTATCCTTTTATAGTAAGTATCTTGATATGTCTTGAATTTAAATTTGAATATGTATGTGAAATTATGTGATTAAGCATGCTATAAGTGTTTATATGATCTATCTTAGATATAAGGCTATCATGATCTTAATCAAATGATGATTTGAGAATTTTTATGTTTATTGGGCATAAGTGCATGAAATCTTAGTAGAACATATGCACATTTTGCACATTTAGAATTCATTGTTGATTGCCTTAAACACATGTTTGTTGTTCCTCTAAATGATTTAATTTTATGCTTGTTATGTCTATTACATGCTTGATGAGGAACATGGGTAAATTTTTTAAAATATAGCTATGTGTCAGCATATACTTATGCTATGTTTATTTAAATTTTGTACTTTTTGATTATCACAAAAAGGGGGAGAATTTTGTAATAAACTTGAAGCTTAATACATGCATAGTTTAAGGGGAAGAGCTTGTGTATGCATGGTTTGAGGGGGAGAGTTGTTTGCTTTATGCTTTACTTGGTTATCTTGTATGTGCTATGCAATTGTTAAGGGGGAGTAATGTTACTCACATTTCATGCATATTACATACTCCTGTTTATCAAGTTTTGTGATCATCAAAAAGGGGGAGATTGTTGAGCCTTAAACTCATGGTTGTGTTTAATGCTCTAATTTATCTCTGGAATATTTTTGAGTTTTGATGATCAACAAAACTTGTGTTTGTTATACTAATGTGTCTACTTAGTGTGCAGATTTATTGGTTAAAAGTGAATTGATTGAAGAAAATCAAGTGTGCACAACCTGGGCTGGATCACCCCAGGCGATGGTGATCATCGCCCCAGGCGATGGCATCCAGGAGGGCATCGCCACGCACATCGACAGAGGCGACGCCGAGGCTCGCGTGCAGGGGGTGTTCGCCCGAGGCGATGGGCTGATCGCCTGAGGCGATGTGTTGAACGCCCGAGGCGATATGTGCATCATTTGAGGCGATGAATTATTTTGAGCAGCTGAGGCTACGGCATTGGATTTTGGTTTAGATCGCCTGAGGGCGATGCGTGATTTATGCTGACCGTTGGGGCGCGGTGATGGTGTTCGCCCGAGGCGATGGCTGAGGCGATCGAGGAGTGATTTCAGCCTTTTGTGTAGCAACGGCTAGTAGGAGCCTAGTGGGCCTCCTACACTATAAATATTGATGCTTTGGAGCATTTTGATGATAAAAAACAAGCCTACAAACTTCTACAAAGCTTTGCTTATTCAAAATTCATATAGCTTTGCAATCTCCATACATTGTTGTAGTATTGGAGTTTGTGATTCTTTTATTTTGTGTGAGTCTTGTTTTCTTCGTGTTGGTACATCGTGAAGGTGTTTGTTGAGTTGTTGTAAGGTCCTCCAACACCAAAGCAAGTTGGAAATTGTAAAGTCATCAACAAGTAAAGTTGTTGCATGTGTTGTGGCTATCCTTGGAGCCCTTAAGGCCAAGAAGACTCGTGAAGAGTGTTGGTAACTCGGGAAGAGTTGTGTGTGGCTATCCTTGGAGCCCTTAAGGCCAAGAAGACTCGTGAAGAGTGTTGTGCTCGGGAAGAGCTTTGTGTACTCGGGAAGAGTGTGTTGTGGCTAACTTGGAGCCCTTAAGGCCACAATCTTTCGTTCTTGTGAAACCTCGGTTGGAAGTTATCTAGCCGGGAAGAGGAGATGTAGGTGATTCATCGCCGAACTTCTATAACAAATCTTTTTGTCTTTTACCGCTTTATTACATTACGCATTTATTTATTTATTTACTTCTTTATTTTATTTATTTATCGATTGACTTAAGCCTTCCGCAAGCGCACTCTTTTATTTTGCAAACTCATTTTAAAAAGCTAAAGTAGCCAAAGAACCTCATTCACCCCCCCTCTTCGGTTCCAACATAATGCTATTGTGTTTGGATTGGATTGATATAATGCTGTTGTGTTGGGATTGAGTTTTATGGGATGTTTTATGTTGCTTGTGTTATTATGGGATATTGGGATGCGATATAAACAGAAGAGATCCTGTAGAATTTTTTTCAGAATTATGATGCTGCATTAAACGCATTTCGTGGCAAGAACAATAATCTACTCAATAAAAATCAACTACTAAATCATCTTGACTTGCATACACCACTTAAATTAAAAGCAATACATTCAACTCACTACATAAGACTTCCAACTATAGGCTAACATAACAAAAAAAACAATCACAAACAGCTTCTTCTTCAACCTCCTAGCTGATTCATCTTTTGCTCTTAAACTTTTAATTTTTTTTTTTTTTTTGCATTTCATCTTCAACATCTCTCAATCGTTGCACAAGCACCGTGTTATCATCCTTCATCTCAGTAATTTTTTGTCTTAGTCCATGAATTATTTGTTTCCATCTGCTGCACATCTCAGGATCTCACCATTGAAAAGCACCACAATATGCACGTGTCTACATAATTTTTTAAAATTAATTCAACACATCCTACAAATTAAATAACGCGATATTATAAAAAAAATGACACTTACTCCATAATTAAAGCATGCACGAAACCTCCTTCCTGGTTATTTGCCGTCCAGGACGTCTTCCAAGGGAGTTCCACACCACAGGTACAAAACATTGGGTTTCTTGGCTTAAACCCCCCAATGTCATCAAAATTTGGGACACTTGAATCAACTCATTGCACTGTCCATAATACAAAAAAAGAGATGACATTATTTAGCATTACATAAAATATTGTTGCACCAGTATGTTCCATTATAGAATTTAGGAGGACAAGAGGGCAGAAGAAGCAAACCAAAGCTTCGGATGAGAGGATCAACTGTGGATAGAAGCAAACCAAAAAATTTGCACCAGTTTCTGATACTGCATGATGATGAACTAGATAATCATAAAACTGCAGATGCTATCGACTACACGTTCCATGAGCCAAGGAACCAAAATGAAGACCCCAATCATCAATAAGGATTTTTTATACTTCCCGACAATGAATTAGTCAACATACAATACAACTCCATGCCAAGCTTATCCAGTGAAACAGAAGTGATTTGTTTAGCATACAATACAAATTTCGTCAGAAAAATCCCTAAAAGAACTGAAATTTGGCGAACACTAAACTCGAAAATCACCAGAAATTATGAACACTAACAACTTAAGGCTTCAATTTGAAGATTTCTTGCAAAATAAAATTCTAAATCTCAAACACATGCACAATTTCGAAGATTTCTTGCAAACAAGAACCATAAATCTCAAACCAATAAACAACTAACGCGGAAAAACTAGGGCTTACAGATTCTGTTGAAGGAGAAAGCTTCACATCCGCCCAAACCGATGTATTGGCTATGTTGAAGACAATCGATTTTAGGGAAATCAATTTTGGGGGGAATCTTGTGAAAATTGGGAGGGTTTTAGGGGAAAACGATTTACCGTCAAATATAAACACCCGACTTAACGTTGGAACTAAATTGGGTTAATTTTGAAAACATAAGGACCAAATCAGGTCGACGTAAACAATATGGACTAAATCGGGTATTAAACCAAACTTTAGGGACCAATAGTGTATTACCACGAGATTTTGGAACCTTTTTATGATAGTATTAAGATTGTTTTGGGTTGTAATGATCCAACTTTTTCTTTATTTTTAAAAAAAATATATGAAATTAGTGAATGTTTTTTGTCATATAGATCATTTTTTTACGAAACATCATTGAACCAATGTAATAAATTTTAAAAAATGTTGTAAGCATATTAATATTTTGAATTGTTTAGCCAATTATGGATCCTACTTCATCTCATTACCGAGCCTCAATTATATTTAAACCAAATTATTAATTTTAGTGAATAAGAATTAGCATCTGTTGATGTTTTGGCATGATGCCAAACAATACGAAACTTTGGTCAATGCTTTCCATTGTGACACGAGATCTACTATCGCCTCTAATATCTATAATTCTAATGAAGTCTTGTTTTAATGTATGTGAGAGAGTTATTCGTGAAAGAATAAGTAGGTTGACACCACAAACTATACAGATGTCATTATTTAAAAAGAATGGTTGATGCCAATAGTTGTTTACAAGGTGTGTGTGCATGATGTATCTTCTCTCAAAATGAATAAGGTTGATTATTTTTAATTGGTGATTGTAATTTTTATTTATTCATAGTAAATAAATTCTAATTTTTCACATATATTATATCAATCTATTTATTATTTTACTATTTTCAAATTTAAATTTATTTAATTAACATTAATTATTTTACCCGAAAATGATATACTAAAAATAAAAAAAAATTTAATGTGGCTGAGCAGGGCCCAGCCCAAAACAAATGGGTCGTGCCAGTACGATCCGCTCGTTTTACCATCTTTAAGCGCTGAAATGGAACCTGACATAACTATAATATCCGGCGCCATGTGAGCACTAAAAAATGACTAAAATTGCAAAAGTATTACAAATATTGAACTAAAACTTAAATTTAATTAATTAATGACCAAATTCAAAATTAGGCCAAATTATATATTTAATTTTGCACTTTTATGGGGGTAATAGAAGGCATAGATAGGTTACATGAGATTGACATACTGCCATCTACACCTTATACCTGAAAATATGAACGAGAAACCAAGAAATATGAAAGCTTTTTTCTCAGTATCACAGTGCCTGCAATTCTCTGTGGGATGTACGGTTATGTTTAGCGGGCTTCTACTTTGGGACACGAGTCCTCCTAGGCTATCATAAATTCTTCTACAACTGTGAATACTTTTGGTTTATCTCTCGGCTCACATGATTGTTAGCATAATATATGTCCCTTAAGGAAATATTCACATGTTAAGCTTTCTGCACCTAAAGTCCATTAGTGATACACTAGCATATATAAATATATTGTACTTCTCCACTAAACATAGAACGCAACTCTATACACCAAATTCACGTAATTCTTATCGTAGTAATGTTAATATCAAACTAGCACTGGTGTTGACCATATAGATCTGATCAGGTTATTTGGACTAGAGTATCAATTCTTTCAGATTTCCGTCGAAGAACAATAAATGCTTTTCCTGCACTTATATTTGGTAATTGCATGTTATATTTGAATCTAGCGGAATAGATTGTCCCCTTAGATCGGATTTAAAGTCTTCCTGTTTTATATTTCCATTGTTTGGGACACATGGGACAAACCTAAGAGTGGTATCAGAGCCATATTACACATTGATTTATATATTTAATAATTAATTATTATTAGATCGTTTCCAAATCATACTAATTGTATTTGAAATTTCAAAAATTTTGGAATCTGAAAAAACATAGAAATTTGATTAAACTTGTTTTTAATATGTTACCTCTCTTTTTGGTTCGCTTTGATAACAAATGAATTTATAGGGGAAGGGATGAGTTGTTTCGTGAAATCACAGTTTAGGCCGGAGTCCGGGAGGATCCTTTTCTCGTTTAGGATCTCCGATGATCAATATTGGTTTCTTTTTTTTAGAGGAGGGCTGCTTTTTTTTCTTCTTGTCAACCATTCTCCTTTTTATAGGGGGGGGGGGGGGATGCCAATGGTTTCGCCTTGCCGGGGATTCTGGGGACAATGTCTGAAACTGAGGGGGGGACCACAGACTGGGGACCATCTACATCTGTTACCTACCTCGTACGATCCTTTTGCTCTGGTGATTCTCTACGTCCGGGAATATGCTTTTCTTACCTACAGTGCTTGACCACCCTTTGATTGGTTAGTAGGCCTAGCCTTCGCTTTAGTAGGTATCTGATTCCTAGCCTTTGCTTTAATAGGTGTCCGATTCCTGCAACCCTAGTCCCGGTATACAGGACCACCATAGGTGGCCTCAGCTCGGCTGTCAGGTCCAATGACTGCCCGTCCTGACCTAATGAGGAAACCTCGCCTCAGCCCGGCTATCTTGGTAAATACAGCCCGTCCCGACCTATTGAGGAAACCTCGCCTCAGCTTGGCTGTCCTGTCCCATGGCGGACCGTCCCGGCCTCTTGATGTACTTTCTCGTCGCCCCGGCTCGGAGGCCGCTCCGAGGATTGCGGCCCAGGAACACTAAATAGGGCCCTGCTCGGACACGATAGTGGCAGCTAGCCAGAGGGTGATCGTGCCCGCGATAAACTCGGGTCGGGCGGCGAGCTCGATGAGGACAGCACGGTATCGGCCCTAACGACTTTCCTTGTTGGTTAAATGGGCCCCCCACTGACCGGGCCCAAATAAAGTTCGGACCCTCAAGACCTAATGGGCCTCCAGAACTAGGGATATCATCAGTATCCCCCCAAGTCGAGCTAGAGTAGCGCTGCCTCGACTAATGGGCTTGTGGCGAACTTTATTGGTTCCTGACCCCGGTCCTTTGATTGGACAACTCCTGGTCCCGGGGTGACAGCTGTCCCATACCAAACCCTAGTAGGTTGTCAGGCCACGTGCCCTTATCTGGCGCTCCGACCGTTCAGATTCCTTCATCTGCATCGTTGGTTTGGGCCAGGCTTTCCTCGGCCCACGCACCATATCTTCTATAAATTGAGGCCCTCGAGTCACTTTCATTCATTTGCGCTCTAGGTCGGATCAATCGTCTCTCCTTAAAACCCTGTAAGTCAGCTCTGCTTTCCTTTCTGTTAATGTCACACTCCACTTCTTCCACTTCTGGTGCTCTCTTTCGAGGGGGGGACGAGGAGGCCGAGGTGTCTGATCTACCCAGCCCCTCGGGTCGGAGGTCGGATGCTCCCGAGGGAGACATTCCCGAGGTGGCACCCCTCCGACAAGTCCCTCCTAGGGTATTTGATCCCTCTCTCCCCACCTTCGAGGTTCTCGACCCGAGGAGCCTGGCCCAGGCTGGACTTCTCTGGTACGAGATCCTCGACTCGTGCGTTTCCCCTGAGGCCGAGCACCTTCTCCGTACGTGGTTTATCCCACCGGATCACGACGTCCGGGTCCCTAGGGCTGGTGAGCGTCCGCATCTCCCCCTGCCCGGGTACTTTCCCTTCTTCCTTGTGCAGCTTAAAAGCGGACTTCACTTTCCTATCCCCCTTTCTTTCCAGGAGTTCTCCCACTTTCATTGTGTCTCTCTGAGCCAGCTTACCCCCAATTCCTACCAGAGCCTAGTCTCTGTCACTGCCCTCTTCCGATCCTTGGGTCTGCCTTTCTCCCCTAGCCTTCTCAATTATTTTTTCCAGGTTAAGAAAACCCCATCTCCCGGGGTGTTTTACTTTGGTGTCCGGACCTTTTATAAATTTTTAAACAACATCCCGAGCTCCCGTAAGGGATGGAAACAAACCTATTTTTTTGTCAAACCACCTCGACGCTGGGCTTGCCCAATGGCCTGGCGAGATACCCTACCTACCCCCCGATCTTTGCCCAAAAAATATAAAGAGGACGTGTTCTTCCAAACGGTTATCTCAACCCTTAGGGGTCGGCGTTTTGATTCAGCTGCCCTGATCAGGGAGGACGTACTCAGGAGTTTTGGGCTGAGCTCCTATCTAGACGTCCCTGGTGGTACGTTCTTCCTATCTGGCCCCCGCTTATTACATTTATATTTTTTTTATGTCTGAGCTGAATCCTTTCTCTTGCAGATAACATGTCTCTTCAGCAGCTGCTATCTGCCATGGCGTCTCAGAAGAAAGCGGGAAAAGGGGCGGCCGGTGCGGGCCCTTCGAGCCAACCCCCTAGCGCCCCCGTTGCCCCCCCAAACCCTCCATTTCCAGTGGCCAACCCTCCTCGCGCCGAAGAGGTTAGGGAGGAGACCGGCCTGAGAAAAAGGAAAAGGGACAGAGGCGCAGCTAGGATCCCGACTCGGGAGGAGGTGGCTACTTCCCCGGTTATTCATGAGATCGACACCCCACCTGCTTCCCCCCCAAGTCATCTATCCGCTGCTCCCACCGACCCGGGTTCACCTAGGGTACCGGTGGGTTATACTCGAGAAGTCAACCTGATCAACTCTGCCCCCTCAGGTCTATCTGCCCGAATCGTTGAGTGTCTGACCTCCTCCGCTGATCAGCAAGTCTTATCCGAGCTGAGGTGGAAACCCCTAGCAGAGGAAGGCGTATCTCGAGCGCTATCAGTAAGCATTTTTTTTTATATATATGGAACTGAGCCCCTCTTCCCCTTTTCTCTTCAGGGCCTAGTGATGATGTGCGAGAGCCTTCGTCGGGGTGCAAGCTACGGCCAATCAGCCAGGGACGCGAAGAAAGCAGCGCGGGAGGCCAAGTCAGAAGCTGAGAATTCTACTGCTAAGTCCGAGGCGGACGCTGCTGAACTAGAGTCTTATAGGGCCTCGCTGATCCGACTACGAGCTGATGTCGAACAGCTCTGTGGTGCTCTGGTCGGGAAAGAGCGAGACCTTTCCAATGCCATGGCCGAGCTTGGAAAGGTCAAATCCGAGTTGGAATCCTATGTGGCGGGTGAATCAGCCCGACGCGAAGCCTTCATCAAGTCGGAGGAATTTACGCGCATGCTGGCCTCCAAGGCCTTTAAGTTTCTGGACCTTGGTTTCGAGGGGTGAAAGGGCCAGTTCAAAGCCAAGGGCTTCCCGCCTAGTGACCAGGACCCTGACGACTTCCTGGACCTTAACGCAATCATTGCCAACATCCCTCCCGACTTTATCAACTAGTCTGACTTGTTCTTAATTTATCCTTTGTATTTTTTCTTTATTTCCCTTTTACGCTTGTACTGTGCTTCGGAGGCACCCCCCTGTAATGAGGTCATTTTGAATTTTGATTGTCCTCTCTGAAGCAATTGATTTTACTTGTTAGGAATTGGCTTCCATCGCAACTTTACGAATGTCCCGACCACTTATACCAGCCGAGCCGACCCGTGGTTTTACATTGGATTGATCCAAAAAATACAACTTAAAAATAATCCTACGCGTAGAACTGAATGCCGCATAGGGCCGTCGTGCAATAACGACTAGAATAATTCTAACAAAATAAAATCTTAAAACAGGGCTAACCTTTTAATCTCCACAGATACTCAATCGTGCAAAAAGGTTTTACTCGACCCGAGCTCACGAAATAATCATTACAAGCAGATGATGTCCTCTTGACCTGCGCTCATACACCCGGGCTCTATGATGCAGAGATGACCTGCACTTTTAATTGGTGCCAGGGCCTCATACACCTGGGCTTTAGTGACAGGGATGACCTGCACTTTTAATTGGTGCCAGGGCCTCATACACCTGGGCTTTAGTGACAGGGATGACCTGCACTTTTAATTGGTGACAGGGCCTCATATACCTGGGCTTTAGTGACAGGGATGACCTGCACTTTTAATTGGTGCCAGTGCCTCATACACCTGGGCTTTAGTGACAGGGATGACCTGCACTTTTAATTGGTGCCAGGGCCTCATACACCTGGGCTTTAGTGACAGGGATGACCTGCACTTTTAATCGGTGCCAGGGCCTCATACACCTGGGCTTTAGTGACAGGGATGACCTGCACTTTTAATTTTGTGACATGGGATTTAAGGGAAAAGTTCATAAAATAACAGTGTTCGTACATGAAATTGAAATAACAACAATAAAATGCCTAGGAATAATATTTTCTGAGGTGATATGCATTCCAAGGTCTTTTGAGGCGTCGGCCTTCGCCCTCCTCTAAGTAGTACGATCCGGAACTAAGTCTCTGGACTACTTTGTACGGTCCCTCCCATCGGGGGTCGAGCTTTCTTACCTCCCCTGCTGGGTTAACCTTTTTGAGGACGAGGTCCCTCACTTGAAAATTCCAGGGTATCACCCTCTTGTTGTAGGCTTTTACTATCTTGCTGCGGTAAGCATCCATCCTTATAGCGACCCTTTCCCTTTTCTCATAGATCAGATCAAAATCCAGAGCTCGGTGTTCCTCATTGTTGTCATCATATGCTTGGACCCTGGCAGAAGTTTTTCCGACCTCAGCTGGGAGCACGGCCTCCGTTCCATATACCATGATGAAAGGCGTTTCTCCTGTTGGGACGCGAGCTGTCGTTCTGTAAGCCCACAACACACTTGGCAGCTCGTCCACCCAATCCTTACCAACCCCGTAAGTCTTGCCTTTAACGCTTGCACAATTGATCGGTTGGTGACCTCTGTCTGCCCATTGCTCTGCGGGTAACCCACCGATGTAAAGGCTTGTTCGATCTTCATTTCCTTGCAACAAGCCATTAACCTCTGCCCCTGGAACTGCCTCCCATTGTCTGATACTAATTTCCTGGGTACTCCGAAATGGCAAACTATGTTCTTCCACAGAAAATCCAGCACATTCTCCTCGGCGATCTTGGCTAATGGTTCGGCCTCGACCCACTTTGAGAAGTAATCGACAGCCACCAACAGAAATTTCTTTTGTTTCGGGGCTATCGGGAAGGGTCCCACGATATCCAAACCCCATTTATCGAAAGGGCAGGCCGATGTTACCGCTTTCATGAGCCTTGCTGGCCTTAACTGGAACTTATTGTTCCTCTGACAACCCTCACAAGTGACTACAGTCCTGATCGCGTCATTCCTCAGGGTCGGCCAAAATATCCAGCAAGGAGGGTCTTTCTGGCCAGAGCCAACCCCCCGAGATGGTCTCCACAGCATCCCTCCTGAATTTCTCTGAGCACATATTCTGCCTCCTCCGCGCTCAGACACCGGAGCAGGGGTCCGGCAAAGGACCTCTTATATAACACATCCTCTATCAGAACAAAACGGAATGAATGCCTCTTCAACCGTCGGGCTTGGTTCTTATCAGCAGGCACTTCAAGCTTTCTCAAGTAGTTCAAAATTGGGGCCATCCAACCTAGGACCTCAGGGGACTCTGTGGCGGGCTGAGTTGACGGAACCAACTCAGTTTGAAATATGAGCTCCCTTTGGGACAAAGGAACTAGGGATGTTGACCACTTGGAGAGCTCATCAGCTTCGTGATTATCCTCCCTAGGGATCTGCACTATGCTCCACTCCACGAAACTTTCTGACATCTCCTATATAGCCTTCAAGTATTCTATCATCTTCTCGCTTTTGGCTTCGTAATTCCCTTTCACCTGCTGAGTGGCCAGCTGGGAGTCCGAGTGAAGGATCACCCGGCTGGCACCGACCTCCTTTGCCAACCTCAGCCCGATCAGTATGGCCTCGTATTCTGCTTCATTGTTAGAAGCTCGGAAATCCAATCTGATAATGACATTAATCTTTTCACCCGCGGGGGATATCAGAACAATCCCCACTCCACTGCCTTCACTGTTTGCTGCTCCATCCACGTATACTTTCCATGGCTCCTCAGCCTCAACCTCTATCATTTCCGCGAGGAAATCTGATAAAGCCTGGGCTTTAATGGATGACCGTGGTTGGTAGGTCACGTCGTACTCGTCGAGCTCGATTGTCCACTTCACCAATCTCCATGATACATCAGGCTGTGTCATTATCCTCCCCATGGGGCTGTTGGTTAGTACTGAGATGGGGTGTGACAAGAAGCAGGGTCTCAGCCTTCTTGCGGTTATGACCAAAGCTAATGCCAACTTCTCAACCTCTGGATATCTGAGTTCCGCTCCTCTCAGTGCATGGCTGACATAGTATACCGGCCTCTGGTCCGTGCCGTCCTGTTTTATCAGTACTGAGCTGACAGCACTCTCCGTAGCGGACAAATAGATCCATAATCGCTCGCCGGGCTGGGGTTTTACCAGGACGGGCAGCTCGGCCAGGTGCTTCTTCAAGTCAGAGAAAGCTCTCTCGCATTCGTCGTCCCAATCGAACTTTTTCGCCTTTCTTAGTACTTGGAAGAAAGGGTAACTCCTATGAGCCGACCTGGAAATAAAACGAGCTAAGGACGCAATCCGCCCTGTCAGTTTCTGTACCTCTTTTATATTGCGAGGTGAGGTCATCTCTTGAATTGCTCTGACCTTCTTCGGGTTGACCTCGACCCCCCTCTCGGTTACCATGAAATCCAAGAATTTCCCGCTCTTCACACAAAATACGCACTTAGCCGGATTCAATTTCAGACCAATCCTGCTTAATGTGGCAAAAGTTTCCTCCAAGTCGGGCAACAGGTCTGCCTGGCCCTTAGATTTTACCAAGATGTCATCCACGTAAACCTCAATGTTCCTTCCCGCCTGGTTTTCAAACACTTTGTCCATCAACCTCTGGTATGTGGCCCCAGCGTTCTTGAGGCCAAAAGGCATGACCACATAGCAGAACGTTCCATCCGACGTGATAAAACTGACCTTATCTTGGTCCTCTTTTGCCAAGGGTATTTGGTGATATCCCTGGTACGCGTCCATGAAACTTAACAACTCGTACCCTGAGGTGGAGTCTACCAACTGGTGGATCCGGGGTAGGGGATAACAGTCCTTGGGACAGGCTTTGTTCAAATTACGAAAGTCGATGCACATCCGCCATTTTCCCGCCGACTTTGGAACCAAAACCACGTTAGACAACCAGGTGGGGAATTGCACCTCCCTTATCTGTCCGGCCTTCAGCAAGGTCTGAACCTCGGCTCGGATAATTCTGTCTTTATCTGGTCCAAAATGCCTTTTCTTTTGCCGGGTTACTTTGACCTCTGGATTGACATTTAACCTGTGCTGGGCTACCGCGGGCAACACCCCTGTCAGCTCGGTGGGAGACCAGGCGAATATTCCGGCATGCTTGGACAGGCATTCCACTAAGTCGTGCTTCAGGATGTTGTCTAGGGCAGCCACTACTCTTGTGGTTTTATCAGGCTGTCCTGGGACTAATATAATTTCCTCTTCCCCGTCCCGCATTGCCTGCACCTCCTGCACCATCTGTACTCCCCTATCCTCCCGTCCTTCATCACTGCCCCTTCGGGATCTTTTCACCTCTACCCTTACAGTTTCATCGTAGCACTTCTTGGACGAGGGCTGGTCTCCCCTAACTTCCCCCACTCTTTTTCCTACATGGAACTTTATCTTTTGGTGGAAGGTGGAGGCCACGGCCCTGAATTCGTTCATAGCCGGTCTCCCCAGAATGATGTTGTACGAGGACGTGGCCGCCACAATGGTGAAGGTGATCAACCTCGTTTTTCTATCCTCATTAGATCCCAAGGAAAGGGGCAGGGAAATCTGACCGAGCGGGTACACAGTGTGCCCAGCAAAACAGAATAGGGGGTGTTGATTGGCTCGAGGTGATATCCACCCAAGTCCATCTGCCGAAAGGCTTCGTCAAACAGCACATTCACCGAACTCCCGGTGTCTACAAACACCCTCCCGACTTCATAATTGGCGACAGTGGCTCGTACAACCAGGGCATCATTATGGGGTGCGCAAATATTTTCCAGATCCCGTGGCCCAAAGCTGATAACCACCTCTTCCTCAGCACCGCAAACCCCTCCTACACTCAGGGTCTCTCTCCTGCTGTCAGCCTTCCTGGCTCTGTTGGAATCCCCATCCGTTGTGCCGCCCGAGATCATGTTGATGACTCCCCGTGTTGGCGAATCGACATGGGCAGGGTTGACGTTATCCAAGCTCCTTGGTGGTCCTCGAGCCCGTCCTCTACCACGAAACGGAGGATGGAAGTTGGTCCGTCCCCCTCTCCCTCTTGTCCATGACGGTCCTCGACCCCTTCCCCGAGGAAGATTATCCCCTGGTGGGACGGGTCGGGACAACAACTGCTTGAACTGGGAACTGTTCTGTATTGCCTTTTCAAGTTCCTCATCCAAACGATGGCAATCTTGAGTGGTGTGTCCAGTCGCTCGGTGGAAGATGCAGTATTCATCCGAGACCTCCTTGCTCGGCTCTACACTGGTTGGCGCTGGCTTTTGCAACATCTGTTTGTCTTCACATATGCGGATGGCCTCCTCCTTGGAGACTTTCAACGGCGTATACTGGGCAAATCGGCCGAGCTGCGCCCCCTCGACTGGTCTTTTCTCGCCCTGGCTGATCCGCTTCTCCCCAGCCCGCCGCACTTCCTTCCTCCTCAGTTGTTGGGCCTCCTCCACGTTAATCTACTTTTCCGCTCGCGTGAGCAGGTCATCATAAGTAACTGGAGGCTTCTTTACTAAGGATCGGAAGAAGTCTCCTCCTCTCAGACCTTGGGTAAAGGCACTGATCAGAATCTCCACCGGGCAGGCCGGTATTTCGAGTATCACAGTGTTGAAGTTTTTGATATATCCCCGCAGTGACTCATCCTCGGCTTGCCTCATCTCGAACAAACTCAGAGAGGTCTTCTTATATCGCTTGCTGCTGGCATACTGGTGTAAGAAAGCGGAGCTAAATCCGGCGAAGGATGTAATAGAACCAGGCTCCAACTGGTTGAACCACTTCTGGGCCGATCTTACCAAAGTGGTCAGGAACACTCTGCACTTGAGGCGATCGGAGTAACAATGCAGCATGGCCGCGTTTTCGAACCTGCCCATGTGTTCTTCCGGGTCCGTGCTCCCATCGTATTCCCCAGCATTGGGGGGTCGGAAGTTATTCGGGAGCTCCTCGCTTACTATTTCACCCGAGAAAGGGGTTCCTCTTCGGATAGAGGTACCCCACATTCCCTTCTTCATCTTCTGGACCTCGTCTTTCAGCTCCTCCACTTGGCCCTCCAGATCCGGAACAGCATCCACTTTAGGACGGGAGGTTGCTCCCTGTTCATTCTCCTTCATGTGCTGGGAGCTTTCCCCGAGCATGCCCTCGGACGGACCTTCTTTTCTCTTCATGGTCTGTTCCACTGTAACTGCAATTAGCCGAGTGAGCTGTTCCACTGTTAAAGCTCCCACTGTCATGTTTACCCCGGGCGGTGGCTGTTCCTCGCCATTGGTGGAAGCATGGTGCTCTCGGTTTTCCTCCGCATCGGTTCTCCTTGTTCTCACCATTGTATCAACGTCCTTCGCTCACTTTTCCCACGGACGGCGCCAATTTGTTACCTCTCTTTTTGGTTCGCTTTGATAACAAATGAATTTATAGGGGAAGGGATGAGCTGTTTCGTGAAATCACAGTTTAGACCGGAGTCCGGGAGGATCCTTTTCTCGTTTAGGATCTCCGATGATCAATATTGGTTTCTTTTTTTTAGAGGAGGGCTGCTTTTTTTTTTCTTCTTGTCAACCATTCTCCTTTTTATAGGGGGAGGGATGCCAATGGTTTCGCCTTGCCGGGGATTCTGGGGACAATGTCTGAAACTGAGGGGGGTGACCACAGACTGGGGACCATCTACATCTGTTATCTACCTCGTACGATCCTTTTGCTCTGGTGATTCTCTGCGTCCGGGAATATGCTTTTCTTACCTACAGTGCTTGACCACCCTTTGATTGGTTAGTGGGCCTAGCCTTTGCTTTAATAGGTATCCGATTCCTAGCCTTTGCTTTAATAGGTGTCCGATTCCTGCAACCCTAGTCCCGGTATACAGGACCACCATAGGTGGCCTCAGCTCGGCTGTCCGGTCCAATGACTGCCCGCCCTGACCTATTGAGGAAACCTCGCCTCAGCCCGGCTATCTTGGTAAATACAGTCCGTCCCGACCTATTGAGGAAACCTCGCCTCAGCTTGGCTGTCCTGTCCAATGGCGGACAGTCCCGGCCTCTTGATGTACTTTCTCACCGCCCCGGCTCGGAGGCCGCTCCGAGGATTGCGGCCCAGGAACACTAAATAGGGCCCTGCTCGGACACGATAGTGGTAGCTAGCCAGAGGTGATCGTGCCCGCGATAAACTCGGGTCGGGCGGCGAGCTCGATGAGGACAGCACGGTATCGGCCCTAACGACTTCCCTTGTTGGTTAAATGGGCCCCCCACTGACCGGGCCCAAATAAAGTTCGGACCCTCAAGACCTACTGAGCCTCCAGAACTAGGGATATCATAATACAAAACCCATCGCTGGACAACCATAGCCACGGCCGCACGCCATGGAAGCATGCGACGATAGGTCGGACTTGTGTAGCACGCACTGAGCAGTGGCACACGTAGCAGAGAAATTATTTCGGCATCTGTGCACAGTTTCTTGCGACCACTATTTTAGTATCTGATCATGGCTGTCACAAGGAGATGGTGATGAAGGGTCGTTGTTGCACTAAGGTAGTGTAATAGTGATGATGCCGATGGATGAGGAATGCCGCCACAACCATTAATTTTGCAAATGTTGCAGAGTTCATGGAGCCAAGCAGAAGGCGTGCGGATGGGAAAGAATGCGATTTCTAGCCAGCCATCACGAGGCTGCTGTCATTGCTAAATGCTTCGCCACGAAGCAAGCTTTCCTGAATACGATAAATGCAAAAGTGGCTAAAAAAGTCGGAAGAAAGTAGTTGGACAATTGTATACACGAGGTATTTCGGGAATTGGTAACATTGACAGAAAGGGGAAGGGCAAGAATAAACTTTTTTAGGTGTATCTCTACTAAAGTTGTCGGCCTAACCTTGAAAATAAAACTAAAACAAAACTAAATGGTTTGCACGATTGCAATTTTGAATTGCACATTTGCAACTCAATGGCAGTCCCAACCCCAGTTTTTATATATTTTTTATTTTAAAAAATCATTTTTAATTATTATTTAGTTTCAAACCATGTTTTGTCCTTATATTAATTTTTTTTGAAATAAATCATAATATTTAATTTATTAAAAATTTAAATTTATTAAAATAGAGATTTTACAAATTAAATGAAAATATAATAGATTAGAAATTAAATAAAAATGTTTCTTTAAATTGTTAATTTTATTTTTTATTAATATTATGATTGGTAAAGTAAAATAATGGTTTTACTAAATAATTGAAAGCTTATTAATTAGAAATTTAATGAAAATGTGTAATTTAATTTGTTAAGTTATTTTCGATTGATATAATGATTAAAGGTAAAATAATGGTTTTATCAATTAATTGAAATTAATTAATTAAAAATTAAATAAAATTGATTTATTTAATTGTTAATTTCATTTTCAAATAATGATACAATTAATGGGAAACAGTAGAAAAAATTAATTATTTTGATCTAATTATATGTGATGTAATTAGTACAATTACATATGATGTAATTCATTAATTTAATGTTTAATTTTCTTTGTAATTTCAACAGAAGAAAAGGCGGCTTTTAAAACTTGAATAATCAAGTGGAGCAATTGGCGGCATGTCTGGAAACACAAGGGTCAATCAACCTACCCTCCCAAACAGTGGTTAATCCAATGGCGAACGCAAGTGCGGTCAAGCTGAGGAGTGGTAAGGAATTGATGACGCCGAAGAAGAAGGAACCAAACCATCCAATAACGACGAGGAGAAGAAGGCCGAAGTGGAAATCAAAGAGACCATGGAGACTGAGAAACAAACACGCAAGTTCCCTCCACTTTCTGAATGTAAAGATGTACCCTAGGTCCCCTTGCATTGAAATATCATAGGAAGGATGTGGGCGTAAAAGGACTATATGACACTTTCGAAGATGTGAGGTAAACATCCCCTTACTTGTTGCTATTAAACAAGTATATCGATATGCTAAGTTTTTAAAAGAATTTGCAAAAAGAAGTCATAGGTCGAAGGGTGCCATGAGGTAGAATGGGGGTGAAAATGATTATGTTGTCATCAAAAAAAAATCCTTACAAAGTGCAAGTACCCAGATATGTTCTATATCTCATGCACAATAGGTAACACTCACCTTGTGAAGACCATGTTAGACTTATGAGCATCGATTAAAGTCATGACATTTTCTATTTTATACTTCTTTGCAACTTGGTCCTTTGAACAAGTAGTAGTAATTCAATTGACGGATATGTCTAGTGCATACCTAGGGTTGTTGTAGAGGATGTACTTGTGCAAGTGAATGATTTGGTCTTTCTTGTTGATTTTTATGTGTTTGAGATGGTGAATGTGTAAGGAATCCGACGAGCAAACGCAGCGGAATAAAATAAAATATTCGGATTCCAACCGAGGATCTATACGAAGAAACCATATCAGATGATTAGAGTTATACATTTGTAGCGTGTTCGATGCAGAAGAATGTCCACGAGGTCTACGAGTCATCTAGCAAAATTGTACAGCTTTGCCTCTACGGTATCCACACGATCACTAAAGGATGTTGAAATTATCAAGGTGCTAGACTTGATAATTCAACCGAAAGAACGCGAGGTGACGACTGGGTTTTCTGTATGTTAATCTCAATAACCACAGATAAACCTAATATGCATAAGTATATTTATAGATAAAAGAGAGGCGGCTGATCAACTAAAATGGGGTTTTCGAAAAACCAAAAACTAATTAGCCCATTCTCTATCCATGTACATATATATTGCATATTTACATGTATCCTTATATATATATATATATATATATATATATATATATATATATATATATATATATATATATATATATGGCCCATCCATTTAATAAATATATGTATATATTATTATATGATTATGACTCTTCCTAATCAAATTAATTCATCCAATGAATTTAATCTCCCTTTATTGATTTAATCTTTTGTGCGACCCGTTAAGATCTTTTAACGTTGACAATGACATAAAATCTTATTTTATGGCACAAGCAATGAGCGGTATCGCAACACAACAAGGCTACCCAAGTTACAAGAATGTCATTGACTCGACATTACCTATGACCTGTGATAATATTCATCATGTAACTTAATCAATTTGTCCTATGTGTTTAGATTAAACACGAGTCGTGGAATACGTCATACTCGTAAAGTTCAATCTTTTATTTCTTGATCCCCGAGTAGACTAGAATAAACGAATAAGCTCGATATCACGTATCGACTCATTCGAGCATGGCCATGCATTTTAGTCTTACTTGATCAATAGCCCAGACACTTCTCACGTTATATAGGATGAACAAATCCTATCTTGATCACTCAACACCCCTCTACATAATACATAGTATATCCAATGATTGTCTTTATAGTTTACCATGTTACATGTACCATTTGACAATATCCAGATACACAACTTTATGTTGAGATCTCTGGTGATCTCAAGTCGTAAGAATTACATACACTATTATCACTATGAGAATTGCTTATGACATTCATATAACAATCCATGTAGTATTCTCATGGTGGGTCTTTCCAGTACATAGTTCTCTAGCATGTACCCATGTGTTGATTCGATATCTCATATCCATGAACAAATTCATCAATCAATACATACTAGTCTCAATGCATTATCATTATCATAATTCATGATAATACTTTACTAGGGACAACCTTTTAGTATAATACAATATTAGTCTAAGGACATTAATATATATTAATTCATATTACAAAGATATTGGAATAATATATAATCATGAATTGCAATTAACAAAAATCATATTACAATAACTACAACCTATCACCGAGCCCGGGCTACCACCGTGTTCCTTACTAAGAGGCGTATCTTTCCATACCTAATTGAATTTTGATGTTCGAAAAGTGGTTTGATTTTGACCTGGAACGGACGAAATCGCGCAGACTAAGGTTTGAGCACTTTTGGTTCGATTTCTTCGATTCAACCACGAATTGAACGAAGCCAAGGCACCGAATCTCTTCCTTGCACCTGGATGAAACTTTCTACACTGGCCACACCTTTATCACAGCCGGAGCTCACCAGAATCGGCTGACAAGCATGCATGATACTGTGCGCGAAGGGGTAAATTTTGATACCCAATTTTTCTGACTTTTCTTCGATAATTACCAGTTACTTTGGAGTATAATTGTTGAAGAATAATTTTAGTTGGTGAAAAATAATTTAACAAATTAAATTGTGATGTAATCACATCAATTTAAGTACCCTAGATTGGTAAAGTTGTGACAAATTGATAACCAAGTTTTGGTGACTAGTTTTCTAAATTGTGAATTTATATTGATATACAGTGACTACGTTGGTCCTACAAGCTCAAATTGATCCTTGTATATCGATAAGTAAAGGTATGTTGTGATCGGGCAACATACAACAGATATCTGTACTATTTGATTTATGATTTGCTGAATTATGTGAATTACTTGAGATTATGTGGCTACGAGATTTTATTTAAATTATGTGGCATTCATAACATTCACAATTTGGTACATCGGTGTATGAAATTAAATGTTTTGTTAACACACATCATTGTTTTGTACATACATCGATGCATGACATGCACGTTGAGCTATGACCCTTGGCTACCCCGATATTGTTGATTTGAGATTGATTCAAGAGTTAGAACACGATACTATATCTGGCATTAAGTCGCCTGAAAAGACGTAGCCATTCGCGGCTCCTATGTTGATTAAGGGGTTAGAACACGATACTATGTCTGGCATTATGTGGCCTATAAGACATAGCCATTCGCGGCCCCTATTATATGTCAAGACATGAGACTGATAGTGATCTGAGGACCTATCTGAGTAGTCACTGTTCTTGACTGATGAGATGCTCGAGCTATGATTTGATATCGATTTGATTGTTTTGATTTTTGGACATTCTTTTATTGTCTCAGATATACCCAGTGGATGGGTGTACGATATGATACCGACATGATATGCATTGCATTACATCATATATCACATTTTATAGATACATGTTGTATATTCTATGATCGTTCCATATTGGGCTTTTGCTCACCCCCCCCCCCCCCCCCCAACAAGGGGGGCTGTTGTTGTCTTTGTGTGGAAAATGGCAGGTGGTACACGTGACCAAGACTCCAGAGAGGGCACGTCTGATGGGAGTCACACTTGAGGTTTTACTCTTGTTTATCCCAGTAGTCTTTGTACCATATGTGTATCCCTGGAGTATGAAGAGTCTATGTATATTTAATTTATTTTAGCCCAGTATAGATATGTGTTTACTAGTTTGATACGTGTATGTTGGTTTCTGTTGATGGATATGAACTGATGGTATACATCTATATATTTTCAGTATATGTCTATTGGTATTTGTGGTATGCTCTTCGTGTGATGATGTCATGCTAAAATTTTAGGGCCACTTGTGAATAAATGTTAAACAAATCTTCCATTGTTTACGCTATAATTATCATTTGTGTGATCATTAATCACATAATTAGGAATGGCCCTCACACAAGGCTTCCTTCTACCATTCTGCACTGAAATAACACTTTAGAGACATCATACCTCTCTTGTCTAGCTTGTTGTTGGTAAAGTTGCTTCAGATGTTCAATCATATTGAACACATCCATTTCCTCATGTTTCTTTTGAAGCTCAGAGTTCATGGTTGCAAGCATTAGGCAGCCAACATCAAGAGCGTCATTTTGATGCTTCTTGTAAGCATCATATCAGCCCTCGCGGCCGTAGCAGGAGGTTCCTCAGCAGGTAAGGATTCCTCTAGGACATATTGTTTTTTTCTCTTGTTTGAGGACAATCCGCATATTCCTATACCAGTCTAGGAAATTTGTCTCATTCAATTTGTCTTTCTCAAGGACCGATCGCAATGATAGTGTACTAGTAACGTTGTTTGATGCCATGAATATCTACAATATAAATATGCAAAATAAGTTTTATGATTTTAATAATTTAATAAGGTCTTGTATTAAATGAAACTCCCATTATTTAGTTAAAATCATCAACCCTCATAAACCATTAGTGGGCCAAGATCCATATTTCACCTAACCTCGAGTTAGCTTTGGCTAATCACCCAAGACTCGGTTATTTAGGTAGACAACACTTTGTCAATTAAATCACATGTAACTCTTGGATGGTTGGGTGAACAACACTTTGTTCTAATTCAACTAATGGATTATTACCCAACCCCATGCCTCTAGGTTCCCAATCCTATTGAGATTACGCTAGTTAAGTCGAACCCAATTTAAAGTCACACGGATATTATCCTATGGAGCCTTACTAAGATTGTCACGGTACTTTGCTTTGGCAAATCTACACATGTTCAATCGAAGTCTTGACGAGTTCTTTAATTTGAAGGCACCTAACTTCACTTAATATTATTAGAGGGATTTAAAGATCTCACGATTTTATTAATATTGATTATAAAAATATGTCATGTACATATACATATATATGTCATCCATCAATATTAAATATCAAATGATAAACATGCATCACATACATCAACATAAAATAAATGTGACATGGTTATAGCCCGAACTACTGATTTTCCCAGGCCAATGAAAAAATCTAAAGGGTCAACCTAAGGGTAACTTCTTCAAGCACCTCTTTGGTCTTTTGTAAATGGTCTCCTCATCTCGACACCGTGGTCCATCTTCATGGATCTCCATCAACAAATGCTAAAACTATATTATATAACTATTACATGATATAGAAAAGACCTCGAGTTACATTCGAGGGGAGCATAGGGGAGAGGGAATACATTAAAAAATAGAGAAGGCACGACTCGCAGGCCGTATTAAAATTACAACCATTCTCAAAAATCCAATCTAATTGGTCAATGGGCTATAAAATGCACCATGCTCAAACAACACATAAAACATGCTAACAATACATGATTTTAAATTTTCAAAATTATTAATGTTGGTTGATTAATAGCGATTAAAACCAATAGACTTTAACCGGGGAAATGATTTATGTGGGCTACGATAGCGGGGGTCAAGGGGGCGGCAGCCCCCTTGAGGGGTCTCGGGGGAGGAGCCCCCAAAAGGTAAATGATGTTTACCTTTGACTCTGTGAAATCGGTATTGCAAGATTACAAGCAATAACATCAACGCTTGATGGATTGTGTTATTCCATAATCATGAAAGTTCAGAACTGTAACACAAACGTGATTGCTTCTAGCCTTGCAATAACATATATACAGATTTACCACTCGCTACAAATAAAATATGTATCTCATACGTATTTTGAAAAACCACATATATCATATATATTTATAAAAATCGTATCCCTAAAGCATATCTAATATGTCATCAATTAATCATCTAAAGCATATCTCATATGTTTAGATCTGTTTGCATCAACAGAATATGTATATCACATACAGAATGTTTATTAAACTCAAAACAGATAACACATATTATCATATTATCCGATATGCGGCTTCGTACAATGTTCTGATACCACTGTAAGGAATCCGACGAGCAAACACAGCGGAATAAAATAAAAAAATTCAGATTCCAACCGAGGATCTATACGAAGAATCCATATCGGATTATTAGAGTTATACATTTGTAGCATGTTTGATGCAGAAGAACATCCACGAGGTCCATGAGTCGTCTAGCAAAACTTTACTGCTTTGCCTTTATGGTATCCACACGATCAAATCGCTAAAGGGATGTTGAAATTATCAAGGTGCTAGACTTGATAATTCAACCGAAAGAAACACAAGGTGATGGTTATAGGATTTCCTATATGTTAATCTCAATAACCAAAGATAACCCTAATATTCATAAGTGTATTTTTAGATAAAAGAGACGCGGTTGATCAACTAAAATAGGGTTTTCGAAAAACCTAAACCTAATTAGGCCACTCTCTATCCATGTACATATGTATACGACCCATCCATTTAATATATATATATATATATATATATATATATATATGTATATATATATTATTATATGATTAGGACTCTTCCTAATCAAATAAATTCATCCAATGAATCTCCCTTTATTGATTTAATCTTTTGTGCGACCCGTTAGGATCTTGTAACGTTGTAGTGACATAAAATCTTATTTTTGTGGCAAGGAATGAGCGGTATCTAGCAACACATCAAGGCTACCCAATTTACAAGAATGTCATTGACTCGACATTATCTATGGCATGTGATAATATTCACCATGTAACTTAATCCCTTTGTCCTATGTGTTTAGATTAAACACGAGAAAAAATAAGTCATACTCTTATAGTTCAATCTTTTATTTCTTGATCCCCGAGTAGACTAGAATAAACGAATAAGCTCGATATCACATATCTACTCATTCGAGCATGACCATGCATTTTTGTCTTACTTGATCAAGGGCCCAAACACTTCTTCTGTTATATAGGATGGACAAACCCTATCTTGATCATTCAACATCCCTCTACATAATTCGTAGTATATCCAATGATTGTCCTTATAGTTTACGCTGTTACAGGTAACGTTTGACAATATCAAGATACACAACTCCTTATGTTGGGATCTTTGGAGATCTCAAGTCGTAAGGATTATATACACTATTATCACTACTATGAGAACTGCTTATGACATTCATATAACAATCCATGTAGCATTCTCATGGTGGGACTGTCCAGTACATAGTTCTCTAACATGTACCCATGTGTTGATTCGATATCTAATATCCATGAACAAATTCATCAATCAATACATAATAGACTCAATGCATTATCATTATCCTAATTCATGATAATACTTGACTATGGATAATCTTTTAGTATAATACAATATTATTGTAATGACATTAATATATATTAATTCATATTACACAGATATTGGAATAATATATAATAATGACTTGCCATTAACGAAAATCATATTATAATATATGCCAAAATCAATCATTTAATGTATTGTCTTAGAGCATATCCCAACATAATGGTGGCAAGAGTGGTCCCCCATTTGTAAGGAAGACCATTTCTAAAATGTCTGGAGCTAAGATAGATGTTCATAGTGGCACACTTACTATGAAATTTGATTGTTAAATTGTCACTTTCAATATCTATGATGCCATGAAATATCCATGCAACAATGATGACATTATTTACTCTAGTTGATATTGCTGATTACTTGTCCCAAGAATTTGAGCTTGCTAGTAGGGATGAGTTAGAGATCACTCTTACCATGCCCATTGAGAGGGAGGATGATAAGTTACTCATCCATAATGAGTTCAAGAGAAATGTAGCTACCTTGAATGATAAACCTGAGCTATCCCAGTCAGGTAACGTTTCTTTTGTGTCCTTGCCTTTTTCTGACACTAGATTACTTCCATCTATTTTGTACAAGAGTTCACATGAGTTGAGTTGAAGCCACTACCTAGCCACCTCAAATATGTATTCCTTGATGAATGAGATACATTACATGTGATCATGTCAAACAAGTTGGAATAGGACCAAGAGAAACAATACTCAAGCTCATACAAGTTGGAGTCAATTATCCCATCTCGGATAGTCAATGGTTTAGCTCTGTTCAAATGGTTCCAAAGAATACTGACATCATGGTGATAAAGAATAAAGATGATGAGTAGGTTCCCACCCAGATTCAAACCGGGGTAGAGGGTTTGTAATGATTTTAGGAAGCTAAATAATGTGACTAGAAGGACCACTTTCTTCTACCCTTCATTGATCAACTATTTGAGAGGTTAGCTTTTCATTCTTACTATTGTTTTCTTGAATGAAAATCTAGGTGTTTTCAGATTGCTACCGCTCCGAAGGATCAAGGGAAGACAATGTTTACATGCCCTTTTGGTACTTTGTATACATACGCATACCTTTGGACTTTGCAATGCTCCAGCTACGTTTCAAATGTATATGGTTAGTATATCTTCTGAATATATTGAGCATTTATTAGAGTTGTTTGCGTCTGACTTTAGTGTCTATGGTAATTCATTTTATGAATGCTAAGCTAGCCTTACGCTTGTCTTGAAAATGTGCATTGAAATAACCTTGTCATGAATTATGAAGAATGACACTTTATGGTTGAACAATGTCTAGTGTTGGCTTGTGTCGTCTCCGCTAAAGGTGCCACGCCCCAGATCGGAGCGCGTGACACCTGATAAGTGTGATTTTTACACTTATATTGCTATAAATTTATATGCGTTTTTGTAGTGATTCCTGGAAATATTACGCGTTTTGGTATATATTTGTATATTTCAGGAATCCAGGTTCAAATATAAAAGCGGAGAAAATAAGCTTTAATTAATGAAAATGATCAAATCGAGCACAACCGGAGATTATCGAACATGGATGAAATATTATATTATAATATATGATATTATAATATAATATATTATATAAGATATATACGCACGAATGAGGAGATTTAGGTGAGACGTGAGAACAAAGAAGGGAGCAACGAGAGTTTACGGGAGGAAGGACTTCTGAAGAGAAAGAGACGTGAGGGGATGAAAGAGGAGAATATAATATTATAAACGGACGAAGACAAAGGAACAGCAGGAACGTGAGAAGGGAGACAGGAGAGTTACATGTGTACAAGAGTTTACTGGAATCAGAAGTTCAGATAATTACGAACGTTTAACGTGAAAAAATTCAAGAAGCAAGAGACGTGCAGTAAAATCAGATAAGAGAAAGGAAATAAACAGATATATTAAAGAGAGAGGAGACGTGAGGAGAGAAAAAAAAGAAAGGTACGTGAGTTGGAGGAGAGCTCAGAAGGAAAGGAGTAAAGAAATTAGGGAAGAAGCGAAAGAGGAGATTCAGAATTTGAAGGAGTTACATGAGGAAACGAGGACTTTAGAAGAGCAATCAACGTGCAGAAACAGATAGATACGTGAGCGAGAAGAGAGTGTATCTGATACAAAAGAGAATACAAAGAGGATTGGAGGAGAAAAGGTGAGTAGATTGGGAAGAGTTACGTGAGGAAAAATATTGAGGGTGAGCGAGCAACGTAATACAGATACAGAACAGAAACATAAGAGAGAAGAGCAACAACGATTAAACAGAAACAGAAAGGTGAACAAGACAGAGAGCAACGTACGAGATTGGAGGTAGAAGAAACAGACGGGAGTTACGGGAAGAGCAGATTTGCGAAGGAAGAGAGGAGACCAGCAACATAAATTGGTGAAGAAGAACAAGTCACGTAAAGCACGTACAGTGATACAAAGCAACAGTGAGAAACGGAGCTACGGATCTACGACACGATTCAACATCGCTAGTTTATACGTATTTCTAAACTTTGTTTGATTCTATTTAATTTTTTTATGCTTTTGATGTTGAAAAACATGATATTGCATTTGATATTGAATATGTTGCTAGGCTAAGTTTGTTATCAAGACTTAGGGGATCCCATGTTATGAACCCATGATTTAATTTAATGTTTTAATTGATTCTTATATTTCTAAGTGTTTAGATCATTGTTCTTCATGCTTTTAAGGGTTTGTCCATCATTGAATGATAATAAATTACAATTGAGATCGAGAGATAAAATTGGAATTCAATATAGTGATTTATGCCGTGGATTTCAAACTGAGATCGAGAGATAAAGTCAAATACATGTGTGATAGCAATAGATTTACCAAAATCGAAGGCTAGAAGTTTTCATAGATCGATTTTTAATTGTTCAATAAGGGTACGAGAGTGGCTTATTGTTACGTTAGTATTAGATTTGTTATAGCCGGACCAAGGTATAACAAGTGAATTAGGAAAACTTGTCACCGTAGATTGTTTGAATTAATTCTTAACTAATAGACGAATTGTGGGGGATTACATATGTTAGGATCGGTCCGGAGTGTTTAGAGGGGGGTGAATGAACACTCATTTAAAATTAATCCTTATTGATTTCTCTCGGGTTAGTGAGTGAAATCTATTTCTTAATCAACTTCTGAGCAGAACAGATCACTGGATATAATAGTGCGGAACGGTCTGTTCTTGACTAGTAAGAACGGCTTGATGGCTTAAAGAGTGTAACTCAGTACGAAATGAGAATAGATAGGATATGTTGCGGAGTCTTTTCGTTTCTTGATTGATCAGTCGGCACGTTGAGCTCTTTAGTTGCATCCTTATATAGTTGCTTATACCAACGACATTATTTCCTTTTCTGTGCAACTCTTGACTCTGTTAAATCTCTGAACAAGCTTCAGTCTTATTCTTTTAGGCACTTTCCATTCTGGTCTGTGCTTTCGGCGTCTGTCAGGTAGGCTTTTCTTTGTCTTCTTACCTTTTAAGGTAATCTTCAGTCCTTGGTCTTTTTCATCATTAATTGCATCATTAAATGCTTCTATAAATAGCCGTTAATGATTTGTACTGAAGAACGAAGCTTATCCAACCTTGTCTAGTCTTTATTGAGCTGATTTCATGCTTCGATCTGGTCAGCCTGGTTTACATCGATCCGAACTGATTTTGCGATAGACAATATCTGTGTGATCTGCTTTGACATGGTTTTACGGCTTGATCGGCCTGATCTGTTTTGTCATCTTTAAAATCCAGAACTAACAAATTCCCCCTTTTTGATGATGACAAAACCTAGCTTCTATGTCTTCTTATTCAGTCTTCTAAAAAGCTTTGAATAGAATTCTTGCAGATCAATTAAGTCTTCTTGTTCAAAATAAATGAACACTGTAAGTTGTAGTTCGGATCGATTAAGTCATTTTGTGCAAAATAAATGAACTATTCAAAATAAATGAATAAGACTTAGATAAGTGACTGAAAGACTTTGATTTTATTGAAGAAAAATCTGATAGATACATTTATATGTCTGATTCAAATAGACATTTATTTCTTTGCTGAGGACTGCTGAGCTAACTTGAAATCCTTATTCTTTCCCCCCTTTTTGTCAACAGCAATCTCTTGAAGGAAATCTACGATCTGTGTGAGCTGAGCGCAGATAGCATCCAGATGAGTGTCTTGAGCAATAAGGGACTTGGCGACGGAAGTCCAAACTTCAGTGGCCAGTTCGATCTGTTATTTTCTCAGGCTGTTTTTATATGAAGCTTGCTGAGAGAACAGGTCATTCAGTCCGCGCTGAGTACCACTAATGCTAGCCGTCATCTTTTCTCTGAAGGATTCAAAATCCAAGTGTGTAGACCTTTGACTCTGATGAACTTCTCTGACTCGTTGAGAGAGAAATAGACAGTTATCAGAGAGGTGTTGAAGAGACTTGGCCAGAGATGAGGCTTCAGCAAGTAAATGGTCCGGAGAGTGATCAGAAGGTGACGCAGTCAGATCAACTTCTGCTTCAATTGGTACGAGTGAAGAGACATCAGATTTGCGTGTATCGGACTGGATCAATGTAACTAAGTCCGTAGAGAATTCTTCCATAAACACCAAATCTTCAGCACACTGATCTGGAGGAGTGATAGGTCTGGTAGGCTCCTCATCCTGTAAAGCTGCAACAATTGTTGACACCACTAGATCCGGATCGACGGAGTCTGGTGAGACAACTTTCGGAGGTGCGTCGTTTGGACTGTGCTGAATATGGGAGACTGATGACGCCAGAGGGATGGAAGTTGTGGGAGAGTCCAGCAAGACATCCATGGCTTCAGTCTCTGCTGCAGACGGAGCATTGGTCAGTGGCTGCTCCGCTGTATCAGAAGTAACTGGCTCAAAGAATGGTTCTGCCACAGTCTTGCTCGCAGAGGGTGATCTGGGCTGGGAACGGGAGTGGATATATTGAGCTTCTGTCGTTGAAAACGAACAGTCATGTGAAGAGTGCGAATATCCATCTCCAGCTGAGCAATGACAGCACCGTCATCTTTGGCAGTCGGATTGTTGGCATCAAATTTCGCCTTTTTGGCTGTAATGAGTAAGTTTGCCAGTCTGAGCCTGTGATTAGCCTGGAACAAATCTTTGCAATGCACCGTAATCCGCACGTCATCAGTTTCTATCCCTTTAAGGACTTCTTGTTCTATTTTGTGGAGCCTGTTGAGCTTGCCGAAGAACAGACCAAAGTGGTTGATCGTTCTGTATTCAACCCATTCATCAAACACCACAGTAAGCTCCTTAACTTTGTCTTCAACATCTTCCATGGCGATGTCAATTGCAGTTTGAGCGACTGACTTGGGTTTTGAAGAGAGGGGCTCAACTAGGACTGCCTTGCCTTTGCCAATGGTAGACGAGGGCTTAATCCCTGATTGGGTGTAGTCCCCTAAGTCTTTGATAACAATTCCCTTGACCGCAGGGGTAGTGGAAGGGACTCGGATGGTGACCCTGGGTACAGTTGGTGGAGCTGTTGAAGGTTGAGTTTTTGAAGGTTGAATTGGAGTTTGGGTTGTAGGGGTGGCTTTTGTTGAGGGTAAGGTAGATATGGGTTTGATATTTAAGGTCGACAGAGGCTTGGTGATCTGGGTTCTTGGCTTCTTTGGAGGAGGCTTGGCTGGGGATGAAGGAGCAAAGGCAGACTGAGTTCCCTCTGAGTCAGTCTGGACTGTCAGTTTGCGCTTGACTCTAGGTTTTCTAGCAGCACCTGTTCCTGTCCCCGTTCAATCTTTACAGTCACCAGATCAGAGGGAGTGGGTGGAGCACCTTTGGATTTAAGTAAGGCCAAACCCTTGGGGTTGAGAATCTTGAAGGGGTTGAGTGCAGACGGCTTCCCCAGCTCGATGTCCATTGTCTCCAAGAGCTTGCTGAGAGGAACAACAAAGCAGACAGCCTGTTTGGATGCAATGACTGTTTCTAGCAGGACTCCAAACAAGATAGCGGACCAGTTCATTTTCTGTCTGGAGTGGATAGCAGCCATGACCCGGAATTTTTCGGCGGTTACAGCGTCATAGCTTCTGGCTTTACCCAACAGTGGCTTGCCAACAATCACAGAGGACTTGAAAATAAAACAGTATTTCTTTCTTCTTGAAGGATGGCTGCAGTCTTTGGCCAAAAATGGATACTTTGCCCTGAAGATTGGTAAGAGTGGCCTGAGGGATGTGGCCAAAGTCAGCCAGTCCGGTGTTAGGAAGACCAAAGGTCTTTGACAGCGTTGTCTGAGAGATATCGAAAGATTTGCCCTTGACGGAGGTGGAAATGAACGTCTTTTGAGAAACAGCATTGGCGAACAGCTCTCGAATCTCTGACTCGTAAACCACCATCCCACATTCTAGAAAGTTCCTTAATCATGAGGATTCCAAGGATTTGAACATAGAAACCATTTCTGGATCTTCAGCCCTGTAAATTTCATCGAACTCAACAGATAGAGAGTTGTGAGTGATAGTGGCCATTTGAGTATGTATGAAGAATGCAGAGAGAATTGAAAGATTTGAAAGTTATAAACAGACAGCAGTAAGTCGTAAAAAGTGAAATGTGAGTGAGATGTACAGCCCGCTAAATAGGAGAGATAGGACACGTGTCTGTATCTCGATGACTGATATTTAAGCAATTCAAAATAAACGGACAGGATGAGAGAGAGATAAGGCGGTTAAAATTCGATCAGTCCGGGCTGTTTAAACAATTACTATGTTAAAGATTGATTGTAATTGAGCAGACAGATCATAGGATAATATCAGATTTGACAGAGATCGATCTGAAAGTTTGGACCGGTCTGTGTCTTTCTGATTGTTGCATTATCGATCTGTGCTAGTACACAGTCTTTAAACAAAATTAAAGAAACCTCTAAGATATCAAGATAAATCTATTAAGCCAAGAATTTGACGAAAATAATTAAACTTAGCCTCAGGGAGCGGTTTGGTGAAAATGTCTGCTGCTTGCTGGTCTGTTGAAATATGCTCAATCCGAATTTCCTTTATGTTCGAGAGTGCAAAACTGGATTATACGTTAGCAATGGCACTAGTGTTGTCACAAAATATCGGAGACTCAGCAGCTTGAATGCCATAGCCTCTGACCTGATGTTGAATCCAGAGTATTTGAGCGCAACAGCTTCCAGCGGCAAGATATTCCGCCTCAGCTGTAGATGTGGCAATTGATGTTTGCTTCTTGCTAAACCATGAGATCAATCTTTCACCTAGAAATTGACAGGTTCCACTGGTGCTCTTGCGATCAATCTTACACCCTGCATAGTCAGCGTCTGAATATCCAATTAAACTGAAATTTGAATCTTTGGGATACCAAAGACCAACGTTCTGAGACCCTTTTAGGTATTTTAGAATGCGCTTAGCAACAATAAAGTTGGATTGCTTTGGATCAGACTGAAATCTAGCGCATATGCAAACTGAAAAAATAATATCAGGCTGGCTCGCTGTAAGATATAATAGCAATCCGATCAGACCTCGATACATGGTTACCTCAACTGCTGTTCCCCCTTCATCTTTATCTAGCTTGATTGAAGGACTCATTGGAGTTGACGCAGTTGAACAAGTCTCCATTCCGAATCTTTTGAGTAGCTCTTTGGTATACTTGGTTTGATTGATAAAAATACCATTGCTGAGCTGTTTGACTTGGAGACCAAGGAAAAATGACAGTTCTCCCATCATACTCATTTCAAACTGTCCCTTCATTAACTTAGAGAATTTCTCTCAGGGTTTGGGGTTAGTTGACCCAAAGATGATATCGTCAACATAGATTTGAACTAATAAGGTATGTTCCCCCTTAATAAATTTAAATAACATTTTATCCACTGAGCCGATCTGAAAATCGTGGTTTAGAAGAAATTGAGACAGAGTATCATACCAAGCTCTTGGAGCTTGTTTCAGTCCATGTACTGCTTTATTCAGTAGATATACATGATCTGGAAGTGAGTGGTTCTGAAATCCAGGAGGTTGCTCAATGTAGACTTCCTCCTTAAGCTTACCATTTAGAAAAGCACTCTTTACGTCCATTTGATATACTTTGAAGTCTTTAAAAGCAGCAAATGCGAGAAATATTCGGATGGCTTCAAGTCTGGCGACTGGTGCAAAAGATTCATCGAAGTCGATTCCTTCTTCTTGTCTGAAGCCTTGTGCCACCAGTCTGGCCTTGTTTCTAACCACTACTCCATCTGCGTCTAGCTTGTTTCTGAAAACCCATCTGGTTCCAATAACAGGCGGACCACTTGGCCTGGGGTTAATCTCCAGACTTGATTTTGTTCAAATTGGTTAAGCTCTTCTTGCATGGCCTCTATCCAGTTATAATCAGTCAAAGCTTCATTAATCTGTTTGGGTTCCAGATTAGATATAAAAGCGGCGTGAGTGAATTCATCCATCATCTGTCCTCTGGTTCTTGGGTGCGGAAGGACATCCAATTACTAGATCAGATGGATGCCTCTTTGTCCATCGATAGCTTGATTCTGGATAATCTGGTCCAGATGGATTAGTAGTAGTGACATTATCAGCATCTGCTTTAAAATTAGAGTTCAAAACCTCCGGATCGGCTCGATCTGGAAGAACTTCAGTGCCTTGATCATGTCTATCTGGTACTTCAGGTTCCGGTGGATTGTCTCTTGATCTATTAGTTGTAATCTCATCATCACTGTTAGCTTCGAGATGGATATTTTCCATCTGATTTTGAATTAATTCCTTGTTGCCCTTAATACACAAGGATTCATCAAACACTACATGAACTGATTCTTCTACAGTCAAGGTTCGATTATTGAAGATGCGAAAAGCTTCACTATTAGATGAATATCCTAAGAATATTCCATTATCTTACTTAGCTCCGAATGCTGTAAGATGATTCTTACCATTATTGTGAACGAAATATTTGCAACCAAATACATGAAAGTGAGAGATAGACGGTCTGTTACCTGTCCATACTTCATATGGAGTTAGATTTAGCTGCTTGTTAATCATGAATCGGTTTTGAGTATAGCATGCATATTTACAGCTTCTGCCCATAACTTTTGGGAAATTCCAGAATCTGCAAGCATTGTCCTTGTTGCCTCCTTAAGCGTTCTGTTCCTTTCTGCAACTCCATTTTGTTGAGGAGTTCGAGCGACTGAGAATTCATGCTTAATTCCTTGGTCTTCTAGAAAGGATTCAAGATTCTGATTTGAGAATTCAGTGCCTTTGTCACTTCGAATTCTATCTATACTTGATGATCTGTCATTCTGAGTGCGTTTCAGCAGCTTGATCAACTTCGTGATCAACTTCGGTCTGATCTTTTCTGCTAAAAAATATAGTCCATGTAAAACGTGAGTAATCATCAATAACAACAAGGGTATACCGCATTCCCCCTAAACATGTTATTGGTATAGGACCAAACAAGTCCATATGTAATAGTTCTAAGTAACGTGAGGAGGATTTGGCATTCTTGTTTTTGAAGGATGATCTGATCTGTTTGCCCATTTGGCAAGCTTCACAGATCTTATCCTTGGTAAAGTCGATCTTGGGCAGACCGACAACTAAATCATGTTTACACAGGCTAGAGATAGTCTTAAAGTTGAGATGATTCAAGCGTTTATGCCATAGCCAGTGTTTTTATTTCTGATTCCTACAAGCATGGTCATACCGTCTGATGTTTTGACAGTGCAGGTGTGTTTGTGAAATTCTGCAGCATAACTATTATCACATAATTGACTTATGCTAATCATATTATAGCATAGATTTTCAACTAATAACACATTGTTGATAGTGATATTACCATGGACAATCTTACCCTTGCCCACGGTCTTACCCTTTTTGAGTTATCCCCGAAAATAATCTTTGGACCAGCACATTCTGTGACTTCAGACAGCAGCTCGACGTTTCCTGTCATGTGACGAGAACACCCACTATCTAAGTACCAGCCCGACACTTGTTTCTTCATTACCTGTCATCAAGCATAATTACTGTTGGTACCCAATCCTACTTGGGTCCAGAACGGATTAGCCCTTTGGGAACCCACACCTGAATCAGCTTTAATGACTTGTGTGTGTCTGGTGTGATGTGAGCTGATCTATTTCGATGTTGTGTGTGATGGTGTGTACGATATGGAAGCCTTTGATTCTTATAAGGTAATTTATATCTTCGTTGAACTGGTTTTGAGTTATGGTAGTTGGATGGTCTTCCTTGCCTTAGATCTTGCACCTTTAGGTTTGGTCTGATAGACACAAAGCTTGCTGGTGCCTTTTCTTTGGCTTGGTTAACGTACCCAATTCCTTTTCTCAAACCTTGATCTCCGAAGGAGACTCCCATTTGAATTGTAGGCACTTCGGTTTCATATATTGTGCTAGATCTAACAAATGTCATCTGATTGATTTTGTTCTTTACCAGCAACAATTCAGATTCATCTTTGGTGCAATCATTGATGTCAAAGCCTATGCCAGTGATATCACCGACCTTTCTTTGTACCTCATGCAATTCTTCCAGTGATGAGAAGGTTTGAAATTCCGTTTGTTCTTAGACATGAATTTACGAAAATTCTTGATAAATAATGACATAGCATCATTACTTATCTGTTCGATAGATCGGTCTGTTGAAGGGGTGGTTTGGTCTGGAATGGCTGCCAGTGCTTTGTTTGGTTGAGAGATGAATGGTTCTGCTTCACCTCTGGTGATTTGTTCAAACTCATATGCCTTAAGATCTGCGAACAGATCATGGAGTTCAACTTTGTTCAGATCTTTAGACTCCCTCATTGTAATTGTCTTGACATCCCATTCCTTTGGCAATGCTCTCATTACCTTCAGAGCAATCTCTTTGTTAGAGTATTCCTTGCCCATACCATTTAGTTCATTGATAATGTCAGTGACTCTTTCATCAAACTCGTTTTGAGTTTCTCCAAGCTTCATTTTTATGCCCTCAAATTTTTGTAGAGCTACAGTCAGCTTGTTTTCTTTAGTCTGGTCATTCCCTTCACATATCTGTGCTATCTTCTCCCAAATTTCTTTGGCAGTTGAGCACATTTTGATCTTAGTGAACATATTCTTGTCCAATGTTTTGAACAAGATGTCTTTGGCTACGTTGTCTAGATTGGCTTTCTTCATTTCTTCATTTGTCCAGGTGGACCTTTCTTTTTCGATCATCTGAGGTTCGCCACTTAGTCCTCCTAGTGCAGGATTTACTTTTAATATTTTCATTGGTCCGTCTGTTATGACGTACCACATATCGTCATCCTGTGCTGCCAGATGATCTTGCATTCTGATTCTCCAATCATCATAATCTTCTTTTGAGAACATGGGAATCTTGTTGAATGATGCCATCAGTCCAAGTATCTTTGATGATTAAGACGACCTGCTCTGATACCACTTGTTAGGATCGGTCCGGAGTGTTTAGAGGGGGGGTGAATGAACACTCATTTAAAATTAATCCTTATTGATTTCTCTCGGGTTAGTGAGTGAAATCTATTTCTTAATCAACTTCTGAGCAGAACAGACCACTGAATGTAAGAGTGCGGAACGGTCTGTTCTTGACTAGTAAGAACGGCTTGATGGCTTAAAGAGTGTAACTCAGTACGAAATGAGAATAGATATGTTTCTGGAAGTTCGAAGGTGGTGTAATCCTTCTACGTCTCCCCTTCTTCCAATTAAGGAATGATACACTAGAAGACTTTGAGTAATACAACCACTTGTACAACCCCGATTCAGCCGGATTTATCCCACTACCAGACTGAAACTCCTAGTTTCTTGATCTGTTCAGACACAAATTGTCTGACAGTTACATTAAAATCTAACTCTTCTATTTTAGTGAAAATACAAAAGACAGACTGATTTTGTCTATGCACACAATGATCCTATGACGATCAAATATTACAATATGTTGTGCATATGAAAACTTTGAGCAGTTTGGCTAAAGAATATCTGGACTTGTAAGCTTGTGCTGTTTTCTGTTTTCTTTTCGTTTCTTGATTGATCAGTCGGCACTTTGAGCTCTTTAGTTGCATCCTTATATAGTTGCTTATACCAACGACATTATTTCATTTTATGTGTAACTCTTGACTCTGTTCAATCTCTGAACAAGCTTCAGTCTTATTCTTTTAGGTACTTTCCATCTGGTCTGTGCTTTCGACGTCTGTCAGGTAGGCTGGCTCTTCTTTGTCTTCTTACCTTTTAAGGTAATCTTCAGTCCTTGGTCTTTTTCATCATTAATTGGATCATTAAATGCTTCAATAAATAGCCGTTAATGATTCGGACTGAAGAACGAAGCTTATCCAACATTGTCTGCTCTGATCTGATCTTTATTGAGCTGATTTCGTGCTTCGATCTAGTCAGACTGGTTTACATCGATCCGTTCTGATTTTGTGATAGACCCTATCGGTGTGATCTGCTTTGACATGGTTTTACGGCTTGATCGGTCTGATCTGTTTTGTCATCTTTAAAATCCAAACTAACAACATAGGTGAACCGAAAGTCTTGATAATTGTCTCTATTGATTTTATTCTCATTCTCTATTGTTTGTTTGATTCAATAGTGAGTTAATTAGTTATTTTAGTTAATTAGTCATAACCATTTTCGTAGGCTAATATAGTTAAACTAGTGGAGTTTGGTACTTATTTCGTAGTCCTCGTGGGATCGACAATCTGTACTTTTTATATCATTATACTAAAACTTGACACCGTGCACTTGCGGTATAGAATTACTACACTGAAAAATATTATTTAAAATAATAGCGATCAAGACCGGCGTTGATCCCAAAACTTAATTTGTGCCTCATAGTCGAGATCTATGATAAAACCAGTCTATTTATTCCAAAAATCAATAAATTATCATTAAATTGCAATTACAAATTACAATTGTCTCGGATTAAATCAAAAATGTGGAAGCTTGAATAAAACTAATAAATTTTCTTGATGGTTCTTCGTTGATCATCATCCCCAAAATTGTTCTTGTTCTTCTTCATAAATATCCTCTTTTCGTCTTTGCCTTGGAGGGGAGTTAAAGGAGTGAGTGTTTGGGAAAAATACCAGGTAAGGGGGTGAGTGTTTGGGAAAAACACCCAGCAAGTATGGGCCGATTGAACATGGTAAAAACATACATATTTTCGTAGCAAAAAAATCCTTTAAATATTTCTTTATCAAATCACAAAGAGCTCGGCACATAAACTCATTTCTCACACATAAACACATATCTTGAACATATCAACATAACGACTTTTTTGGATTCAAGAGGTGGCTCCCATGTGCATAGCACTTTGCTCCGTCGATTCAATAGGTGGCCCTATATATGTGGCACTTTGCCCCAACGGGCTCAAAAGGCGTCCCTCGTACATGTAGCACTTTGCTCATTGAATTCAAGAGGTGGCTCCTACTCACGTAGCAATTTGCTCCGCAAAGTTCTTTCATTCATAATCATTTTTCACATACTTGTTAGATCTAAACATATTCTTCATATTTGATGTTCAATCGAAAGCTTAAACACATATATATAGTTTTGAAAACGAAATGGTAATTGTAGCAAAAACCCACTTACTGTTATTGAAGATTCGAAGTACGTTTGTATGGATTCCTGGTTGTGAAAAATATCACAAAACTCTCTTCCTTAGTCTTGAGATTTTCGAAATATGTGTGTGTGTGTAGTGTGTGAAATTTTCAAACCAATCTAGGTAGTGGAATGGATGGATCCTTTTTACATGGTATGGAGTGTTTTTAATATAGGAGAGTTGGGTGGTGGAATTTTCTTAACATTGGGTGGAAAATCCCATGATTTAGGTCTTCTAATTGAATTGGTGGTATAATGGTGATTGGGTGGTATAATTGTAAGTGGGTGGTCAACCTAGATCCATCAATAAGGCAATTTGAAGGCTTGATCTTTGGTGGATTGATTTATAATGGTTTTAAAGGTGAATGGATGGGGTTGTACAATTAAGTTGATGGGTATAAGTTGTCAATGCACTTAATTTGAAGGGAACAAATTGTGGCACTTATTTGGAGGACAAGAATTATGGACACTTGATTATGGATGTGAGTGGGATTACTTGTCATGAAATGGTTTGTCATGAAATGGTGTATTTAAAGTTGTGGGATTTTGGATGACAACCTTACCATTTCGGTCAAGAAAAATTCGAAAATGTTGTCTTGTGGTTGAGTAGTGGTATAATGGTGGTTGAGGTGTAATTAAGTTGATGGTCAAGGCATTGAATGGTTTAATTTTGCACTTTCAAAATTCTAGTAAGTGAAAATGAAGCCTCATAGGGTGCCTTTTTATGTAGGATTAGTGTATGAATTATAGTGCATAACTTTCATCTATTCTTTGTAAGATTTAAGATTGGTTTATTATTATTATCATTATTTTCAATGATTTCTTAATTATCTACAACTTTTAAATTATTTAAAAGTTACAAGCTAAAATCATATAACCTATGTATTATCTCCTACACAAACTCTAATAAGTTAAATACTAAGTTATTTGCTTAAATAGGTGATTTAAAGTCCACAAGATTGAATAATACAATTCAATCCATCCATAATGCAAATATTTTTTTTATATTTAATTTTCCATATTATCCCGGTATCACGAAATCTGTTTGACCAAAATCCGGGTCTTCACAAAAGGTATTGAGATAGATAAAGAAAAAATTGATATTATTCAGTCTCTACCTTATCCTACTTGTGTTCGGGATGTGCGTTCTTTTATTAGCTATGCAGGATTTACTAGGAGATACACCATTGCCAAGATAGCTTCACCTTTTTGTAAGCTACTACAAAAGGATGTGGATTTTGAGATGGATGAGGCTTGCAAGAAGGCAGTTGATAGATTGAAGGAGTCTTTGACCCCTCTATACCATCATCCAACCCCCTGACTGGAGCAAACCCTTTTGAGTGTGTAACGTTAGTGACTACATGGTTGGCATTGTCTTGGGCCAAAGAATGGGGAATGAATCTAAGACCTTGGATGATACCCAAGGAAACTACTCCAATGAAAAAAGACTTATAGCAGTCATCTTTGCTCTTGAAAAATTTAGATCTCATTCCTTCGTACTAAAGTGATTGTTTATTTTGATCATGCAGCACTTCACTACTTGATGACGAAGAAGGAGGCAAAACCAAGACTCATAAGATGGATACTACTGTTGAGTGAATTTTACATAGAAATCAAGGACAAAACTAAAAATAAAGTGGCAGACCATCTAAGCCGCCTAGCCAATGTGGATGAGAGCTATGCCTAAAAGAGGAGTTCCCGAATTAGCAACTGTTATCCACAAGCACCACTTTGCCATGGTATGCACATATTGTTAATTTTTTAGCTACTCATACATTACCTTCTGAATAGCGATCAAAAAAGCAAAGATGAGTGATGCAAAAAACACTATGTGGGATGACCTTACCTATAGAAACATTGTGCGGATTAAATTATCAAAAGATGCATACCCGAGAACAACAACATTCTTAAATTTTGTCACTCTTATGGACAATTTGGAGCAAAGAAAAAATTTAGGAAGGTACTTGGGTCTGGCTTCTTTTTGCCATCCTTATTTAGAGATCCCTACTGCTTTTGCAAGTCTTGCGTTCAATGCCAAATGACCAGTAATATCTCCCAAAGAAAGGAGATGCCTCAACATACCATACTTGTATGTGAACTTTTTGATGTGTGGGGCATCAACTTTATGGGACCGTTCCCTATTTCTTATGGTCATGTTTATATTTTGCTTCTTGTTGACTATGTTTCGAAATGTGTGGAAGCTATAGCCACAACTGATGATTCTAAAGTAGTTGCAGTTTTCAAGCATAACCTCTTCTCTAGGTTTGGAATCTCAAGAGCAATCAAAAGCGGTAAAGGATCTACTTTTGCAATAGGACGGTGGAAAGTTTGTTGAAGAGATACCATGTGACACACAAGGTATCAACCGCCTATCATCATCAAACGAATGGACAAGCCGATGTGTCAAATCAAGAAGTCAAAGCCATCTTTGAAAAAAGTGAACCCGACAGGGAAGGATTGAAGCATGATACTGGATGATGCACTCTGAGCCTATAGGACTGCATACAAACACCAATATATATGTCTCCTTATAGATTTGTTTTTGGTAAACCTTGTCACCTCCCTGTAGAATTGGAGCATAGAGCATATCAGGTTGTCAAGAACTTCAATATGGCATATGATTAGAGTATAGAGCATAAGGAAGATCTTTAGATGGCATAGGAAGGACAGAGTCACCCCGCATGAACCACCATGAGCACTAGAGTCTGGCCACCAATGATAAACGAGGGTGCTGCTTGGCAGGCAACTCAATGGGAGTTAATTTTATTGCATTTTTTATTTAATTTTTCTCGTTTCTTGTTTTTTTCCGTACATTGGGGACAATGTAAGATTTTAAATATGAGGTTGGGGTTAGTAGCTAGTTTATTGCTTTCTTATTGCAAAGATCCACAAAATCTAAAAATTAGAAAATTTTAGAGCTCATAATTAGTGATGAACATAGAATTTAGATTCGCTATCCCATTATGATACCTAATGATAGCATGCATTCTTGAAAATAGATGAATTGCTACATTTTGAACTTTTTAATGCAAATTTTGCTTTGACATAGTTGTTGAATATATTGAGCATGAATTGTCGTGGCTTGTGCAGTGTGCATAGCGTAGTGACATTTATGTTAACTTTGTGGTAGTCTTAGGAAGTCGCTGACACATGCTAGAACTTAACTAAATACTCTTTGAGGCGTAAAATATAGACTACTTCAAAGCATAAAAATGTCAATACAATTTTTTATGTGTTTGAGCCTTTCAAGCCTACCATGTAAACAAAATTACACATATTATCATTTTTGAGCATTAATGAAAAAAAATGATTGTATGCTAAGAATACAAACAACCCCATTTTGACATTTTTGACTAGCTTATCATCTTACTAATGAGCCTAAATATCATTTTTATCCAAACCTTTGAAGGGAGTATGATGTATTTCATTCACATGGACTTTTGTTGTCTTGATTCATATGTTTTGAACCTAATTGTCAAAAGAATGAATGCATGAAAGAGAAGGAGATGTCTTGAGGAAAATATTATATATATATATATATATATATATGTATATATATGTGTGACTCCAAGAGGAGCCTAGGCACAAAAAAAATGAAATTGACCTTGCAAAAGATACAAGGTTTGAAAAACAATATCATGCAAGAAGATAAGCTTATATTGTGCATATCATTATACTATCTTGTTTAATGTATCCTACCATTTCTTTCATAAGGCAAAACCTAGGCCAAGTTACAAGCTAATAAAAACCTACTTGTTTATGGTGTATGCAAGTGAGCTTATACTTGTGTTATTGTATAACTTGAACTATTGTTGGGATTAAACTAATTTGATATAAAATGTGTATTGGACACTTGATTATGACCACACACGCACATTCGCTGCTTTGTCGGGTATGAGATGTCTATTGATTGAACTTGTTCCATTGTTAGCTTTTCAACGCCTTTCTTTATTGTGCATTTTATAATTGTTGAGGTATTGAAGTGAGGAGAATTTTTGTTTGTTGTGAAGCTATGATTCAAAAAAGGATTATTTAGTTTTGCTCTGATTTACTCGAGGATGAGTAAAATTCAAGTATGAGGGAGTTTGATGTGTCTAGAAATATACATTTTTAGTGTGTTTAACTGTCACTGATTATGTAGGATTTGATTGTTAATTTGATACATATGTTACCTAATCATATATTGAAACTGAAGAAAACAAGCTAAAATAATGATAAAGATTGGAAAATATTTTAGAGATGATGAAGAATCGAAGTAGATCAAGAAAAGTGGACAAAAAGATTAATGAAGAGTGCGATCAATCGCCCGAAATAGCAGGATCGATCGCACGTGGCTGGAAAAATGAGCAACAAAAAGTGAAGGCACGTGATTGATCCCACTAAAGGACAGATCGATCGCGCCCTGCATATTTTTTACAATAAAAAGCCTGTTGAACGTGATAGATCACGCGCAATGAGTGATCGATCGCACCGAAAAATCCTTAAATTTAAGGAAATCACTTGTTTCCATAAAATGAGGATTCTAACCTACCTATTCAGCATCCAACCTTCTAAACTCGAGATTCAGACCTTAAAGGACATACAATGCATTATACAACTCATTAGACAACTAACTTTAGCATAGTTTTATTATTTTTTCTAAATTATTGAAGAAGAACTCGAAGGAGTCAAGGCACGAAGACGGAATCAACACTCCGGAATCGCGACAATTGCTAGTACGTCTTTACTTAGTTTTTTTAATTCTTTCTAGACTAAACTTTGTTATTTTTTATTTAAATATGAGTAGCTAAACACTTTGATTCTTGGTTGAGGGATAATACACATTTGGATTTAAAATACTTTTAAGATTCATGATTCGTTTGTCGCTTTTTTTATTTAATATATATAACTTTTTTCCTGATTTTATTTGATATGATTATTGTGTTTTATTGTTGGATTTATCACCTAGTAATCTTATATGCAATCTAACACTAATTGAAGAAGCACTTAAGATTTATATTTCTGATATTGAAATTATTAAATTCTTAGGGAAAACAATTAGCTAAATTAATATAAACCGCTGATGTTTATGTTATCTAGATTCATCATCCTTATTAGTTTTGAAATCTACATTGAATTGATATTAACTGCTATTGTTTTGATTAATAATTTGATAATAGTTGAATATGAGCATCGATTTTTGTTAAACTAGGAATAAGATGAGATAGATAATTTAACTTTCAATGATGAATAACAATTAAATCTTTTGAGAATCGATGGTCAATCAAAGGTAGATTTGTTATGGATCCATAGATTGAGTGGGGTTTAAATTTGGGGGTACATGATAAGCGCACACTACTAAATTTGATTAGAAACAATTTTTGTGCATCTATAATTGATTAATCGTAAAAGTTTATACTAGTATTAGAAAAGTTTATATTCAATGAGATCATTTTGAAATTTACGGGTCATTTATATCAGAACATATATTGTGATGCCCTTTCAATCTTGCATTTTCTTGTATCCTGATTATATTATTGAGATAATGGGACTTGGGATAAGTCTTTCTTTATAACGACAGGAGCGGGTCTTGTGTATGAGTTTGTGCAAAAGTAAACCCATCTAATATTTTAATCGGTCAGTCTTGCTATTTTTTTATTTGGCCGACTTGTGCATATATTTTCGGATATTTACTTGCAGGTCTTTGCGGTCAAGGTTATCCTAGGGGAGAACTAGGGGTGTTCATCGGTTCAATTTCAAACTGAATCGAACCGAAATTTCGGATAATCGAACCAAAATTTCAGAAATTCTGAAAACCGAAAACCAAACCAAAATTGTTCGGTTCGGTTCGGTTTCGATTAAACCGTAGTTTTTTTTATTTTGAAAAAAAAATTTAATTTTTTTTTTTTTGAATTTGAATTTTTGAATTGGATGGTTAATCGAAAGGAAATTCAAAATAAATATAAATACTAATACATAATGCATTGGACTCAAAATGGTTTTTAACATTTTAATTCAAAAGTTTTAATATTATTTTGAAGTTATTTATACTAAAAAGTCGAGTTTAAAATAGACAACAAAATAAATTATTATACTTGAAAACAATAGTTAAATTACTAGTTTGTATTCATGCGATCACGAAAGAAATCATTAAAAAATATTTATTAACCATTTAAATTTATTTTAAAAAAGAAATTTTTTTTAAAAAAAAAATTAAAGAAAAAATTAATTTTTTTTAAAAGTTCGATTTTCGGTTCGATTTGGTTAACCGAACCCTATAACCGAAAATCGAACTTTTTTTAAAAAAAAAACCGAAAACTGAACCGAAAAATTTCGGTTCGGTTCGGTTTGAACCAAAATTTTTCGGTTCGGTTCGGTTTGAACCGAAAATTTTCGGTTCGGTCCGATTCGATTGGTTAACCGAACCGGTGCACACCCCTAGGGAGAACTCATCCACAATGGCTAGAAAAATTATAAGTGCAAGCTAAAGAAATGAATCAATTGAAATGATATAGAATTGAAAGAACTCATATGAGGTGGTAATCAGAATTGGTTTTGTTCGTGGACATTTTTTGTATTCATTCAGAGATATTCCTTGTTTTATGAACTATTTGTATAAATTGCGCCGATAGAGTATTATAGCCATACTCGTTAGACCCATGATGTACTCATCGCACTCCTTAACATTATAGAACCACTCACACTTCACATCCACTCGGTGTCTCTCCATGCCAATAATAACCCTAACATTGCTCTAATACAAGCACGAGATGGTGGCCATGCAAAGAATATTGTGTAGGAACTGCTACTAACTATGGAAATGAATGACACAGTGCTAGAAGAGCTAATCTTGCAACTTTACAAACTCATATTAATTCGTTGTTCTCACGTAGAACAAGCTATTACACCAAATATTAGAAAATCACTTGAGTACATAAGCGAGGCCCTGAAGACCTCTACATGGCATCTCATCAACTCGATACGATGTGGCACTTCAGTCATCACACCACTCAAAATACAATCTCAACTTACGAAAGCTATATTGTAAAAAACATAAAATATTTAAATGACAAGCCCCTGGTCAATTTGACCACTATTTTGACCTAAATTTTTAGAGGGGATGTCTTTGTAATTATGGTATTTTATAGGATCGTAATAAAACTATTATTTTATTTTTTGAATTGTTTATTTCAAATATAATTATTTCTTACTCAAATCTTTTTTAATTATTTTTCATTTTTATTCGATTTTGTAAAATATCAATATATACCATAAAAAATCAATATATATATCATTTAAAAACTTTTGTTAGAAATAACGACATTATGTAATATTTTGAATTAAATCGAATTGAAAGTCAAATTAAAAATAATATCTTCGATTGCCATTTTCGAAATTGACGTCAATAAATATTGGTCAGCCGGAAAATACCGAATTTGATAATATATAATCATCGTACTTTTCAATAAATGATTTAAAATATAAATAATATATAGTTAATAATTTGAGGAACGGGATAAAAATCTAAATTTTGAAAACAAACTACCCATATACGAGTTCAACTAGGGGTGAGCTTCAGAACCGAATTTTAAATTGAACTGACCAATTTTTTTTCAGCCAACCAAAGTGACCAATTTTTATATTAAATCGAATAAACCGATTTGGTAAAACATTGAGTATCATTAAAGATCATGGCCTAAGACATATCATTTAAAGTCAACGTCTAAACATATAATTGTCATTAAAGATCATGGCCTAAAACAATATCATTTTATCATTATAATTACAAAAGAATAAAATATTATGATAATTGATGTGATTCGAGATTTTGATTATAAAGTAGAATAACGTGGTAATGCAAAATAACAATAAACACACCAAGATTTTTTACGTGAAAAACCCTCAAATTGAGAGAAAAACCACGGGACCTAGTCCAGTATAAAACTTCACTATGAATATTGGTGACTTACAAGACTTTCTAAACACACCAAAAAATCGCTCAATGACTTACACGAATATTTTTAGAGAAATAACGAAAAGAACCGAACAGACATAAGTTTGCTCTCTTCGGAGTCTTTTTGCCCAGAAAAATCCAACCCTTTCTGTGATGATATCTGCGGGTATTTATAGGACTGTTCCTAGTGATTGGCTCGCGGGAAATCCGGAACACGATATCCTCTGATCGTGGCTTAACTGGAGCCCCACACGTCCGAGAAATCCGCGCCCCATTATTGCACGTTCATTCACGCCGGTTAATTTGTTAGTTATTCCCGGGTCTTCCGCTAATCTTTGACCAGAAAACCGAGGAGGGTTAGCAGCTGTTCAGTAAAACCCTGCTCGGTGCTTTCCGTTCGGTGCACTCTGTTCGGTATATGTCTTTGTTCGGCCCTTGAGGGATTTTACCCGAGGAGGCCAATATATCATATGACATCACCTCACCCCCCTAAAGTAAAGTAAGATGAGAGTAGTGAAATCTTGGTTTATTGTCTTCGGGTAAAATCCTGATATGCTCGGGGTATTTTAACCGCCCAATTTTCCCGCCTAAAAATTTCGAAAACCTTGCGACGTTTCGTTTCCCGAGGCACATCTATAACCGTTCATGGGATTTATTTTGAACGGTGTCGATTTAACGACTGTTCAAGTGGCCCCCCACTATAAATACTCGCTCATTTCGTTGATTTTAACTTACTTTTCTGCAATTCACTTCCGAGCTAGCATTAGACGTCCGACCAACTTTTCCTTCCTACTTATTTCCTTTCCATTCAACTATAGACATGTTCGAGGAGGAGGGTATCCTGAGTCCCTCTCCTCGACATTCTTCTTCATCTGATAGTGAGGAGACTTCCAGCTCGTCGTCAGCCCCTGATGCTCGCAGAGAAGAGCTTCAGGCTGCGACAGAGCAGGACCTGATAAAAGCCCGTGTTCCCTGGTTTGAGATATTTGAATCCGGGATTAAATCACAGCGGCACCTATCCAGTATCCAAACTAAATGGGGGATTTCCGAGGGGACATCTATTATTGTTCCCCCTCCCGGATCTCGCCCCCACCTGCCTCCCGAGGGTTATTTTCCTTTCTACATAGACCAACTCCGAGGGGGACTTCGTTTTCCTATCCCTCCTTTTTTTGTAGATGTTGCTTCCTATTTTGCCATCTCTCTAAGTCAGTTATTCCCCAACAGTTATCGATTGTTGGCGGGTTTCTACATAGTCTTATCCTTTTTTGGCTTTTCTCCGACTCCCGAACTCTTCCATTGTTTCTTTCAATTAAATCGAAAGGAGATCGGGCTTTTTTATTTTTCTTCTCGAACAGGGATGGGTTTTCTGAAAAATTACCCATCTTCCATAAAAAATTGGAAAAGATTTTTCTTCTTTGCTCGCCCACTCCAACCCTGGGATTGTCCCATGGAGTGGAAAGAAAACTTACCGAAGGGCAAGTCAATCAAGGGGCTACTTGAGGGAGAAACATATCTATCAGTTCGTCGTAAGCTTGGCGATCAGTGTTTTAACCTTGGGGAGCTGATTGACGACGGACTGCTGTACTTGTTCCAGCTTAGTCCTAAGGGTGTTTCCCTAAAAATGCCCCTCGGTGAGTATTTACCGAGCATCTTGCTTTGTTTGCTTATTTTGTTTTAACATGCTTGAATAATTGCTATGATGTTTCTTTCTTGCAGAAAACAAGATGCTGAAAGCCAAGATTGCTGCTAGCCTGAAGAAAATTGCCGCACCAGAGAAGGCTACCAAACCGACCACTGGAACAAATCCTCCCCCATCTGTTACACCTGCTCCCCCCGAAGAGGTGATTGAAGTACCTGAGGCGGAAGCCTTGATTCCTCGATCATTGAAGAGGGCGGCCCCCGAGGGCCAAGGTTCTTCCTCTAAACTTCCTCCTACCAAGAAAACTCCTTCTCCTCGAATCTCCCTTACCCACCGAGCTAGTCCACCTCTTCAAACTCGAGCTGTTTCTCAACCTGCTCCTGGTGGTTCTAGCTCTTCTCGGCCAACCTCCCGATATCATATACCCGATTGGATTTATCCCCCCAACGTCCCCATTCTGAGAAAACCGGACCCCAAAATTTCTCACTCTATTATTTGCAATTGGGCCAATTCTCCCGACCGTAAATACCTCGGAGGATTGGCCTTCAGCAACTTGATAAATGACTTTTCCACTTCCCTCACTCAGGTAACTTATATCCATTTCCGTCTGATGAACTTTTTGTCTTCAGTATATTAACTTCATTTATTCTCTTGCAGACCAATCTAATGGCCGGCGAGATTATGACTCGCTTCCAATCTATGAGATCCTCAGATGGGGAGAATCAGAAACATCTCAAACAGCTAGAAGGTATCGGCGAGGAGATGAAGAAATCCATAAAGCTACTAGAGGAACGATACTCTGCTGCTGTTGCTACTCGGGATAAGACAGTGGAAGCTCTTGAGGAAGCGCACAAGAAATTAGCCGATTTTGAGGAGGCTAACACCACTTTATCCGGGCAGTTCAGGTCCGTGACTGAAGAGAATAAGTCCCTCTTAGGGCAACTTTTACAAGAGAAATCATTGCGAGCTGAAGAGAACAAGTCCCTTTCTGAACAGCTTGACCAGGAGAAACTATCTCGGGCTGCTCAGATCGAAGAATCCTGGCTCATCAAGAAAGAAGAGTTTATGAAGTCTGAGGAGTATGGTGATATTCTGGGCGAACGCGCTGCCAAATTCCTTAACTATGGCTTTGAAGCGTCTGTTCGTCAATTTAAAGCTGCTGGCTATCCTCCTGAAGGAACTTCAGCAGACTTTATAAATGTTGATGAGGCCCTGAATACCGTTCCCGATGAGTTCCTCCAGCTGTAGATTTAGGGATGTATCCCTTTTGTTTTAATTGTAATGTTTTGGGAATGATATTATTACTCTCCTTGTCTTCTTACAATCTTGTGCAAGCTAGTCTCTTCACCAAGCAAAATTTTAAACAAATAAAGCTCGATTGGAAAATATCCCGCAGTAATGAATATAACCGAGCTCGGGGAAAAGACATCCCGAGCAGATAAATATGGTCGAGCTTCAGAGAGAACATCCCCAGCGTAATAACATGATATCACTTAAATTTAAACGTTGACCAAGCATCCCGATCCAACGAGTGAACCGAACATTGCTCGCTACCCCGAGCATAATAACATGGAATTTTTTAAGTTTAAACGTTGACCAAACATCCCGATCCAACGAGTAAACCGAACGTTGCTCGCTACCCCGAGCATAATCACTTAGTCCCATTTTAGGTTCAAATACAGACCAAACTTCCCGATCCTGTATTTAACCCTCCAACAATGGACTATAATAACATAAGCTCGCTACCCCGAGCACAATAACATGGAATTTTTACGTTGACCAAACATCCCGATCCAACGAGTAAACGATGGTGGTTTTAAGTTTAAACGTTGACCAAACATCCCGATCCAACGAGTAAACCGAACGTTGCTCGCTACCCCGAGCATAATCACTTAGTCCCATTTTAGGTTCAAATACAGACCAAACTTCCCGATCCTGTATTTAACCCGCCAACAATGGACTATAATAACATAAGCTCGCTACCCCGAGCACAATAACATGGAATTTTTAAGTTAAAACGTTGACCAAACATCCCGATCCAACGAGTAAATCGAACGTTGCTCGCTACCCCGAGCATAATCACTTAGTCCCATTTTAGGTTCAAATACAGACCAAACTTCCCGATCCTGTATTTAACCCGCCAACAATGGACTATAATAACATAAGCTCGATACCCCGAGCATAATAACATGGAATTTTTAAGTTTAAACGTTGACCAAACATCCCGATCCAACGAGTAAACGGAACGTTGCTCGCTACCCCGAGCATAATCACTTAGTCCCATTTTAGGTTCAAATACAGACCAAACTTCCCGATCCTGTATTTAACCAGCCAACAATGGACTATAATAACATAAGCTCGCTACCCCGAGCACAATAACATGGAATTTTTAAGTTTAAACGTTGACCAAACATCCCGATCCAACGAGTAAACGATGGTGTTTTTAAGTTTAAACGTTGACCAAACATCCCGATCCAACGAGTAAACGATGGTGTTTTTAAGTTTAAACGTTGACCAAACATCCCGATCCAACGAGTAAACCGAAAGTTGCTCGCTGCCCCGAGCATAATCACTTAGTCCCATTTTAGGTTCAAATACAGACCAAACTTCCCGATCCTGTATTTAACCCTCCAACAATGGACTATAATAACATAAGCTCGCTACCCCGAGCACAATAACATGGAATTTTTAAGTTCAAACGTTGACCAAACATCCCGATCCAACGAGTAAACGATGGTGTTTTTAAGTTTAAATGTTGACCAAACATCCCGATCCAACGAGTAAACCGAACGTTGCTCGCTACCCCGAGCATAATCACTTAGTCCCATTTTAGGTTCAAATACAGACCAAACTTCCCGATCCTGTATTTAACCCGCCAACAATGGACTATAATAACATAAGCTCGCTACCCCGAGCACAATAACATGGAATTTTTAAGTTTAAACGTTGACCAAACATCCCGATCCAACGAGTAAATCGAACGTTGCTCGCTACCCCGAGCATAATCACTTAGTCCCATTTTAGGTTCAAATACAGACCAAACTTCCCGATCCTGTATTTAACCCGCCAACAATGGACTATAATAACATAAGCTCGATACCCCGAGCATAATAACATGGAATTTTTAAGTTTAAACGTTGACCAAACATCCCGATCCAACGAGTAAACGGAACGTTGCTCGCTACCCCGAGCATAATCACTTAGTCCCATTTTAGGTTCAAATACAGACCAAACTTCCCGATCCTGTATTTAACCAGCCAACAATGGACTATAATAACATAAGCTCGCTACCCCGAGCACAATAACATGGAATTTTTAAGTTTAAACGTTGACCAAACATCCCGATCCAACGAGTAAACGATGGTGTTTTTAAGTTTAAACGTTGACCAAACATCCCGATCCAACGAGTAAACGATGGTGTTTTTAAGTTTAAACGTTGACCAAACATCCCGATCCAACGAGTAAACTGAAAGTTGCTCGCTGCCCCGAGCATAATCACTTAGTCCCATTTTAGGTTTAAATACAGACCAAACTTCACGATCCTGTATTTAACCCGCCAACAATGGACTATAATAACATAAGCTCGCTACCCCGAGCACAATAACATGGAATTTTTAAGTTTAAACGTTGACCAAACATCCCGATCCAACGAGTAAACGATGGTGTTTTTAAGTTTAAACGTTGACCAAACATCCCGATCCAACGAGTAAACGATGGTGTTTTTAAGTTTAAACGTTGACCAAACATCCCGATCCAAAACCGAACGTTGCTCGCTACCCCGAGCATAATCACTTAGTCCCATTTTAGGTTCAAATACAGACCAAACTTCCCGATCCTGTATTTAACCCGCCAACAATGAACTATAATAACATAAGCTCGCTACCCCGAGCACAATAACATGGAATTTTTAAGTTTAAACGTTGACCAAACATCTCGATCCAACGAGTAAACCGAACGTTGCTCACTACCCCGAGCATAATCACTTAGTCCCATTTTAGGTTCAAATACAGACCAAACTTCCCGATCCTGTATTTAACCCGCAAACAATGGACTATAATAACATAAGCTCGCTACCCCGAGCACAATAACATGGAATTTTTAAGTTTAAACGTTGACCAAACATCCCGATCCAACGAGTAAACGATGGTGTTTTTAAGTTTAAACGTTGACCAAACATCCCGATCCAACGAGTAAACGATAGTGTTTTTATGATTAAACGTTGACCAAACATCCCGATCCAACGAGTAAACCGAACATTGCTCAATAAAAGGAAATTTATTTAATTAGGAAATATACATGGGAACAGCAATGATAACTAAAAGATTACACAAAATACTTTCTTAAATTATGAATATTCCAAGGTCTCACCAGTTCCCGACCTTCATGATCTTCCAGCCTGTAGGCTCCTCTTCCAATCACCCCTTTTATTTTATAGGGGCCTTCCCACTTGGGTGCTAATTTCTTTACTTCCCCCGCGGGATTGATTCTTCGCAGCACTAGATCTCCCACCTGAAAAGCCCTTGGGCGAACCCTCCGATTGTAAGCATTGGTCACCCTTATTTTATACAATTCCACTTTAGCAAAAGCTTTTTCTCTCAACTCCATAATCCCATCTAACTCCAACTTCCTTTTTTCTTCATTCTGATCGGGATCATAGCTTTGTACTCGAAGAGATTCCACTCCAATTTCTACTGGAATGAGGGCCTCCGATCCATATACTAAGCTATAAAGAGTCTCTCCTGTAGATACCCGAGGAGTCGTTCTATAAGCCCATAAGACCCCGGGTAATTCATTTACCCACTCCCCACGAGCCCCTTCTAGTCTTGTCTTGATCCCGTGCAATAAAATTCGATTAATCACTTCAGCTTGCCCATTTGCTTGAGGATAGGCGACTGAAGTGAAGACTTGTTTAATCTTCATATCTTTGCACCATTCTTGTATTCTTCCTCCCTGAAACTGTCTTCCATTGTCGGAAATTATTCTTCGAGGTATTCCGAAGCGGCATACTATGTTCCTCCATAAAAATCTGATGACTTCTTCTTCAGTTATTTTAGCCAATGGTTCGGCTTCCACCCATTTAGTGAAGTATTCAACGGCTACTAGGAGAAATTTTCTCTGCCCTGTAGCGGGAGGAAATGGTCCAACAATATTCATTCCCCATTGATCAAAGGGACAGGAAATGATGCTACTATTAAGGATTTCCGCAGGTACATGGGATAAATTCGCATGCCTTTGGCAATTAATGCATTTCTTCACAACTTCCTCAGCGTCTTCCCTCATCGTCGGCCAATAGTACCCAGCTCGGATAGATTTTTGGTACAACATGTTAGTCCCTACATGATTTCCGCAACATCCTTCATGAATCACCTTTAATAGATGCTCCCCTTCTTGCCTCGAGGTACATTGTAAAAAAGGAATTGAGAATCCTTTCTTGAACAACTTGCCTTCTATCAACACAAATCGGTTCCCCATTCTTTTAACTTTAGCAGCTTCCTTTGGGTCAGGAGGCATAACCTTTGTCTTCAAAAATTTAATAAAATGCTCTCGCCAATCGGATATAATACATGACTCCACACTCATGATGCTATTGACGGATGTATGAGAGATCAAAGCTCTTGCACGAGCACATTCCTGTTCTTCCATTCGTGTACCGAACTAGCTAATTTTGCTAATTCATCGGCACGAGTATTCTCTTCCCTTGGTATTTGCGTTAATTCCACCTCTTGAAATTGAGCTATCATTGCCCGCACCTTTTCCACATACTTTCTAAGCTTCTCTTCTTTCACCTTATATACCCCCTTCACTTGATGAACAACCAGCATCGAATCCATAAAAGCTTTTATCCTCCTGGCTCCAGCGTCCAATGCTATTTGGAGGCCTGAAATGATAGCTTCAAATTCAGCTTCATTGTTTGAGGAAAGAAATCCAAACTAGACGGCAACCCTGATTTCTTCCCCTTCAGGACTAATGAGTATGACACCTGCTCCACTTCCCAATCGAGTAGATGATCCATCTACAAACAAACTCCATTCTTTTTCCTCCGAAGTATGAGTGACTTCCACCAGAAAATCTGACAGAGCTTGAGCTTTGATTGTAGTTCGAGGTTGATAAGTGACATCAAACTCACTCAGCTTTGTGGCCCACTTTACCATCCTCCCTGATATTTCGGATTTGGATAAAAGTCTACCCAAAGGAGTGTTTGTTATTACCATGATAGGATGAGACAGGAAGTATGGCCGAAGTCTTCTCGCTGTGGTGACTAGAGCTATTGCCAACTTTTCAATTTCAGGGTATCGTTGCTCGGCTCCTTGCAGGGCTCGGCTGACATAATATACAGGCTGTTGTTGTCCTGACCTTTCTTTGATTAACACGGAACTAATTACTTCTTTGGCCACCGATAAATACACGAGAAGCGTTTCCTTAGGATCAGGCTTGTTTATCAAAGGTAACTGAGCCAAATAATCTTTCAGATCCTCGAAGGCCTTTTGGCATTGGTCATTCCACTCGAACTTGACTCCTTGCCTTAATGCTTTGAAGAAAGGCAAACTCCGATCAGCTGATCGGGATATAAATCGGCTCAGTGCCGCTATTCTTCTTGCTAATCTTTGCACTTCATTTAGTGTTCTCGGGGGGTTCATTTCTCGTATGGCCCGGATTTTCTCCGGGTTAGCTTCAACACCTCTTTCCGTGACCATGTACCCTAGAAATTTGCCGCTACGAATCCCGAAAGTGCATTTTGCGGGATTCAACTTCATGCCATATTTTCTTAAAGTGTTGAAAACTTCTTCCATATCTTTGACTAAGTCCTCGGCTTTTCGGCTCTTGATCAGGACATCATCAACATACACTTCCACATTCCGACCAATTTGTTCTTTGAACATTTTATCCATCAACCTTTGATAAGTGGCCCCCGCATTTTTCAATCCGAAGGGCATTACCACATAACAAAAGGTTCCTCCTGATGTTATAAAACTTACTTTTGATTGATCCTCCTGTGCCAAAGGGATCTGATGATATCCTTGATAAGCATCCATAAGACATAACAATTCATGTCCAACAGTAGAATCTACAAGCTGATCGATTCTGGGCAGGGGATAACAATCTTTGGGACATGCTTTATTCACATCCCTAAAATCCACACACATTCTCCATTTATCACCAGCTTTAGGCACCAAAACTACATTCGAGAGCCATGTAGGGAAACCGATCTCGCGAATGTGGCCTGCCTTTAACAACTCTTCTACCTGCTTGGCAATGACCGCGTCCTTTTCTGGTCCAAAATGCCTTCTCTTTTGCCTTATTGCCCGAACATTGGGGTCCACGTTGAGGCGGTGTTCGGCAACCTCAGGTCTTACTCCCACTAAATCAGATGTACTCCATGCAAATACATCCACGTGTTGATTTAAACAATTAACCACCTTTTACCGTAATTCTGGATCAAGTTGGGATCCTACCCTCGTAATTCGAGTAGGGTGACCCATCTCGATGTTGAGGAACTCCTCTTCGGGTGTTACTCGTTCCTCCTCGCCCCGCTTCCTCTTTTCACTTCCCCCCCGTTCTCTTCCTTCGTTATTATGCTCTCTTTCTTGCCTTAGCTCTTGTACATAACATTTCCGTGATGAGCTTTGATCACCTCTTACTTGCCCCACCTCTTCTCCTACTGGAAATTTCATGGTTAGATGATAGGTGGAGGCAACAGCTTCGAAAGCAGCTAGGGCTGGTCTTCCCAATATTACATTGTAAGAAGATGGTGCATCCACAATGAGGAAATTTATCATCTTTGTTTTGATCCTTGATTCTTCACCAAGTGTAACTGGTAGAGACACCTGCCCTATCGGATTTATGACTTCTCCTGTAAATCCGTGCAAGGACGTATTCACTTTCAATATAGGTAAGCTTCCCAAGTCCATTTGGTTTAACGTACTAAGAAAAAGTACGTCCGCCGAACTTCCTGTGTCCACGAAAATCCTCTGCACATTATAATTAGTCATTGTAGCAGAGATAATCAACGAATCATCATGAGGAAAATGGATTCCTTGCAGATCTGCAGGCCCAAAAGATATGGACGAACCCTCATGTACATGATTGGGGTCAAGAGATAGCACTTGAAGCTTCCGGGCGTGATTCCTTCTTGCTCTGTTCGAATCTCCACCCGACATCCCTCCGGATATCATGTGTATAGTTCCCCGATTAGGGGTATTGTTCAAGGTTTCCTCTTCTCCCTCTACTCTTTCTCCCCGAACTGACCAAGGGACTGGCTGAGGTGCTCCTCTTCCGGGATTTATGTTAACTTTAGACGTGAAATTATTGCCTTTGAACTCCTCGTTAAATCCCCGCCCTCCATCAGACTCATTAGATCTCCCACCTCGGAAACCTCCTCCTCGACATCCTCTTCCTCGGAAGGACCCTCCTCGGATCATTCCTCCTCGAAAAGGTCCCCCCCTATGAGGTCCACCCCGCCCCCTCTTCGGCATACTTTGGTTCATGGCCACTTCCCGATGAGGTCTCATCGGTAGATACTGGTCAAAACTTCTTTTGATTGGCTCCACTGGTTTATTCTTTCTGTTCACTTCCTCCCCAATTTTACCATCTCTTCTTTGCTTCATCCTTTGGGCTTCTTCCAAATTAATGTACTTGGAAGCTCTTCCCAACAGTTCATCATAATCAGAAGGTGGCTTTTTTGCCAAAGATCGGAATAAGTCTCCTTATTTTAATCCTTGAGTGAACGCGCTGATGAGTATTTCAGAGGTGACATGTGGAATATCAAGACATGCATGACTAAATCTTTTCAGAAAATCTCGAAGAGATTCCTTCTCCGCTTGCTTAATCCCGAACAGACTAAGAGTTGTTCTCTTGCAACTCCGGCTGCTTGCAAACTGATGCAAAAATAGAGAGCTAAACTTCGGGAAAGAGTCAATGATTCTTGCTGGAAACTGATTAAACCATGCTTGCGTTGCACCCGATAATGTAGTCAGGAAAACCCGACACTTCACTCCATCTGTAAGTTGATGAAGAAGCGAAGCGTTTTCAAATTGAGACAGATATTCTTCGGGATCTGTACCACCATCGTAGTTTCCCACATTTAGAGTCCTAAAGTTTGGGGGGAAAGGATCGTCAATCACCTGGGAAGCGAATGGAGTACTCCTCTGCGGAGGATATAGACGTCCTTCCATCTTATTACGCATCTGCTGCATCTCACTTTTCAGCTCTTCCATTTGGCGATTTAACGCTTTACCTGTTTCGTCATTCAAATGATTGGGAATATTTCTAACTTCTTCAAGTTCCTTTTCAAGCTCTTTTTCAGGCTCCTTTTCAGGCTCCTGTCCGGAGGCCAACTCTTCCCCTTCTTCTTCTTGCACAGTTTCTTGTTTCTGGGGAGGGGCCATAAATTGCCTCATGATCTCTCCGACAGTTTTAGTTATCATTTCTGTCAAATGCTCCATGGGCATTCCCCCAGCAGGAAATGACCGAGGAACATGTTGAGATGACCCCGCATCTTCTGGCCCTTCTCTGGGTTCAGCGAGCGAGTATGGATGACAATTGGATCCATTTCCCCTGGAAGCTTGCCCCCTACCTTTACCTCTGGCCATCTTGCCCTTTGATTTATTTTTTGTTAGAAAACTCGTCCTACTTCAACATCTTTGCCCTAAAGTTCCCACAGACGGCGCCAATGATGTGATTCGAGATTTTGATTATAAAGTAGAATAACGTGGTAATGCAAAATAACAATAAACACACCAAGATTTTTTACGTGGAAAACCCTCAAATTGAGAGAAAAACCACGGGACCTAGTCCAGTATAAAACTTCACTATGAATATTGGTGACTTACAAGACTTTCTAAACACACCAAAAAATCGCTCAATGACTTACATTTTTAGAGAAATAACGAAAAGAACCGAACAGACATAAGTTTGCTCTCTTCGGAGTCTTTTTGCCCAGAAAAATCCAACCCTTTCTGTGATGATATCTGCGGGTATTTATAGGACTGTTCCTAGTGATTGGCTCGCGGGAGATCCGGAACACGATATCCTCTGATCGTGGCTTAACTGGAGCCCCACACGTCCGAGAAATCTGCGCCCCATTATTGCACGTTCATTCACGCCGGTTAATTTGTTAGTTATTCCCGGGTCTTCCGCTAATCTTTGACCAGAAAACCGAGGAGGGTTAGCAGCTGTTCAGTAAAACCATGCTCGGTGCTTTCCGTTCGGTGCACTCTGTTCGGTATATGTCTTTGTTCGGCCCTTGAGGGATTTTACCCGAGGAGGCCAATATATCATATGACATCAATAATAATACATTAAATAATATTTAATGTATTTTTATATATAAGTAGTTTTACAATATTATCATTAATATGAAAGCTAGTTTATAGTTTAAAAATATTTAATAAATAAAAATGAAATATAAAAAAAATTAAAGAAATAAATAAAAATAATATGATATAATAGGGGTGTAACTATAATATATAGTATACTATATGGTATGTATATATATAATGTTTTGATAATTTTATATTATATATAGTATAAGGGGTGTATCTGTAATGTTTTGATTATTTTATATTAAATATACAAGAGGGTAAAAACGTCATTTCGTGCATTCTGTTAATTGTTTTTTACAGTGTAATGTCTGGAGGATAGGTGTCTGTAATTTTTCAAAGTCGAAAGAAACTTTTTATAAATAGACCAATGTCGAGTGAGTATAAATATAATTATCCCTTATTATTATTAAGTATGGTGGCATTAAATAAGTAACTTGGTCACCAAAAGTTGATTGCCTAAAATAGCCTCATGTTTACCTTATACTATTTTGCTAAAAATATATAAAAAATTCTTTTTTCCAAATGTTCGAATATATTTTCCTAAAATAGTAAAGAAAAGCCACAAATCTTACAATAAATAAAATATTCCATTTAAATTTAAATTTAATAAAAATATATTATATGCATAGACCTTTCTTTAGTAAAAGCTTGTAACATTTGCTGACATATAGTCAGGGTGTTCATCGGTTCGATTAATCGATCGAATTGGACCGAACCGAAAAAGTTCGGTTCAAACCGAACCGAACCAAAAAATTTCAGTTCGGTTCGGTTCAAATCGAATTGAATAAACACCCCTACATATATAGTAACAAATCGAACTTACGCTTTTTTTGGACAAGAATAGCAAGAAAACTCGAGAGAGAACGAACACAACTTAGGCTATTTGAACAATACATATATGCTCCGTAAAACGACGTCGAAACTGGAGGCGAAGGCTGCACACGCCAACACTCCTGCTGCGAAAACGAAGCAAACAACCGCCGATCTCCGGCAGATCGAAGCAATCGACTTGTTCTTGACGCGCAGAGAAATGGTCATGACAGCACCGGTGAACCCTAAGTTGAGTGCCAGGAGAAACACATGAAACAACGTAGGATTGTTCCTGAATATTACGACAGGAATCGGGTTACCACCAATTTCCTCGTAACGTACTGCCAAGAGGGCGAAAGCCACAAATATTCCGGACACGAATATGATTTCTTCGGGTGGAAAGAGTGAACCAGTATGAATCGGGTTACATAGGATGCCGGCCGATGATGCCATCTAACAATTGACAAACCTGTGACAAATAATATTGCACACGTGGTTTTATAAGGGAAAACTTTGATCTGGGAGAGCAAAACTTTGTCTTACCCATGCGAAATTACGGGGAAGTTTCCTTGTTGACTTCGTAGAACTTGTCATCTTATTTAATCTGATGCTTACCTCCTCTGTTGGCTGATTCTCCGCAATTTCTTTATCAGTATGGGCATTTAATACTTTTAATAGAAAAAATTTGGATTTTTATATCTAACAAACAGTCTGCGTCTGATTTGCTACACTCGTAAAACTTATATTAAATTGCAAGTTTTACGTAGAAAACTAGAAAAACATTTCACTATGTCTGGATAAAGTGTTAAAAGCATATGAACAATATATTGAAAGTGGTGTTGAATTCTTGAATCCAAATCAACAATTTACCATCCAGATCTTGAAATCAGAGTAAAAAGAAAATGACGTTCGAGAGAGAAAGAGGAATCTTAATTTTGTAAATTGGATGAATGAATTAGTTAGTTTGAAAACACTGGTTTACAGTCTTATATAAACTAATTAATACCAAAAGGACTTTTAACAACTAACAGCTAATTAACACCAACTAATAAATAATTAACATCTTAATGATGAATAACTATATCTTAACAGCCCTCTCAAGATGGACATGAATATTTTTCATGTTCATTTTGGTGGTAAAATAGCTAAACAATTGAATTCCCATAGGCTTTGTTAAAATGTCAACAAGTTGATCAGCTGCAGGAATATGAATGACTTTAATAAGATCTTGTTGAACTTTTTCTTGTATAAGATGGCAATCAATTTGGATGTTTCGTCCTTTCGTGAAAAATCGGATTATTGGCGATGCAATAGGCGGATTTGTTGTCTGTGTATAGTGGAACAGCAGTATTGTGTGGAATATGTAAATCTTGGAGTAAGTAGAGAAGCCATTGAATCTCACAAGCTGTGGAAGCTAGTGCCCTGTATTCGGCTTTAGCTGAAGAACGACTAATCGTTGGCTGCTTCTTAGATTTCCAGGACACTAATGAGTCACCGAGGAAAATAACAAAGCCTGGTACACTCCTTCGGGGTTCTATGCAACCTGCCCAATCAATGTCGCTAAAAGCTTTTAGATGCAATGAAGATAACTTTGAAAAGAAGATTCCTTGATGAACATGAACTGCCTCAAAGACTGAACGCTGAAAGCTAGATAAGGTCTGGTTATAGTCAAATAAAGTAACCTTCCAACTAATCTTCCGTAAGATTTAGGATTAGTAAGTGGAGTTCCAGTATTAGAACTTAATTTGATAGTTGATTCCATAGGTGTTGAAGAAGGTTTACAGCCAAGATAACCAGTATCAGTTAAAATATCCAAAGCATATTTCTTTTGGCATACACTAATGCCATCGGATGATCTTGCTATTTCAAGGCCGAGAATGTATTTCAAGTTTTCAAGATTTTTAATTGTGGATATATCATCTAAATGTTGCTTAATGCGTTCAATTTCAGTAGTGTTATCATCTGCTAAGATAATGTCATCAACATAATCTAATAAAGCAATAAAAAAATGTAAAGAAGACAACGTAAATAAGGAAGAATCAGCTTTGGATTGACAAAAACCATAAGCAATGAAACAATCAGTCAATTTATGAAACCATTGTCTTGATGCTTGTTTTAAAACATATAGACTTTAAGTAATTTGTAAATGCGTGCATTATTTTGTTTAATATAGCCCCGCGGAGGAGTCATATAAACCTCTTCATTTAAGTCACCATGGAGAAAGGCATTATTTACGTCACATTGATGTAAATACCAATTTTGAATTGTTGTTATTGCTAAGAGAAGTCTAAAGGTTGTTAGTTTGGCAACATGTGAAAAAGTGTCAAAGTAATCAATACCTTCCTCTTGTGTATAGCCTTTGGCAACTAAACATGCTTTATATCTTTCTATAGTTCCATCAGCTTTGAATTTAACTTTATAAACCTATTTGCAACCTATACAATTCTTACCAATAGGTAAGTCAGTAAGTGTCCAGGTGTTCGTGTGTTCTAGTGCTTTTATTTCTGTAGTCATAGCATCTATCCATTGTTGATCTTGGATAGCCTGTTTATATGATTTAGGTGCAAGTATCTTTAAAATGGAGGCTGTAAAAGCTTTATGTGATGAACCCAAATTAGTAGATGATAGAAAATGATCAATAGAATAAGGTCTACCATAGGAGACAACTTGAATAGAAGGTCCACTGAGAGATTGAGGAATATTACAATCATATATGTCAAGATAAGCATGAATGTTTCTACTTCGAGAAGATTTCCTGAGTCCAGTGTTATCAGGCACGTAATTAATGGTAGAAGTATAATAAAGTATTATCATGAGGATTATGGTTTATTTCTAAAGGTTCTGAGCTAGAATTATGAAATGAAGGCCCATCCGTAGGAGATGGAGAAATATAGGTTATATCAGGTTGCATTCTCCCATTTTCTGGAGGAGAAACATGTTTATTTTGAACATCATGATATGTATATGAGCTAGAATCAAAAACTGGAAATAAATTGTTAGAATCGCATAATTGATTAGGAATAAAATCAGTGTACGCGTCATCTTTAAAGGGGAAAATAGTTTCATAAAATTTAACATTCCTAGAGATAATAATATTTTTGGTTTGTAAATAGTCTATAACCTTTATATCCTAAAGGATAACCAATGAAAACACATTTCATTGCCCTAGGATCAAATTTATTTCTGGATGCCGATAGAGTAGAAGCAAAACACAAACAACCTAGAACTCGTAAATGAGAATATGTAGGAGGTTTTATGTAACATCTCAAAAGAAGATTTATTTTGAAGTAATGTGGAAGGAACACGATTAATGATATGTACTGCAGTCAAAACACAATCAGACCAAAAAAATAAAGGAAGTTGAGCATGAAACATAAGTGCTCGAGCTACCTCTAGGATATGTTGATGCTTTCGTTCAACACGACTGTTCTGTTGTGGTGTTTCAACGCAGCAACATTGGTGTATAATACCAATTTTGTGAAAAAAAATTTGAAGTATAAATTCAGAACCATTGTCGGAACGAAGTATCCTAATTCTAGCATTAAACTGAGTAGAAACTAAGTTATAAAATGTTGCAAATGCAATTTCGTTTCAGATTTTGTTTTCATAACATATACCCAAGTACAGCGTGTGAAATCATCAACAATGGTAAGAAAAAACTTGTGACCATTATAAGAAGGAATAGCAAAAGGACCCCATATATCACAATGTATCATTTCAAAAGCAAAAGATGTTATAGAGTCACTAATAGAATAAGGAAGTTTCTTTTGTCTTGAAAATTGACAAACATCACAAGGAACAATTGTTTTGTCATTACAAGGGAAATGTAAAACTGAAGATAACATTCTAAAAGACAAGTGACCAAATCGAAAATGCCAAAGATCAATGTTCTCAGATACAGGAATAACAGAAGACGCAACTACAGAGAAATTGCCAGATAACTGAAGGTGATATAAACCCTCATGTAATTCAGCAAAATCAATCATTTTCTTGGACATATGGTCCTGTATAAAACATTTAACAGAAATAAATTCAAGACTTAAAGCATTATCATGAGTAAGTTTGGGAAATAAGATTAAAATTAAAATTTGGGACGTAAAGAACATTTTGTAATCGAATAGTGGGAGTAATTTGGACACTTCCTTTGTGTGTAACAATAACAATTTGTCCATTAGGCATATGAATATTTATGGAAACTATAAATACGGTTTCAGTATAAAGAGAAATATCACAAATCATATAATCTGTTGCACCAGTATCTAAAACCCAAATATGCCAAGATTTAGACAACAAAGCATTGCAGAAATGAGCAACATGATTACCTTTGTTGCCTGTAATAGCAGTGGCAGCAGTATGAATGGAATCAAAACTGTCTGGTTTGAAATTTTGTTGAGAATGAGCTTTAGTAAAAGCTAAAAATTGATTGTACAGATCTGGGGAAAATTCAGTAGAAGTATGAGGAGAAGATGAAATCACATTGGAGGCAATGTGATCCTTTAATATTCTCGATCCTTTTGGGCCCTTACATCCAACAGGATATCCAACCAGTTGAAAACATTATCAACCATGTGACCATTGCAACCACAGTGAGAACAATTAGTTGTTTTCTTATCTTTGTGATAGTTGTGTTTAGCCAATAAAGCAGTGGCATCCATAGGATTACCAACTTGAGAAGTAGGATAAAAAGATTGTTTAGACAATATTGCTAAAGAATCCAAAGAGTTAATGGATTGATTTTGAAGTGAACATTGACTCTCTTCTTGTAATGATAAGGAATAGACCTTAGCAATAGTCGGTAAAGGAGATACAAGAAGTATTTGACTACGAATGGCAGAATAAGAGTCATGTAAGCCAACTAAAACTTTGAGTACACTGTTCGATTGTTAAATTTAGATAAAGCTTCAAGTAATTGACAAGTGCAAGTAGACATAGCACCAAAATTAAATCTAAATAAAGGTCTGTAACTGATATAATCCTCCCAAAGAGATTTGAAAAAATTATAGTATCGAGTAATGGTTTCAGAGCCTTGAGACATCAAACTTAAGGATTTTTGTAGATGAATAACTCTATGTTGAGCCTTAAACGCATGATTTAAGGGGGAGTATTGTTTACTCACATTTCAAGCATATTACATATTCAAGTTTATCAAGTTTTGTGATCATCAAAAAGGGGGAGATTGTTGAGCCTCAAAGCATTGTTGAGTTAATGCTTAATTTATCTCCGAATTATTTATGAGTTTTGATGATCAACAAAACTTGTGTTTGTTATACTAATGTGTCTACTTAGTGTACAGGTTTAATGGTTGAAAAGTTGATTGATTGAAGAAAATCAATTGTGCAAAGTCTGGTGACCATCGCCCCAGGCGATGGCAGCCAGGAAGGACTTCGCCATGCACATCGACTGGAGCGACGTCGAGGCCAGCGCGCAGGGCAAGTTCTCCTGAGGCGATGGCTTGATCTCCTGAGGCGATGTCTTGAACTCCTGAGGCGATGAATGTTTCGGAGCAACCAAAGCTACGACATTGATTTTTGGTAGTGATCGCCTGAGGCGATCCATACATCGCCTGAGGCGATCTGTGCATTTTGGTGACCGTTGGGGCGCGGCGATGGTGATCGCCTGAGGCGATGTCCGAGGTGATCTTGGAGTGATTCAAGGCTTAAGTGTAGCAACGGCTATAGGAGCCTTGAGGGCCTCCTACACTATAAATATGGATGTTTTGGAGCATTTTGAAGACAAGAAACAAGATTATAAACTAGAAGAAAGCTTTGCTCTATTCAATTTATGCTAGCATTGCAAACTTCATACATTTGTGTTGTATTGGAGTTTGTAATTCATTTCTTGTGTGTGAGTTTTGATTCTTCGTGTTGGTACACCGTGAAGGTGTTATTTGAGTTATTGTAAGGTCCTCCAACACCGACGTAAGTTAGAAATTGTAAAAGTCATCAACAAGTAAAGTTGGTGCAAGTGTTGTGGCTATCCTTGGAGCCCTTAAGGCCAATAAGACTCGTGAAGAGTGTGGATAACTCGGGAAGAGTTTTGTGTGGCTATCATTGGAGCCCTTAAGGCCAAGAAGACTCATGAAGAGTGTCGTACTCGTGAAGAGCTGTTTTTACTCAGGAAGAGTGTATTGTGGCTAACTTGGAGCCCTTAAGGCCAAGATCATTTTCATTCTAGTGGAACCTCGGTTAAACGTTTTCTAACCGGGAAGAGGAGACGTAGGCGATTCATCACCGAACTTCTATAACAAAATCTCGTGTCTTTTATCGCTTTATTTAATTTACGCATTTATTTATTACTTCATTTTATTTATTGTTCGATTGACTTGAAGTCTTCCGCAGCGCAAACTCGACTTTTTGCAAACTCATTTTGAACCGCTAAAGTAGCCAAGGAACCTCATTCACCCCCTCTTCGGTTCCAACAAGTGGTATCAGAGACATTTGATTTGCGTTTTAAATCAAATTCTTTTATGGCTAATCTAGCAAATGAGTTTGCTCGAGGTCAATCGACAAATCGACATCCGCTCTTCACGGGAGATAACTACGGATATTGGAAGAATATAATTTCTCCATATATGCAATCCGTAGATTATGACATATGGAAGATAATTGTAAAAGATCCACATATTCCTTTAAAGGAAGTTGATGGAATAAGTATTCCCAAAGAAATGGATGATTTTACAAGAGCGGATATGATTTTAATTTCTCAAAATTCTAAAGCTATTAACATTTCGCATTGTGCTTTAGATATGAAGGAATACAACCGGATCTCGATGTGCTCAACCGCAAAGGAAATTTGGGACAAATTATAAATTTGTCATGAGGGCACAAATCAAGTGAAGGAGACGAAGAGATCTATTGCAACTCAAGTATGAGACATTTGAGATGGAATTAGGAGAAGACATTGACTCGATATTTAGAAGGCTCACCCAAATCATAAATGAGCTTGCCCAACTTGGAGAGAAGTATCCTCCAAAGCAAATATGAAGAAGAGCACTAAGAGCCTTGCCAAAGGAATGGGATGCAAAAAGGACGGCCATCATCGAATCCAACAAAGGAGAAAGTGCATCATATGATCTTGATGAACTTCATGGTACTTTGGTGACACATGAGCTTGAAGTGTCAACACGGAAGGGAATAAAGGAGGATGATAGATCCATAAGAAAGGGGATAGCCTTGATCAGGAGGAAAGATCAATCCGATGATGATGATGATGAAGAGATGATCTAGTTCACAAGAAAGTTCAAGAAATTCTTCAACAAACACAACATGCCAAAGATCTCCGGTGCCACCAAACATGATTCAAAACAAGGGGTAACTTGCTATAATTGTCAAGATAAAGGTCATTATGCTAATAAATGTCCTAGGAAGAAGAATGATGATAAAGGGAAGAGGAAAGCTCTTATAGCCACATGGAGTGATAGTGACTCCGATGAAGAAGAAACAATAAACCTTTGTCTCATGGCCAAAGATGACTCAAATGATGAAGGAGATGAAAGCAACGATGAGGTACCATCTTTTGATGAATTATTAGATTCTTATCATGAGCTTATTGGTGTTCTTGGCAAAACCAAGATGAGTAACAAATTACTCAAACTTGAGGTAGCCAAGAGAGATGAAGAAAACAATTCATTGAAAAATGAATTAAATTCTTTGAAGAAATCTTTTTGCAAATTTAGTGATAGTAGTTTAAAGATGAATGAATTGCTTGGCTTGCAACGTTGTAGCTTTGATAAAGCCGGACTAGGCTTTTCAAGAAAATCTAAAACATTTTCAAGCTTGTTGGCTAAAGCTAAGCATAATTCTCCTACTTGCACTTATTGTTGTAAAGATAGTCATATAAAGAATAAATGTATGTTTGCTAAAATCCAATACCAACTTAACAAGAGGTGGAAATGGATTCCAAAGGCAACAATGAAAGCTAACCCGCAAGGACCCAAAAATCAAATGGGTACCAAAGAATCCCAAGTCAAAAATTTGTTTTGTAGGGACAACAAAGGGATGGATGATGATGGGACTAGCACCTCAAGAGAGGAAACCATCTTATGCACCACAATAGAAGAAGCACGAGGTATAGGACCAATGACAAGAATGCATTATTGTCATCAAAGGTAAATTTATTTTGTGCATTTAAAAGAGCACTTCAAAATTTCATTGGCACAAATTAATTGTGACCAATAAATAATGAAGCTCAATATTCATTGATAGTAAAATGTAGTTCCCCTTTTCATATGCACATATAAATTGTTTTGATGCATGATTTATGCTTACTTCTTTATAGCAACTATCTTGAATGCTTTGAGTTCAAATTTGAATATGCAATGTGAAAATGTGAAATTATGTGATTAAGCATGCTATAATTGTTTGGATGCTCAATCTTTGATATAATGCTATCATGACCTTAATAATTTTATTAACTTATCTAATGATGCTTTGAGAATTTTAATGTCTGTTGGGCATGAGTGCATGAACATATGCACACTTTGCAATATTTAGAATTCATTGTTGATTGCTTTAAACGCATGTTTGTTTTTCCTCTCAATGATTTAATCTTATGCTTGTTATGGCTATTTCATGCTTGATGAGGAACATGTGTAATTTGTTAAAATATGGCTATGTGTCAACATATAATTGTGATATGATTATTTGAATTTTGTGCTTTTTGATTATCACAAAAAGGGGGAGAATTTTGAGATAACTTGAAGTTTAATACATGCATAGTTTGAGGGGGAGAGTTGTTTGTATTATGCATTACTTGGTTAAGTCTTGTATGTGCTATGTAATTGTTAAGGGGGAGTATTGTTTACTCACATTTCATGCATATTACATATTCAAGTTTATCAAGTTTTGTGATCATCAAAAAGGGGGAGATTTTGAGCCTTAAACGCATGGTTTAAGGGGGAGTATTGTTTACTCACATTTCATGCATATTACATATTCAAGTTTATCAAGTTTTGTGATCATCAAAAAGGGGGAGATTGTTGAGCCTTAAACGCATGGTTGAGCTTAATGCTTAATTTATCTCCGAATTATTTATGAGTTTTGATGATCAACAAAACTTGTGTTTGTTATACTAATGTGTCTACTAGTGTACATGTTTAATGGTTAAAAAGTGGATTGATTGTAGAAAATCAATTGTGCAAAGTCTGGGCAGGATCGCCCCAGGCGATGGCAGCCAGGAAGGACTTCGCCACGCACATCGACTGGAGCGACGCCCAGGCCCGAGCAGGGCTTGATGGCCTGAGGCGATGGGTGCATCGCCTGAGGCGATGAATGTTTCTGAGCAACCGAAGCTACGGCATTGATTTTTGGTGGTGATCGCCTGCGGCGATCTGTGCATTTTGGTGACCGTTGGGGCGCGACGATGGTGATCGCCCGAGGCGATGTCCGAGGCGATCTTGGAGTGATTCAAGCCTTAAGTGTAGCAACGGCTAGTAGGAGCCTTGCGGGCCTCCTACACTATAAATGTGGATGTTTTGGAGCATTTTGAAGACAAGAAACAAGACTATAAACTACAAGAAAGCTTTGCTCTATTCAATTTATTCTAGCATTGCAAACTTCATACATTTGTGTTGTTTGGAGTTTGTAATTCATTTCTTGTGTGTGAGTTTTGATTCTCTGTGTTGGTACACCGTGAAGGTGTTATTTGAGTTATTGTAAGGTCCTCCAACACCGACACAAGTTGTAAATTGTAAAAGTCATCAACAAGTAAAGTTGGTGCAAGTGTTGTGGCTATCCTTGGAGCCCTTAAGGCCAAGAAGACTCGTGAAGACTGTGGATAACTCGGGAACAGTTTTGTGTGGCTATCCTTGGAGCCCTTAAGGCTAAGAAGACTCGTGAAGAGAGTGGTGCTCGTGAAGAGCTGTGTTTAATCGGGAAGAGTGTGTTGTGGCTAACTTGGAACCCTTAAGGCCAAGATCATTTTCGTTCTAGTGGAGCCTCGGTTAAACGTTTTCTAACCGGGAAGAGGAGACGTAGGCGATTCATCGCCGAACTTCTATAACAAATTCTCATGTCTTTTATCGTTTTATTTAATTTACGCATTTATTTATTACTTCATCTTATTTATTGTTCGATTGACTTGAAGTCTTCCTCATCGCAAACTCGATTTTTTGCAATTTCATTTTAAAATGCTAAAGTAGCCAAGGAACCTCATTCACACCCCCCTCTTCGGTTCCAACACTCTAGGACCATCATTCCTAGAAAATCTAGTTCTTAATTCAATCCACACATCATGAGCAGAAGTAAAATACAGAAGACTCTGCCTAATGTCTTTGGATATAGAGTTTAATAGCTAAGATAATACAAGATTATTAGCATGAATCCATGCAAAATAATGAGTCTGAGAAGTAGGAGGGCATAATAAAGACCCATCAAGAAGAGAGACTTTGTTCCTTACATTAAAAGACATCAATACAGATTTAGACCATGAGATGTAATTTTTGCCATTAAGAATTTCATTAACGATAAGAGCACCTGGATTATCACTTGGATGAAGAAAATATGGTGAGGATGAATCATCCGCTAGATTGGGGAGATGAACCAGCATCCGAGTCAGACGAAGGCGTCGCCATCAGAGTATGGAAAAATTGAATCAATAGAATGTGGAAAAGAAAAACAATCCCTGAGCGAATGATACCATGTTGAATTCTTGAATCCAAATCAAGAATTTACCTTCAATCCTGAAATCAGAGTAAAAGAAAATGAAGTTCGAGAGAGAAAGAGGATTCTTAATTTTGATTACTGAATGAATGAATTAGTTAGTTTGAAAACCCTGTTTTACAGTCTTATATAAACTAATTAATACCAAAAGGACTTTTAACAACTAACAGCTAATTAACACCAACTAATAACTAATTAACATCTTAATGATGAATAACTATATCTTAACAAGTGGGTAGATGCAGGAGCGTAGTGGAGTAGAGCAAGCGGTGCAAATCAGCGGAGTAGAACAAGCTGTGCGATCCTTGTGTTGTTTTTATTCGGTTTTTCATATGATTTATCGCAAAGTGTTTCATGTTTCACAACATAACGGATAAGCCAAAATTGGTCTTCTAATTGAAAATTCATAATAAAATAAAGAATTCCATTAAAAATAACTCTTCCTTGAGTAATATTCCAAAAATCTTGTCAATCTCGACGACCAATTTTGTCTCCTTTTTTTATTTTGGTAATTGCATTCTAACAATACAGTTGACAAAATATATCATTACATAGTTGATACATCTCAGAGCATGCCCCTAACAACAAATTATCCGCATTTGGGGTCCCATTATTTGACTTTTCTCCATTTTGTGACAATGACAAAGAATATACAATCTCACTATGCTTGTCTTTGGATTAATTGTACGGTAGGCAGTGTTTTGAATTATTTTTGAAAAATGTTTATTTGTTTTTCAGATGGTGTTTGATTTCCTTAATTCTGCTATTGCTTCTCGAAAAAAAGAATTATAAAAGCATAACCATGTAAGCAAGTAATGAGATGTTTCTAGCTGTTTTTAAGTTGAGCTGTGTCAGTTTTGTAATAAATTGAAGTTCATTAAGCTGTTTTTTATTTTAATATCAAACTCTCAATGTTTTGCTTAAAAGAAAGTAACTTTTTTCGAAATTTAAACAAAAACAACATAGATCTTTAAATAAGCAACATAAAAGACACCGTAAGTGAATATCTTTTGCGCTTCTAGAATATTATGTTTTTACAACATTAACATTACAATTATATTTTGATTCGAAAAAAAAAAAGAGATTTGATTGAAAGAACGATTCAAATTATGACTGTCAAATGACACCAATGTTGGGTAAATTTGAAAGTAACGAGATGAATTTGAAATCTTAATCATTAAATTTAGTCAAACAACAAAATGTATTTGAAATTAATGATTTGAAATACATGATTTAATGACTCAATCCAAAAAAATATCCTAAAAGTTGTTTTGGTATTAGTGATTACTTCTGAATTGCTTATTTATTCTAAAAGTGCAAGCATTGCGTGGTTGTGTATATTACGTGGCCTTATGCCCTTTAAATATTAACTACAACTACAGAAATCAATGGGAATATATATACATCAATGTTTATAGCATGGATGAGGAACATAAATATATGGACAACAATATTAATGGCATGGATTAAGAGGCCTTCCTAATATGCCCCGACAAAATCAACGATCCGTCAATAACAGATATTTTGGACCTCAAACTTTCAAACCATATGCAGTGTAAGGGTTTGGTGAGTAAATCATTGTAAGGCCTTACTACATTAAGCATCTTAACTAAGTAATAGAGTCTAATTAAATCATCATAAAAAGAAGGTGGTCTATGTTGATTACATTAAGCAATAGAGGAGTTACCAAAAATTTATACAAAATAATATGTGCATTCCCAAAAATGAATGTAATGGCTAGTAGTTTCATTTTACTAGTTCATAAGGCTCTATCCAAAAGGTTCTTGTTGTTCTTCACATTGATGATCAATTTGTCACTTAGCTCACCACATCAACCATTGCCTTAGTTTTTCTTGTCAAAAGACCCCGCAGGAACAATTCCACAACACGTGAGCATAAACAGCACATCCATAACTTACAATGAAACACATAATACTATAGTACAAAAAAGACTTCATGTATTCAATGCATCTAGCATCTCTCCTCGATTGTTACTGTTTCACAACTCATTTTATATTCATCATAATATAATACAATATGGTCAATTCTATAATTCCGTCAAGTGTCATGACGTCATTCAACCTAACCATTAAAAATATATGCATTTACAGTCTTGTTAACATCGGCATTTATAATACCCATCGCTTCGACATATATGCGGCATTCATAATACCTTCACTTCGATATGACAGCAGCATGCTCATCGCTTAGACATATCAACGGCAAGTATTATATTTCCATCGCTTCGATATGACAGCGACAAGTATTCTATTCTTCGCTTCGATATGACAGCGCAAGTATAAGTCATTTCAAGTATATTCGTTCACGTGCCAACATAACAATTGCATATTTTACAATAATGCTCGTACGCCTATCTACGTACATTATTATCCAGAATCAAAATAGAGTTAACCTCCCCTTGGCCCTGGTGCTTGTGAAGGCCCCGGTGCTCGGAAGGCTCTATTCATTGCAATTGTTTCATATCAGTGACATATCATTACGTATGAGGGATAACACATTTCCATTTACAATATAAAAGCTCATGCTCAATCATGAGTGATTTAAACAAGCGATTTATCGCAAGTGCACGGTGTCGAGTTTTAGTATAGATAGGAAGAATACCACAAAGACTAACAAGCAAGTACCAAATAAGACATTTTTAACTATATTTAACCTACGAAATTGAATTTAATAAAATACTAAATAACTAATTAACTACTAATCCAACCAAAACAACTGATGATCATGAGAAAAGTCCACAAGAAAGAATTATCAAGACAATGATTCACCTAACTCATCTCTTACAATTCTTTTCTCCATACATCTCTATGGTGACGGGTTTTTCGAATTCATTCAATATACTCTCTCGAGCTATATTAAACCTAACACCAAATTGCAACAAGTAATTCTCGTTCACTTAATTTACAATTCGATATTGACTGAAACTTTATGAAAACCAATAACTTAGATTAAATAATCTAAAGCTATCACTCGTATGTGATTTTATCTTTTGATCTAATCTTAAACACACGGAATGAATTACTACGTCGTTTTATAATTTTATCTTTCGATCTCAATTATAATAACTAGAATCATTCAAAGATGGCCATGTTAGAAACACTTCATTCAGTGATTCATTTAGTAGACATTTAGTGGATGTTAGTAACCACTTGTTTAATTGTTCATTTAGTGGTCCATTTATTCCACATTAAATTTTATTACATCTCCCAATGTCATAACATATGAGGTGCTCTATGATGATTAGAGCTTATAAATACTATGTATTTGGGTCCCTATGCCAACAATCTAATTAAGCCATAAAACACCATCTAAAGTGAGATTTTGAAGGTTTAGAAGAGCCAAAAACTAGAATATCTTGTGAGCAAAAAGCAATGGCTGGAGATATAATATTTATCCATTTTATTCCGCATTTGATCTAACAAAATGGTTAGATCATTAAGAAATTTACTTACATTTGGTATCAGAGCATGGTTTTTACCTCTGCCTTGCTACGATTTGCTTCATGTCATGACTTGAAATTTTATTTCATCGAGTTTTGTACTTTTAGCTTCAATTATCATTTTTAATGATAAAAATATTGAGAAATGCTTACAAACATACATGACAAGTTACATATTTAAAAAAATAAAATTTGTTTATATTTTTCCTAACCTTCGGTTTCGGCTTGTAGATGATTAATTTATGTTATAATTATAATTGTCTTATAACATTATTTAATTAAAATTATGATTTAAGAGTTTTGTCATATATATATACACAATATGTGTATATATTTTATGTGGTTTAATTTATGTGTGCTAAACTATTTATTTTATTATTTTGTGTATATAATTTTTATTGTGTTATTATACATGCAATATTGAGTTAAATAATTTAGTACACCAATCTTGTGTTCATGTTGCTTATGTTTTATGCAATTTTTATGAACATATTTGGCAAATAAAATTAAATGTTGTGTGATTCATATAATTTTAATTAATTAGGGAATTGCCGCAGCATCTTTAATTATGCAAAATTATATATTAAGTGTTTTGGGATTACATTATATCATTACTTGTAATTTGTCATATTTAATATAATAGATTTTCCCACAGGAATTTTTATTATATTTGTATGATTAATTAGGATGAAATGTCAAATTAAATTTCCTATTTACCCACAGGAATTAGGAAAATGAACATAATTTCATAGTTTTATCATATAATTATTCATGGATCTAATTGAGTAAGATTTTAGCCCACAGGCAAATTTTATGTCACTGGATTCATATTTTTAAGCATGTTTTTACATTGGTAAAGCATGATTTATTTTAATTAGTCTCAATTTTGGATTATAAGCATGTACGATAATTTTTATGCAGTTATGCAATCTGCGAAATTCTCTGATGTTAAGTGTGATATTCCCGAACTAAAGGGTGATAACTAAAAAGTTTGGAAGGAGAGAATTCTTCTTCATTTAGGGTGGATGGACATTGATTATGCCATAAGGAAAGACGAACCACCTCCGATTAATGAAATCAGCATTCCCGATGAGGTTGATCTTTATGAAAAGTGGGAGCGATCTAATCGTCTCTACGTAATGTTCATAAAGACTAAAATCTCTGCTGGTATTCGAGGTTCCGTCGAAGAACATAAAAATGTCAAGGCACTACTGAAGGCTATAGATGAGCAGTTTGAGACTTCAGATAAAGCACTAGCCAGCACCCTAATTATAAAATTTTCATCCATGAGGCTCACTACTGTGAAAGGTGTGCGTGAGCATATCATGCAAATGAGGGACATTGCGGCTCAACTAAAGACTCCTGAGGTTGAGATGTCTGAGTCTTTCCTTGTGCATTATATTTTGAACACTCTTCCAAGTCAGTATGGACCCTTTAAGATATCATACAACACATATAAGGATAAGTGGTCAATTAATGAACTGATGACCATGTGTGATATCCCCGAAATGATTATGTGATTTAATCATGTATTTATATTATGATGATTTAGTGTTAATTCATGGGGTTGAATTAATATTGTTGAGGAGTTACATTTCGGGGGTGCATGCGACATATGTTGGGATTTTGGGGTTGTGGCATGATTATTTGGGGTGTGTGTTATTTGTTTTGGTAAAGCATATTTAAATGGGAGTTTAAGTATTTTATTGAGAAAATACTATAAATATCATGTGAGGATATTTTAATACATCGTGCTAAATACCGGGACCAAAACATAACACATCACTTAACCCCCACTCAACCACCCCCCCTTGACCCATTCCCTGCTGCCAGCTGCTCAACCATACCACTTGTCCTATCTCCCACTCCACCTTTCCATGTCTGAAACCCCTCCAATTCTCTCACAAAAATCGTCCAACATCTGCTAAGGAAGTTAGGGTGGAGATCTTCCATTTTCACTGCTTGGAAAGCTTGTAAAAATCGGAGCAAAAGAGGGTGAGAAACCATGTTCTGGGTTTGAATTTAAGTTGTTTAAGTTCATACCTTTGTTGGTGTAAAAATGGCATGTTAGCTTAGGTTTCTTAACACCTTCGATTTAAATGCTTACATGGTGTTGTTATGAAGCTTCCAGTATTTTCTTGAGCATGTTACATGTTTTATGTGGAAGATATAAGCATGTAAAGTATAGTGTTCGAAAATCTGGGTAATGGGTGTGCCCTGTTTTTCTGGAAAATATGGGATGGGAGTGAATTTGTGAAGGTGTTATCACGCATGTTAGCTAGGTTTTTGGTAAAACTTTGGTTTGAGTACATACATGGTAGTTTTGTGAAGCCCCTGGCATTTTCATTCGAGCAAAATTCATGACTTATGTGGTAGATTTAATTGCTTGAAAGTGGGTACTCAAAAATCTGAGCAGGAAGACAATGCCCTGTTTTTCAGAAAAGTTAGTTGAGTACTGATGTTAATGGGTGATTTTAATGCATGTGGGTTTGTGTTTGGGGTATATATTTTATATGAATACACTCATGGTAGTGTATTGTAACTACTAGCATGTTTGTTTGGGCATGTTGTATGTCTTACATGTTAGATCGAAGAGTATTAAAATCAGTGTTAGAGAATTCTGGAAATCGCGCAAAGGAACAGAGTTGGCGATCGATCGCGACGTTCCAGTGGGTTTTGGCGATCGATCGCCAATAAAGGGGCGATCGATCGCGGATTGCATAATTTTGGTATGCAAGACAGTAGCATCTCGCGATCGATCGGGGCTAAGGGGCGATCGATCGCGAGATGACATTTTAGGGTAAATGTGATTTTTATTTGAGTTTTGTTTCCGGATTATTATGAGGTGCCTAATATTGTGTTGTGTGGTTATGTAGAACCATCACAGGTGCCAGCACAGCCGAGGAGATAAAGTCGGTTGACTCCTCTATCTTTTGGAAATGTACGTAAGCGACGTACGGGCATCCCAAAGGTAACATGTATTTTATGTTTGTCTTTTTGACACATGACGAATGCAATGTGATGCATTAAGAGTTTGATACATGTTATTATGCATTGTGATTGCATATTGTGATGTGGAATAAAAGAGGTGTATTCCATGAGCCAGGGGTGATCACAGTGAAGGTTTTAATGCTTACGCTTTACCGCTAAATATGTGGAGCGGGAGGGGGAGGCTCGCTTGCACATGGAGGCGGAGTATACCATACTAAGCAAGGATGAGATACCGCTTGTATGAAGAAGCGAGGATGAGATACCGCTTGTTTTGAGATTATGAAGCGAAGAAGCATTAAAATAACTGATGATGACTGACTCAAGAAAAAGAGATGATATGTCATGACATTTATTTATGAAACCATATGTTCATATAATGAGTTGTTTATGAATTATGGTACATGGTACAAGGACAACCAATAGGCGTTGTAAATGCGATGAAAATACAGGAAGTGTTTGTATTTATGATTTATGCATTTACGCCTTACGTATTCATATTGTGTGTATATGAATAGCTATGTGCTCATGTTTTGGGGGTTGTCTTTGTAGGTGCTTTTGCTAAGGAGAACTAGGGTCGGGGCTGATACTTTGAGCTGTAAGGAGTGCTACTACAATAGCAGGACAGAGTTCTTTTGCGTAGTCTCTACAAGTAGTAGAGTAGAACTATAGTGTCACTCCTATTGTTTGAGAAATGTAACTATTGTCTGTTGAAAATTTTATGGGTGCACGTGACCCTTAAGCTCAAATGTCAACACGATTAAATACTTTGATATTGCATGATTAGTTCTCATAATTGCACCTTACATTATGTTTAAGTATCAGGGTCCCACATTTAGTGGTATCAGAGCAGTGGTTAGATAACCAGGGAAGAGTGAAGGGTAGCCTTTAGAAACAAGTTGGTTAGGTATTCATTGTTGGGCATGTTATGCATGTGATGCATATTGTTGTATAAGTGTTATACTAACATGCTTTTGGAATATGATACTCTTGTTATCTAACGGCTTATACTATGAACTGCTTTTGGTATTGTTGTTAACTCTTGTGTTGCAGCATGGCGGCTATTAACCCGGAGAACCTCAATGAAGAGGTAGGGGATATGGGCAGTATGAATGCTAGTGTTGCTCAGATGAATCCTTTACCCCCACCTGCTGTGGGCGTGGAGCCCAGTGCACAGATGTTATTACCAGGGGAGCTCAGTTTGACACAGTTTCTGAACTTCCGTCCACCCATTTTTGAGGGGACCGAGTCTGGAGAAGGGGCCGAAGAGTGGCTGGAACGGATAGAGCAGATACTTGTGACTGCACTCTGTGCACGTACCGCATGGCTGAGGTTAGCTGAATTTCAGATGGCGAAGAAGCCTTCTATGTGGTGGAAGACCACTGTGATGGAGCTGAGGGCTCAAGGTATGGTGGTGGACTGGACTATATTCAGGACCCGGTTCCTTAAACGGTATTTTTCTGCAGCCGCCAGACAAGTAAAGGAAGACGAGTTCAATAGTTTAAAGCAAGGCAGCCTGTCAGTGTCAGACTACGCTATGCAGTATTCCTCACTACTGAGGTATGTACCTCCTATTGCTGTCAGCAGTCATGCCAAGATGAGGAACTTCCTGAAGGGACTGAGGCCAGAACTGTTTGACCGGGTTGTCTCCAACAACCCCAGCTCTTTTGATGACGCCCTGACTAGGGCAGAGCTAGCAGAGATTGCAGTGGGAGCGTACAAGGATGTTGTACCCCCTTCGTACCGCCACAGAGGCCTTTTACTGATAATTTGAGGCCACGAGGGGATCAGTTCAAGGCTCGTGGGACCTCATCATCTTCCAGATTTGGCGGGAAGAAGTCTCCAGGTCAGAAACAAAGCAATCGGGGGCCTACACAAGGGAGTAAGGCAGGAGGGGACAGGTGTGAACGCTGTGGAGGACTTCACTTGTCACGTGACTGCCGAGGCTGTTATGTTTGTGGCAAGGTGGGCCACTTAGCTTGGGCTTGCCCCAATCGGGTAGGTCAGGCGGACCCTGGGCCGAATAGGCCAATATTTGATGCTAGGACGGCACCACCGAGACAGCAGTTTGTGCCTCGACCACAAGGAGGTCAGGCGACAGGACCGCCGCAGGGACAATGTATGCTTTGACGCGAGAACAGGCAGAGGCAGCCCCAGAGGAGGTGATTGCTGGTACGTGTTACTTACTTACGTACCCTGCATTTATTTTGATAGATACAGGTGCTTCCCATTCTTTTGTATCTGCTGCTTTTGTGGAAAGACACCACTTGTGCTCGTCTCTGTTACCCACGCCTCTCATGGTCTCGACACCCACGGGAAAGCATGTGATTGCGGACCGACTGTTATCTGATTGCCTCATTTATTTTGAGGGCAATGATCTGAGGGCCGATCTGATTCAGTTAGAGATGGCAGATTTTGACTGCATTATCGGCATTGATGTGTTGAGCATATACCGAGCTGTGGTAAATTGCCGACAGAGGATGGTACGTTTTCTATCTGATCAGGGGGTTCCAGTGGACCTTTTATGGGGACGGCTCTCGTCCAAAGATTCTAGTGATCTCAGCGGTTAAGATGTCGCGATTATTGGAACGCGGCCACACGGGCTACCTTATTAATGCCATGGATGCATCAGACGAAAAGGAAGTGAGAGCCGAGGACATTCCGGTCGTGGCAGAATTCATTGATGTATTCCCGGATGAGATTCCAGGGTTTCCGCCTGTCAGAGATGTGGAGTTTTCCATTGAGCTACTGCCGGGGACATCAGCCATTTCTCGTGCCCCATACAGGATGGCACCAGCAGAGCTGAGAGAGCTGAAAGTGCAGTTACAGGAGCTCCTCGACAAGGGATACATTCGTCCTAGTGTATCGCCTTGGGGTGCACCAGTATTATTCGTGAAAAAGAAGGCTAGTTCAATGCGTCTGTGCATTGACTACAGGCAACTGAACAAGGCCACAGTGAAGAACAGGTATCCACTTCCGAGGATTGATGATCTGTCGACCAGCTGCAGGGTACAGAGGTGTACTCAAAGATAGATTTGAGGTCAGGCTATCACCAGGTGCGGGTTAGAGCTGATGATATCCAAAAGACAGCTTTTAGAACTCGGTATGGGCACTACGAGTTCTTAGTGATGCCATTCGGGGTGATGAATGCCCCGGCTGTCTTTATGAGCTTGATGAACCGAGTATTTCAGGAGTATCTTGATCAATTTGTGATCGTATTCATTGATGACATCCTTGTCTACTCAAGAAGTGAGGAGGAACATGCCGGCCATTTGAGGACAGTACTTCAGATTCTCAGAGATCACCAGTTGTACGCCAAACTCAGCAAATGTGAATTTTGGCTGAGCAGTGTATCATTCTTGGGTCACATTATCTCTCGAGAGGAATAGCAGTAGATCCCAGGAAGATTGAGGCAGTTATGGATTGGTCCGCCCCTACTTCAGTCAGTGAGATTCAGAGTTTCCTTGGGTTGGCTGGCTATTACCCACGTTTCGTCGAAGGTTTCTCAAAGATCGCCAAACCACTTACACAGTTGACTCAGAAGGGAGTCTCATTCTGTTGGTCAGAGGCTTGTGAGAAGAGTTTCAGGGAATTAAAGCACAGACTGACTACTGCACCAGTTTTGGTGATTCCCAGGGAGAACAAAGGATTTGTTCTTTATACTGACGCATCGCTACAGGGCCTAGGATGCGTACTGATGCAGGACAGACATGTAGTGGCTTATGCTTCTAGACAGTTGAAGCCACACGAGACGAGGTATTCAGTCCATGATTTGGAGTTAGCGGCTATAGTGTTTGCCTTGAAGATATGGCGACACTACTTATACGGTACCTTATTTACCATCTTCACTGATCACAAGAGCCTGAAGTTCTTGTTTACACAGGCTGAGCTGAATATGAGGCAGAGGAGATGGATGGACCTGCTGAAGGATTATGACTGTGAAATCGAATACCACCCGGGAAAAGCAAACTTGACAGCCGACGCTTTGAGTCGGAAGGTGAGGAGTACAGCGGAGGATGTTATGAGTTTATCAGCTATGTTTGCCTCCTACTGTCAGTTGGGTTTGGATTTCGAGGTATCTTCTTCACCGGTACAGGTTTTAACCTTGTTAGCTGAGCCTGTTATTTATGATCACATCAGGAAGGCTCAGGGGACCGACGTAGAAGTTCATAGATGGTTGTCAGTAATTCGTTCAGGTCAGTCGTCGAAGTTCAGGACGGCTGAGGACGGTTCTTTGAGGATGGGTGATAGATGGGTAGTCCCGGATGTACAAGAGTTGCGTCGAGGTATATTACAACGAGCTCATTGCAGTGGGATGAGTGTCCACCCGGGCGGGAAGAAGATGTATAAGGATCTACGCAGCCAGTTCTGGTGGAGGCGTATGAAACAAGATGTCACCTCATTCGTCATGAGATGTTTGATCTGTCAACAGGTGAAGGCTGAGAGGTAGAGGCCTGGAGATGAACTAAGGAGTTTGGAGATACCCGAGTGGAAGTGGCAGCACGTGTCTATGGATTTCGTGACCCACTTACCGAGGACTGTTTCAGGCTTCGATGCTATATGGGTAGTCGTCGACAGATTGACTAAGAGTGCTCATTTCATTCCCTACTGTATGACCTTCACGTACTTGAGGATGGCACAGTTATATGTCAGAGATGTGGTGAGACTGTATGGGATCCCTGTTTCGATTGTGTCTGATCGAGATCCGCGGTTTACATCTCACTTTTGGGAGGGTCTTCAGTCAGCTCTAGGTACAGAGTTGAGGTTGAGCACAGCCTATCATCCCCAGATGGACGGACAGACCGAGCGTACGATACAGACGCTCGAAGATATGTTGAGGGCTTGTGTGTTAGAATTCGATACTTCTTGGCAGGACTCGCTAGCCTTAGTAGAGTTCTCTTACAACAACAGCTACCAAGCAAGCATACAGATGGCTCCTTTTGAGGCCATCTATGGTAGACGTTGTAGGTCACCTTTGTGTTGGGATGACGTGGATCGCAAATCAGTCGGAGGACCAGATTTGATCCGGGAAATGGAAGAAAAGGTAAAGGTGATAAGACAAAAGATGAAGGCAGCTCAGGAGAGACAGGCAGCGTATGCCAATCAGCGGCGAAGACCGTTGGAGTTTCAGTTGGGCGACAGAGTCTTTCTGAAGATCTCACCTTTCAGGGGCGTGGTACGATTTGGTATGCGAGGGAAGTTATCCCCGAGATATGTAGGGCCGTACGAGATCTTGCAGCGTGTTGGTACTCTGGCGTACCGTTTGGCTTTACCGCCCTCTCTGTCTGGCATTCACGATGTATTTCATGTGTCTATGTTGCGGAAGTACGAGCCAGATTCTTCTCATGTGTTGCAGCCTTCTGAGGTTCAGATTGAGTCCGATGTTTCCTATGTTGAGCGGCCTATCAGGATTTTGGATAGGGCAGATCGCAGACTGAGAAACAAAGTTATTCCTATGGTCAAAGTTCAGTGGGATCGTAGGGGTGTCGAGGAGGCCACGTGGGAGACGGAGCGACACATGGTGCAGCACTATCCAGAACTGTTTTCTGGTATGTGATATATGTTTTGTTTATATTGGGTAAGTGCATGCTGATTTCGAGGGCGAAATCGTATAAGTAGGGGAGTATTCTGATATCCCCGAAATGATTATGTGATTTAATCATTTATTTATATTATGATGATTTAGTGTTAATTCATGGGGTTGAATTAATATTGTTGAGGAGTTACATTTCGGGGTGCATGCGACATATGTTGGGATTTTGGGGTTGTGGCAAGATTATTTGGGGTGTGTGTTATTTGTTTTGGTAAAGCATATTTAAATGGGAGTTTAAGTATTTTATTGAGAAAATACTATAAATATCATGTGAGGATATTTTAATACATCGTGCTAAATACCGGGACCAAAACATAACACATCACTTAACCCCCACTCAACCACCCCCCCTTGACCCATACCCTGCTGCCAGCTGCTCAACCATACCACTTGTCCCATCTCCCACTCCACCTTTCCATGTCTGAAACCCCTCCAATTCTCTCCCAAAAATCGTCCAACATCTGCTAAGGAAGTTAGGGTGGAGATCTTCCATTTTCACTCCTTGGAAAGCTTGTAAAAATTGGAGCAAAAGAGGGTGAGAAACCATGTTCTGGGTTTGAATTTAAGTTGTTTAAGTTCATACCTTTGTTGGTGTAAAAATGGCATGTTAGCTTAGGTTTCTTAACACCTTCGATTTAAATGCTTACATGGTGTTGTTATGAAGCTTTCAGTATTTTTCTTGAGCATGTTACATGTTTTATGTGGAAGATATAAGCATGTAAAGTATAGTGTTCGAAAATCTGGGTAATGGGTGTGCCCTGTTTTTCTGGAAAATATGGGATGGGAGTGAATTTGTGAAGGTGTTATCATGCATGTTAGCTAGGTTTTTGGTAAACCTTTGGTTTGAGTACATACATGGTAGTTTTGTGAAGCCCCTGGCATTTTTATTCGAGCAAAATTCATGACTTATGTGGTAGATTTAATTGCTTGAAAGTGGGTACTCAAAAATCTGAGCAGGAAGACAATGCCCTGTTTTTCAGAAAAGTTAGTTGAGTACTGATGTTAATGGGTGATTTTAATGCATGTGGGTTTGTGTTTGGGGTATATATTTTATATGAATACACTCATGGTAGTGTATTGTAACTACTAGCATGTTTGTTTGGGCATGTTGTATGTCTTACATGTTAGATCGAAGAGTATGAAAATCAGTGTTAGAGAATTCTGGAAATCGCGCAAAGGAACAGAGTTGGCGATCGATCGACAAGGAGGCGAGATCGATCGCGACGTTCCAGTGGGTTTTGGCGATCGATCGCCAATAAAGGGGTGATCGATCGCAGATTGCATAATTTTGGTATGCAAGACAGTAGCATCTCGCGATCGATCGGGGCTAAGGGGCGATCGATCGCGAGATGACATTTTAGGGTAAATGTGATTTTTATTTGAGTTTTGTTTCCGGATTATTATGAGGTGCCTAATATTGTGTTGTGTGGTTATGTAGAACCATCACAGGTGCCAGCACAGCCGAGGAGATAAAGTCGGTTGACTCCTCTATCTTTTGGAATGTACGTAAGCGACGTACGGGCATCCCAACGGTAACATGTATTTTATGTTTGTCTTTTTGACACATGACGAATGCAATGTGATGCACTAAGAGTTTGATACATGTTATTATGCATTGTGATTGCATATTGTGATGTGGAATAAAAGAGGTGTATTCCACGAGCCAGGGGTGATCACAGTGAAGGTTTTAATGCTTACGCTTTACCGCTAAATATGTGGAGCGGGAGGGGGGAGGCTCGCTTGCACATGGAGGCGGAGTATACCATACTAAGCGAGGATGAGATACCTCTTGTATGAAGAAGCGAGGATGAGATACCGCTTGTTTTGAGATTATGAAGCGAAGAAGCATTAAAATAACTGATGATGACTGACTCAAGAAAAAGAGATGATATGTCATGACATTTATTTATGAAACCATATGTTCATATAATGAGTTGTTTATGAATTATGGTACATGGTACAAGGACAACCAATAGGCGTTGTAAATGCGATGAAAATACAGGAAGTGTTTGTATTTATGATTTATGCATTTACGCCTTACGTATTCATATTGTGTGTATATGAATAGTTATGTGCTCATGTTTTGGGGGTTGTCTTTGTAGGTGCTTTTGCTAAGGAGAACTAGGGTCGGGGCTGATACTTTGAGCTGTAAGGAGTGCTACTACAATAGCAGGACAGAGTTCTTTTGCGTAGTCTCTACAAGTAGTAGAGTAGAACTATAGTGTCACTCCTATTGTTTGAGAAATGTAACTATTGTCTGTTGAAAATTTTATGGGTGCACGTGACCCTTAAGCTCAAGATGTCAACACGATTAAATACTTTGATATTACATGATTAGTTCTCATAATTGCACCTTACATTATGTTTAAGTATCGGGGTCTCACACCATGTGTGTTCAAGAGGAGGGAAGATTGACAATGGAAAAAAGTGAAAGTGCTTTTATGGCAAAGGAAAGAAAGGACATAAACCAAGCCAAATGGAAAGGGAAAGGTAAAATACCACCCCAAGTTGGAATCAAAAAGGAAATTAAGTGTTTCTTCTGTAAAAAGAAGGGACACATGAAGAAATATTGCACCAAATTCAAGAAATGACTTGAGACGAAAGGTAAACAAATCTAATTTGTCTGTTATGAATCTAATATGGTTGATGTTATGTAAGGACCCCCGTGCCTTAACCCGTTATTAGTGTATTAATCCATGCCATTAGTGCATACAATCATAAATGTAGGGGAAAAACCACTTATCATCATAGCCAATCATGCATGTAATAAAAATTCTTTACATCATTCCATATAATGTCTAGTCTTCCCCAACCAAGTCCACATACATCTCATGCACCAATATAATACACTAACATGTTCTCAGTTCATTTAACAATTCAATAAATAATTGTATGCTACTCATAAATGAAGAGAGAAAGGCCCTTGCCTTTTTATACATGCCATATACACATACTAGTGCTCACAACGAGCATCAAATAGGTATGCGTGCATCAAATGTATAAAATACGGTGTTCAATACCGTCACTGGTATTTCGATCCCTGGTAGCACCTCCAATCCATAGCTCGAGCTCATCTCCAAAGCCATCGATGTACCTAATCACCTGCCCCAACAGAGACAGCCCCCACACGGGGTGAACATACCAATATCCGAAATCCAATAATCACATTAATATAATTCATAATTTACAACAATGTAAATGCTATGAAATACAAAAGATGCTCCCTGGATGGTATCATCCTCATCCGGGAATTCCCTATCCTGTCCCTGTTCTCAAAACAACTGAAACCATCAAATTCTCAAATGTCAGTTAATCATTACATTGATTAACAGATCCATTTGCTATATACTGATATCATAATCAATAATATCAAATCATTAAACAATGATTACAGATATTCCAAATACCTCACTTATGGTTCCATAGTTCTATTCCATTGATCGCTCTACAATAGCGGCATTTTGTTCTCACGCATGCTCAACAGCAGTGGCGTCATAACCGATGTTCACTCAAGGCGACAACATCCAATCATTGCTCGCTCAAAAGCGGCACCATATAAATCTCAATGCATATATATATACAATTGTAGCAAATACCATAAACCATGCATTTCAATATCCGTTTAATACTAATACCATATATCATGCATTCCCATACACATTCATTGCAATACAGTGTACCAAGCACTCAACAATTGCAATTATATTAAAGGGCTATGGTCGTACGTCATACGTACCTTATAATCCTTAGTTCGAGTCCAACATTGCCTGAGTCCCACGACCCGATGAGTTAAGTGCTAACATTCAAATTACTCCCAATTAAACATAGGCATGCAATCACGTGCCCAAGCACGTTCACAATTTCCAAATTTATCATCCATCCATGACGATTACCAAAATAAAAAACCCCCGGCTAAGCATGCATAGTACCCAAAATAATCCATTTTATATGTTTAGAAGATAGCCAACAACTCAACCGAGAATTCATTTTATTAAATTTTGGCTCCAACCAATCTATTTTAAAAGGTATAGCATTCCCATTGGAGTGTAGACATTGCCCCGGAAATCGGCTAATTAAACCCCAAGTCCAAAATTCCAAGTTTTAAAACAAATAGTGAAAAATCACTATTTAGCAAGCCGCGATCGATCGCCATTCTGGCGTGATCGATCGTCGTTCCACACTGCCGGTCAGAACAAGCTCGCGATCGATCGCCATGTCGTGGCGATCGATCGCCAAACACCTCATGATCGATCGCCAAGAAGTCGCGATCGATCGGCGCACTGTTTATCTTCCACAAATTTCCAGCTACTCATCGCGATCGATCGGCGCTCCTCGGCGATCGATCGCGGCCTGCGATTTTCCGAAAAACTCGAGTTTTAATGGTGTTTTTCACACCCCAAACTCGAAACCAACACCCCATACACTTATATCACCACCAATACTCCATTTAAAGCTAATAAAAACACCAAAAACAAAACTTTGGATCTTTACCAAAAATCCCCAATTTCCAAACCCAACATAAAACTCAACCAAAAACCACCATACTACTATCAAATCGAAGACAAAGGCGAGGGGAAGGAGATTACCAACTTATCTTCAAGAAATTCCGGCCCCGAGCCAAGCTTCTAGCCATTTCTCCCAAGAAAAGGAAGAGGGGTTTGGGGGGAAAATGGGAGAAAGCGAGGAGAGAGGGAGAGAGAAGATAGAGAGAGAGGAAATCCGTGTAATGACGGAACACCGAGTCTATTTGGTATATATAGCTCCAAAGCTCCAAAATACCGACTCCTCCACAAATACATCATGATTCATTAAATATCATCTGTTTTCAATAATAATCTCTCTAACATCAATTCCCATTACCAGCCCCAGTACAAAGTACTCCGGACCCCAGGTTCCACCAAGAACCAAATTCCAAGGTTATCACCACGATGATAATACAATCTCATCCCTTGGATCCAACGACTCCAAAAACCGGATTTAAAAATCACCGGGAGTCCCAAAATCGCAATTAATACATAATTGTCACAATCAAAATCCATTAAGGATTATTACCACACCAGGATTAGCACCACTAATTCCCGGGCATCACAATTATCCCCCTCTAATAAAATTTTGTCCTCGAAATTTGCACGGTGTACTCCACGTATTACCGAAACCACTTAATCCAAACGGATCTACATCGTCAAATCGTGAACATATCATGGACGACATTCCAACCGCGAGGACACCGACCTCGCACCAAAATATGGAATGGAGTAAACTCACAAACCATCACAACCCAAGGAAAGACGTCAGCATCTCCCGATGCCAACCATTTCAAAAGCAGTCAGCCATTCCTAATTATAAATAAAACGAATCATTCGTGATTACAAAATAGATATCGACTCGATGATATCTTTGTGATTTAGCCTACGATGTTAACCATACATCGTTACCAAGGAAAACACTAGTACACTACAATGTACTTATACCACATCCGGCTTCCGCTTCCCAAATCCATCTCCATCAAAGGAGTAGTTGCACCACATTGCAACACAGATTGGACAACAACACGACCACTGATCAACAAAAAACACATCTCCAAAGATGTCTACATCCGGGTGTTCCAAGAATCATATCTTGGTCCAAATACACCATCGAGACTCCACAAGGTTTCGAATTCTCGAAAGGACATGCAAGAACAATCAATTGCATTCCCGCCACACGTGTCAACCACGACACTGAACAAATCTGAATCCTGGTCATCCCTCGTTTATCCTGGGATACAACTATCCTAAAATAGGGAGGCTATCGAATTATCCAACAAGAATTACTAAGGTTCCAAAACACGACAATCCCTCTTCAGGGGAAGTCAACCAGACCTCATGATTATTCCTCAGAATACATCGTGCCATCGAGATTACCGATCTCCAGGTGCCACAATCTCTCACCGGAGATTCATCAAACCAAGCATACTCAATGCAATAGACTTGGGTATCCCCAATCATATCCAAAGTCCCAAAACCAACTGTCAATCCCCAGCTATTCTCACCTCGCGGAGAATAATGATTGACAGACAAACGGTCAATGGCGTGATTCCAACATCAACACCTCACAAACCGACTCATTGAATCTCCCAAAGATTCCCAATCGTTAGGTATAACAATACTACCTTTCTCCCAGAACCAAAAAAATACGCAACTGGTTCAGAATAGTGCATCAAACCACTATTACCAAATCGAAACCCGTATACGCCATGTAATGACAAACTAATGATGCTCTGTACTAATGTCATAGTAATCCACAATCTCGAGCATTACCCTGGAGACGTCTCCTCGAACATCTCACTGGAAGTACGAAGCCATCACCTAGTCCAACACTAGTAGGGCTTCCCCCGGTTGATTCACAATCAACCCTCAACCAATACCAGCTGTCTCCAAGACAGTATAATCCAAATCTCTCTAAGAGATAAAATCAATATAGTAGTGTTACCCCACTAGCTATATCCCACAAATCCAATTGTGATTCACGTTGCATTCCATATGCAAGGATGCTCAACTAGAGCTAACACCGACTTGTTGACACTCGTGTTGGTACTACCAACAAAATTGAGCTGTCCCAATACAAGTCCCTCAAAATGATAGACGTATAAACGTTCCCGTGAGGTATTCTCTGCCTCGATCATCATGCCACATAGAGACTACAAGAGTCTACCATAAGTCCTCATCCTATCATCATACGATTCACCGAACTCGGTCCCAACGTGCAGTATAATTACCACAACAAGCACACTATAACACTGCTACAATACCTGGCTAGCAAAACGCTGCCTCCATAGGCTTATACCAAGCCTACCAACGTAGCATACATTCTGCCCCGGTACACCATACCGTAATATCCATTAGAGTAGTGGGTCATCACCCAATATTTCTCTAATACCAATGCACAAAGGACATCCCAGTGTCCTTGCTCAACCACAAAGCAATCCTAATTTCGTAGGATATATTCCACACCCTCAGGGGTGGGTGATAAGTGTATTTTATACACTTATATTTCTTCTTATTTTGCATGATTTAGTGTTGGTATTCGAGCAGAATTACGTTTTTTGTTGTTGTTTTTGATGTTTTGCAGGAATCCAAGGAATTAAGCATTTTATTACTAAAAGATGATGAGAAATACATAAATGTGACAATAATTCAAATTGGGACTCAACGGTGAAATAATCATGCACTGGGACATGTCAAATAGCAAGATTATATTATATTATATTATATTATATTATAATATGATATAATATAATATATATATATATATATACACGATTGGAAAAAAAGAATAAAGGAAGAAAGGAAAGAAAAGAGAGATGGAAACGTACAGGAAACTTGGGAAAAAGATCTTATGTAAAGATATTAACGTACAAAAGGGAGTAGAGAATTAGGGAAACTTGCCGAAGAAAGGAAAACGAACGAGGCAAGATTTTTGACGAGAAGGGAAATTCACGTAATAAGAAAAGGCAGGAGGCAAAGTTGAGAGGGGAGAGGAGGTAATTATTTCTGGACGTAATAAGAAAAGGGGAGGACGTACAGATATACAGAGGCGCAGAAAGAATAAGAAATTCACGAGAAGACTTCAGCAAGGAGGCAGAAGACCGAAACCAGTGAAGGGGAGGAGATCAATCGAGGCGGCGCGCTTACATCGAAGGGCATAGATTTTGACGACGGAGAAGAAGACGGCGACTACCGGGGACGGAGGGCCATCATCCAATTCGTTTGATTATCTCTTCCCTTATGTTTATGATGATTAAGAACATGTCTATGTGTTTGTTTAATTTATTCATGAACTAATTTATTATTCTAGAGTTAGACGGATCTTGACTTGAAACTATGTCATTGGTTTTTCATATGGTTTATTTATGTTTTCCTGTTCTTAATGCTTTTAATCTACTGGTCATGGATTGAATGATTCCATATTCGTGATCTATCACTCGGGAGAGGGGGTTGTGAATAGGAAAGAATGAATTCGTATCGTGGTAGTTATATTGTTCGGAAGGCCTATAACTCCATAGAAGTCGTCAAAGGAATTACTGCGCTTTTACAATTATTTGATAATTAATCTTAGATAGGGATATCAAGATTAATGTTAGATAATTACTTCTGCTTAACACCCGGGAGGGGGAGTTGAAACAAATAAGAATTCTCGGCTAGTAAACTAGGAAAACACGACATAGTGGATAGTTGAGTGAAGTCGAACCTCTAGAATCCGTTCTCATTGATTTTCTCCACTTAAATTCTTCATCTTGCTAATTTATCTTATTTTAGTAGATTAATATAATAATTATGCTATCGGTTATCTAAATAAAGTCAAGACTATTCTAATTACAGTACTTGGTGTAACTTAATTTTCAATCCCTGTGGGTTCGACATCCGTATTTTAAATTCTATACTAAAACTTGACACCGTACACTTGCGGTACGTTTCACACGCATCAAGTTTTTGGCGCCATTGCCGGGGATTGATATAATTTTGTTTACTGATACTGTTACCAAGTAGTCTTGATTTTAATTTAGAATTTTATTTTTTGTTTTAATTTTATTCTTGTTTGATGTTTTTCTTGTGAGGTAGTTGGAGATGTTTCATCAGCAAGTTTTCACAAGCTTTGCCCAACAACCGTATGAACCATTCTATGCAGCTTGGGACAGATTCAACCACGACTTTTCAAACTACGCTCCTCTTCAATCTTTCTACAGTGGATTGGATGCAGACACACAAGAATGGGTATTTAATGGAGCTTTGGCAGCTGGTAGTTCCATATATTGTAGAGATGATGACAGGGTGCACCTGTTTAACCATATGGCGAATTTCGACTATCAGTGGCACTTTGATCCTTCAATGCTGGGTTGGAGTCACCAATATCCACCAGGGCATCATTACCCTCATTTTACACACCAACCATTCGATCATCAAGCAGAGGATGAGTATAGTTCTGATAAAGTCTCTCGGTTGGAGGATACTTTGCGCAAATTCTGGCCATCATTTGAACCAAGATCGAAAATGCCACCAGAAGTAGCCTTGAGCAGCTGATAGAGACATTTGTTCAAAGTTCGACATTGAGGCTTAACAAGAATGAGTCGAGGCTTGATACGATTGAGGGTCACATGAACAACATGGGTGCTACAATGAAGTCTCTTGAGGTGCAAATTGGGCAGCTTGCTAATGCCATGAACAACCAACAAAGAGGATCATTTCCTAGCAACACCGAAGTGAACCCAACCAACCAAGTTTGGGAGAGTGTTCCTACTCATGCGGAAGATTCAAGGGAATATGAGCATTTTCAAGTGGTTGAACCTACTGTGGAAGAGTTATCTGATGAATTCTCATGTCAAGATGAGCCTAGCGTGACGTTGGAAGATGAGCATATTTTTTAAAATAGTGAGGAGCACTCATCGATGGTGATGTCCTATATGCCATATGTGGATCCGTTCTTCCCATCGATGCCAACTTCACCATATTATGATCTCCACGAGATGAAGCCAAGTTTAGAATCTTTCTCCCATGCTTATCAATTTTCGAAGGACGTTGTTGGAGCGACGAGCGTTAACTGCCACTATCTTGCCAAGCTTGAAGGCATACAAAACCAAGACCCACATGTATGTCATGTGATACTTACTATGGGCGGAAGCCGCTATTTGATGGTTGCTTCGCATAGTCTGGCTGACGACTTTAAACAAAGCGCTTTTCGGGAGGCAACCCGAATCCTGTATCCTTATTTTATTTTATTTATAAAAAAAAAAAAAAATTGAGATGCCGTAGGACAGGCGTAACTACGCCTCTTTCAAGGCGTAATTACGCCTGTCAAATTTTCAGCAAATTTAAAATGCCGTAGCGTAGGCGTAACTACGCCTGTTTTCGGCGTAGTTACGCCTACCATTTTTTAAAAAAAAAATTTCAAAGCCGTAGGCGAGGCGTAATTACGCCTCTCCAGCGGCGTAATTACGCCTCGCGTATTTTTACGCCTCTTCCCCTCAATTTTTCAATTTCGATTTTTTTTCTCCTCAATCTCTCTTAATTATGCTATCCCACCTCTAAAGTCCATATTTTTATCGATTAATTGCAGGTTTTTGGAGTCTATTGGTGCAAGGAAGCAAGTTTAGGGGGTTGCATCAAAGTGGTCTAGCTTAGCCAACCAAATCGAAAATTCTTCATCTAAGGGTTGGGTCTATACTTATGCGGAGGTCCCTATCATCATCTTCTCACCATACCCATGAGCATGAGATGGGCGACGATTACTGACGATCGTCGTCGCAGGTAGGTGTGTTGTCCCTTATTTTATACGTTGTATGGTACATTGAGGACAATGCACGATTTTAAGTTTGGGGGGGTGTTTAAACACTGAGATGTTTTGTTTCCTGGATTCCTATGTGTGTTGTGTTTTGTGTTTTTTTTAGTCGTTTTTTTTTTCTTTTTGTGTCATAAGTCATGATTTGAAGTAATTGTGAAGGCCGATGATTAAGAATTGAGTTTATTTGTGAAAATTTTAAAATTTTTGTTCACTTTGCTCTTGAGTTTCTTACATATTCATGCACTAGAGACCATGACCATTTGACCAATTAAAGTTGATTTGAATGAACACAAATATGATATAGGCAATTCTTGATAATATTTTGGGCCTTTATTCATTGATATAAATTTGCCATAGTAGCCCCTTTGAGCTTAAACGTAAAAGAATGAGGATTGAATTGTTGCAATATATTTTATAATCTCATTAAAATTTGTTTCTTATATCACCTTGGTTTTGAGATACCATTTGAGCATATTGGTCAAATCATATAAGTTATTTGTGAATTGAGAGTAGTCTAGAACTTGCTTTAGTACCCTTTGAGGCGAAATACAGATGCTATGTGGCTTAGGAATGATTTAGGCAATTTTTGATTCGTTTGAGCCTTTGAAGCCACCAAATGACATCATTTTTTATCCCTAGCTACCCTTTTGAGCTTATTGAAAATCGAATGGCATGTGCTTAGGCACATAATAACCTCCATTCGGCATCATTTCAAATCCCACATCGACCACCTTGTTGAAAGCTTATACACTATTTTCTACCCTCAAGTGAGTAAGACCCGTATTGCACTTTAAAATTTCAAATATCCCCCATGTTCCTCATTGAAAAAATAGAAAGGGGATAATAATGAAAAAAAGGGCATGGATGCATAGAAAAATGTTGAAGAGGTGAAGAAAATAAGTGATTGAAAGAAAAAAATAATAATAATGAGGTGAATGATGAGGCGGATGAGAAAAGAGGGTGAATTGAAAAGAAAAAAAATGATGAATCATCAATAGAAGGAATCGAAATTGAGATGAGAGTGCGCATCATGGTTAATATGACTTACTCACTTGTTTTGAAATTCCTATCTTTTTATTGTAGCCATGAGCCAAGGCCTTACGTTACAAGCCTATTAAGACCTATTGACCGAGCCACATTCGTCTAATATACTAGTGGAGAAGGCTATGAATAGTAAGCTTATGGACCCTCGAGAAACACTTGTAAGAATATGATTTTGACATTCACATACGTACATCTCATTACTTTGATTTTATGCATTGTTCATTGTTTGTCAAAGTTATACTCCTTTTTATGAACAATGCAAATGAACCAATACACTTTGCAAAGTCCTATTGATTTGTGTGAGTAAAGATTGCTGTAATGGTTAAATGGAAGTTGTGACACACACACTTGAGAACTCTTGAGTAGACTGGTATGCATACTTGACTTAAAATTTTTAGACAATTGATCTTCGAGGCCAATTTGCAATTATAACATTTCATGACTTGCGTTAGTAGTGTGTTTTCTTTTTCTCTTTTATTTCTTAGTCTTTTTCCATTTCTATTTTGCTCGGGACTAGCAAAAGTTTAAGTTTAGGGGGTTTGATAAGTGTTTTTTATACACTTATATTTCTTCTTATTTTGCATGATTTAGTGTTGGTATTCGAGCAGAATTACGTTTTTTGTTGTTGTTTTTGATGTTTTGCAGGAATCCAAGGAATTAAGCATTTTATTACTAAAAGATGATGAGAAATACATAAATGTGACAATAATTCAAATTGGGACTCAACGGTGAAATAATCATGCACTGGGACATGTCAAATAGCAAGATTATATTCTATTATATTATATTATATTATAATATGATATAATATAATATATATATATATATATATATATACACGATTGGAAAAAAAGAATAAAGGAAGAAAGGAAAGAAAAGAGAGATGGAAACGTACAGGAAACTTGGGAAAAAGATCTTATGTAAAGATATTAACGTACAAAAGGGAGTAGAGAATTAGGGAAACTTGCCGAAGAAAGGAAAACGAACGAGGCAAGATTTTTGACGAGAAGGGAAATTCACGTAATAAGAAAAGGCAGGAGGCAAAGTTGAGAGGGGAGAGGAGGTAATTATTTCTGGACGTAATAAGAAAAGGGGAGGACGTACAGATATACAGAGGCGCAGAAAGAATAAGAAATTCACGAGAAGACTTCAGCAAGGAGGCAGAAGACCGAAACCAGTGAAGGGGAGGAGATCAATCGAGGCGGCGCGCTTACATCGAAGGGCATAGATTTTGACGACGGAGAAGAAGACGGCGACTACCGGGGACGGAGGGCCATCATCCAATTCGTTTGATTATCTCTTCCCTTATGTTTATGATGATTAAGAACATGTCTATGTGTTTGTTTAATTTATTCATGAACTAATTTATTATTCTAGAGTTAGACGGATCTTGACTTGAAACTATGTCATTGGTTTTTCATATGGTTTATTTATGTTTTCCTGTTCTTAATGCTTTTAATCTACTGGCCATGGATTGAATGATTCCATATTCGTGATCTATCACTCGGGAGAGGGGGTTGTGAATAGGAAAGAAGGAATTCGTATCGTGGTAGTTATATTGTTCGGAAGGCCTATAACTCCATAGAAGTCGTCAAAGGAATTACTGCGCTTTTACAATTGTTTGATAATTAATCTTAGATAGGGATATCAAGATTAATGTTAGATAATTACTTCTGCTTAACACCCGGTAGGGGGAGTTGAAACAATAAGAATTCTCGGCTAGTAAACTAGGAAAACACGACATAGTGGATAGTTGAGTGAAGTCGAACCTCTAGAATCCGTTCTCATTGATTTTCTCCACTTAAATTCTTCATCTTGCTAATTATCTTATTTTAGTAGATTAATATAATAATTATGCTATCGGTTATCTAAACAAAGTCGAGACTATTCTAATTACAGTACTTGGTGTAACTTAATTTTCAATCCCTGTGGGTTCGACATCCGTATTTTAAATTCTATACTAAAACTTGACACCGTACACTTGCGGTACGTTTCACACGCATCAAGGGGGTGGGTGTGATCATGTCTACCACATGTCACCTCGGCATAAGCAAGTAGTTTCCTCAACAACTACTCCTGCTACCAATCACTTGGCCATAGCCATTCCAATGAGCAAAGGTACCACTACTCGTAAAATATTTACCTCAAATATGTGTTGCGGTACACTTCCTGTACAGCGCACCCAATAATTCAGCGAGCGACCTGCTCGGCATAATGGTCTCGTCAACTAGTGACCCAGACACTACCATGGCTCACCATTGGCACTCAAACCATACGACTAAATACATATACATAAATGTATTATTCATCGAAACGACGCTACGCGTCTACATAGACATCCACTATGTCATCGTCATCTCGTTACGGTACCTGTCAACATATGACATTCAAAATAACATCGCCAACTCGTGATGGTACATGTCAAAACACGACATCCATAGCCTCATCGTCAAACACATGACGGTATATGTACATCAACGCATATCATCCACAATAATACTAATAAAACAGTAATATGTCATACCTCATCGCTAACAAGATAGTGGCATACCTGTCTCCGTCGTCCAACAGTGGTACGCAATCAGCACCCATCGCTCGTAGGTGGCGTAATCCAGTGCTACACACATAGCGGTATAACACATCGCTATAGAATCCGTGGCATGATCTCTCGCCATAGAGTCAGCGGCATAAAACATCGCTATAGATACCCGGCGGTATGAACCATCACCAATAGATGTAGCGGAATGTACCATCGCTATGAATACCCGGCGGCATAAACCATCACCAATAGAATAGCGGAATAAACCATCGCTATGAATACCCGGCGGCATAAACCATCGCCAATAGAATAGCGGAATGAACCATCACTATGAATACCCTGCGGCATAAACCATCGCCAATAGAATAGCGGAATGAACCATCGCTATGAATACCCGGCGGCATAAACCATCGCCAATAGAATAGCTGAATGAACCATCACTATGATACCTGGCGGCATAAACCACGCCAATAGAATAGCCGATCCCTAGTCTTGTTACAGTAGTGTATTTTAATGCACCTCGCTTGTCATGACCGCGGCACTAATACCCCTCGCTTCGACATATCAGCGGCATAGAATAACCTCGCTCAAATGCGACATGCGGCAATATCCTCGCTTCAACATTTGGCGGCAAATATTCTTTCCTCGCTACGATATGACAGTGGCAAGTATTCTATCATCGCGTGAAGTGACAGCGGCAAAGCATTCAAAATCATCACTCATCCATAACAACGACTCATGGGATATTCACCAAGCATTTCATCTATACCTGCAACACAATGCATATTCCATATCCCAATATACATCACCATGAGTGTATTTTAATGCACCTCGCTTCAATGTGACATGCGGCAATACCCTCGCTTCAACATTTAGCGGCAAAGCATTAACATCATCACTCTCATATATACAACCACAATGAGTGTATTTTAATGCACCTCGCTCAAATGCGACATGCGGCAATACCCTCGCTTCAACATTTGGCGGCAAAGCATTAAAATCACCACTCCAATATATATATGCAACACAATGCATAATCCATGTTGTATATAAAATGCATGTTACCGTTTCGTATCTTTCAACCCTGGCCTTAGCCCTTCATGTTGTAGTGTCCCTACAGGAACAATCGCAAACCATGAGCACATAATAATCCATATTCACCACAATATGATTACAATAAGTAAATGCATAAACCATGAGTACAAAGTACATCATGTATCCCAATGCATTTCAAAACGCTCTCTTCGGTTGTCCATGTGCTACAATTCACAATCATAATCAACAGACTATATTATGATTCCATAGATGTCATGACATGTAATTGTTCCACTATGATCACATATCATCAATGCACACAAGCAAAATAGTTGTGTCACACAACACTAACTACCATCATGCATATTTTGTGCTACTCATTCCCATCAATATGATTCTAGGCCCTCAATAGCCCCAAAAGAGCAAACCACTGCTCTGATACCACTAATGTAAGGACCCATGTGCCCTTAACCCGTTATTAGTGTATTAATCCATGCCATTAGTGCATACAATCATACATGTAGGGGAAAAACCACTTATCATCATAGCCAATCATGCATGTAATAAAAATTCTTTACATCATTCCATATAATGTCTAGTCTTCCCCAACCAAGTCCACATAGATCTCATACACCAATATAATACACTAACATGTTCTCAGTTCATTTAGCAATTCAATAAATAATTGTATGCTACTCATAAATGAAGAGAGAAATGCCCTTGCCTTTTTATGAATGTCATATACACATACTAGTGCTCACAACGAGCATCAAATAGGTATGCGTGCATCAAATGTATAAAATACGGTGCTCAATACCGTCACTGGTATTTCAATCCCTGGTAACACCTCCAATCCATAGCTCGAGCTCATATCCAAAGCCATCGATGTACCTAATCACCTGCCCCAACAGAGACAGCCCCACACGGGGTGGGCATACCAATATCACAAATCCAATAATCACAATAATATAATTCATAATTTACAACAATGTAAATTCTATGAAATACAAAAGATGCTCCCTGGATGGTATCATCCTCATCCGGGAATTCCCTGTCCTGTCCCTGTTCTCAAAACAACTGAAACCATCAAATTCCCAAATGCCAGTTAATCATTACATTGATTAACAGATCCGTTTTCTATATACCGATATCATAATCAATAATATCAAATCATTAAACAATGATTACAGATATTCCAAATATCTCACTTATGGTTCCATAGTTCTATTCCATTGCTCGCTCTACAATAGAGGCATTTCGTTCTCAGTCATGCTCAACAGCAGTGGCGTCATAACCGATGTTCACTCAAGGTGACAACATCCCAATCATTGATCGCTCAAAAGCGGCACCATATAAATTCCAATGCATATATATACATTGTAGCAAATACCATAAACCATGCATTTCAATATCCGTTTAATACTAATACCATATATCATGCATTCACATACACATTCATTACAATACAGTGTACCAAGCACTCAACAATTGCAATTATATTAAAGGGCTATGGTCGTACGTCATACGTACCTTATAATCCATAGTTCGAGTCCAACCTTGCCTGAGTCCCACGGCCCAATGAGTTAAGTGCTAACATGCAAATAACTCACAATTAAACATAGGCATGCAATCACGTGCCCAAGCACGTTCACAATTTCCAAACTTATCGTCCATCCATGACGATTACCAAAATAAAAGCCCCCGGCTAAGCATGCATAGTACCCAAAATAATCCATTTTATATGTTTAGAAGATAGCCAACAACTCAACCAAGAATTCCGTTTTATTAAATTTTGGCTCCAACCAATCCATTTTAAAAGGTATGCATTCACATTGGAGTGTAGACATTGCCCCGGAAATCGGCTAATTAAACCCCAAGTCCAAAATTCCAAGTTTTAAAACAAATAGTGAAAAATCACTATTCAGCAAGCCGCGATCGATCGTCATTCTCGCATGATCGATCGCCGTTCCACACTACCGGGCAAAACAAGCTCGCGATCGATCGCCATGTCTTGGCGATCGATCGCCAAACACCTCGCGATCGATCGCCAAGAAGTCGCGATCGATCGGCGCACTGTTTATCTTCCACAAATTTCCAGCTACTCGTCGCGATCGATCGGCGCTCCTCGGCGATCGATCGCGACCTGCGATTTTCCAAAAAACTCGAGTTTTAATGGGGTTTTTCACACCCCAAACTCGAAACCAACACCCCATACACTTATATCACCACCAATACTCCATTTAAAGCTAATAAAAACACCAAAAAGGAAGAGGGGTTTGGGGGGAAAATGGGAGAAAGCGAGGAGAGATGGAGAGAGAAGAGAGAGAGAGAGAAAGAGAGAGAGAGAGAGAGAGGAAATCCGTGTAATGACGGAACACCGAGTCTATTTGGTATATATAGCTCCAAAGCTCCAAAATACCGACTCCTCCACAAATACATCATGATTCATTAAATATCATCTGTTTTCAATAATCATCTCTCTAACCTCGATTCCTAATACCAGCCCCAGTACAAAGTACTCCGGACCCCAGGTTCCACCAAGAACCAAATTCCAAGGTTATCACCACGATGATAATACAATCTCATCCCTTGGATCCAACGACTCCAAAAACTGGATTTAAAAATCCTGTTCTACAATCCATATTTCGAATACTTTGCAGGGTATGGAAACCTAAAGAAACCAGTGGGAAAGTGAGCAATGCATTTATTCAGGAAACAAAATGCGCTCACATGTGGAAGCTGTTGGAACATGTAGTCTAGTTTTAAACAGTGGTTTTGTTTTGAATTTAGAAAAGACATTTTATATTCCTAGTTTTTCTAGGAATTTAATTTCAGTTTCAAGACTTGTACCGTTTGGTTATTCCTTTAAGTTTTCAGAAACATCTTTCAGTTTATGTTATAAATCTGATCTTGTTGGGAATGGTACATTGTCTGATGGGCTTTTCTCTATTGATTTACAAAATAATGCTACTTATGATACTATGAATGTTTACACTGGTATAAAACGATGTGTTATGAATGAGGATTCCTCTATTTTGTGGCAGCGGAGATTGGGTCATATCTCCATAGATAGGATTAAGAGATTAGTGAATGATGGAGTACTTAGTACTTTGAATTTTACTGATTTCAGTACTTGTGTGGACTGCATTAAAGGAAAGCAGACCAACAAGTCCAAGAAAGGTGTTAAGAGGAGTACAGACATATTAGAGATCATACATTCAGATATTTGTAGTCCAGTAACGGACTCGCATGGTCCGAGATATTTCATCTCTTTCATTGATGATTATTCACGATATATGTATATCTACTTGCTTCATAACAAGAACGAAGCACTAGACGCCTTTAAAGTTTTTAAGGCCGAAGTAGAGAAACAATGTGAAAAGCAAATTAAGATCGTGAGAGCAGATAGAGGTGGAGAATATTATGGTAGATACACTGAGGATGGACAAGCACCTGGTCCATTTGCGAAGTTTCTTCAAGAGCATGGGATAGTTGCCCAATACACTATGCCTGGTTCTACGGACCAAAATGGTGTAGCAGAAAGAAGAAATCGAACTTTAATGGACATGGTGAGGAGTATGCGAAGTAACTCCAAGCTTCCTGAATCCTTGTGGACTGATGCTCTTAAAACGACAGTATATATATTAAACCGAGTTCCAACTAAGGTTATCCCAAAGACACCATTTGAACTATTCAAAGGTTGGAAACCAAGTTTGAGACATATAGGTGTTTGGGGATGCCCGTCTGAAGTAAGAGTTTATAACCCACAAGAGAATAAACTAGACCCAAGGACCATTAGTGGATATTTCATTGGATATGCCGAAAGGTCTAAGGGTTATAGATTCTATTGTCCATCTCATAGCACTAGGATTGTGGAATCAAGAAATGCAAAGTTTCTTGAGAATGACTTGATTAGTGGGAGCGATCGATTCCAAGACATTGTTTCTGAAAGGAATCATATTGATGCTCAAAATTCCACTTCAAGTGATAGATTGAGTATCATTCGCAACACTCCTCAAGTTCAGACAGGTGTCGAACAACCAATCATTGAAGTTCCACAAGCTGCTGATAATATTCCAATAGATCAAGATGTTCAAGAATTGCCAGAAATTATTGAACATCCAGTTGAACAACATGATCCTGAGGAAAATGTTGATACAACATTAAGGAGATCTGCTAGAGTAAGGAAATCAACAATACCTAATAATTATGTTATATATTTACAAGAAGCGGACAATAATGTTGGAGCCGAAAATGATCCTGAAACATTTTCACAAGCCATGAGTTGTAAAGAATCAAGTTTATGGTGTGATGCCATGAAAGATGAGTTGAATTCCATGGCATCTAATGGAGTCTGGGATCTTGTTGAGTTGCCTGATGGTGTAAAAGCCATAGGATGTAAATGGGTCTATAAAACAAAGAAATACTCAAAAGGCAACATTGAAAGATATAAAGCAAGACTTGTTGCTAAAGGATTTACTCAAAAGGAAGGAATCGATTACAAGGAGACTTTCTCTCCTGTATCAAAGAAAGATTTATTTCGTATTATCATGGCATTAGTTGCACATTTCGATTTGGAGTTGCAACAAATGGATGTGAAAACAGTCTTTCTAAATGGAGATCTAGAGGAAGAGGTTTACATTAAACAACCAGAAGGATTTTCCTCTAGTAGTAGTGAGCAATTGGTATGCAAGCTCAAGAAATCTCTATATGGATTGAAACAAGCTTCCCGTCAGTGGTATTTAAAATTTCATGATGTTATCTCTTCATTTGGATTTGTAGAGAACATTATGGATCAATGTATTTACCAGAAGGTCAGTGGGAGCAAGATGTGTTTCCTTATTCTGTATGTGGATGACATTTTACTTGCAACCAATGATAAGGGTTTGCTACATAAGGTGAAATAATTTCTCTCTAACAACTTTGATATGAAAGATATGGGCGATGCTTCTTATGTCATCGGCATTGTGATATCCCCGAAATAATTAATTGCAATTTGGGCATTAATCATGTTTATGTGATTATTTATGGTGATAATTAAATTATGTGTTAAAATTAATTATCTTGGTGAAATGCTTAGTCACATGGTAGACGTGACCCGGTGGTGCATTTCAGGGTGCATGTTATGCATGTTGGGAAATTGGGGGGTTTCATGGTTTAATTATGGTGGTTGATAATTATTTGTTAAAGCATGGATTTAATTTAGATTTTGGTGCATTTTGGTAAAATGCTTTTAAAATATCATGTTGGGATGTTTTATACATCATGCTAACTATTGGGATACAATTTTAATTAACCCCTTTAACACCACTACCCTACCTTACCCTCCTCACTTTAACAATCCCCAATTACTCTCCCAACCCTAACCCATTTCTCCATTTTCGATTTTGGCTTAAAAATGGCGAGGAAATTCTTGCAAAAGCTTTGTTTGTGAGATTATTGGTAGGATTTGGAGTCCTCAAGTGGTATGGATACCTCTTTGGTCTTTTAATGGTGTTTGGTTTGGATTTGAAGTAGTTTTGGTTGTTTTAAAATGGGTTTGTCTTGGGTTGGTATGGTTTTTGGTTGGATGTTAGATTTTTGGTTATTTTAAAGTGTATGTTGAAGGTTTTTGGTGTTTTGATGTTATTGGTTTGTTGGTGTAAGTGTTGGTGAAGATTTGGGCGATCGATCGGTGGAGCTGGCGATCGATCGTGCCAAATGCGGCGATCGATCGTCGAGAGCAGAAAATTTTGGCAACGGACAGTGTGATCTCGCGATCGATCGGGGCCTTGCGGCGATCGATCGCGAGACACAGAAAAATGTGTTTTTGATATTTTTGTGGAATTTTTTGATATTAGACTATTATTTGCTCCTAATATTGGTTTGTGTGAATGTGTAGAACCATCACAGGTGGCCACACAACCTAGGAGATAAAGTCCACCACACACCACATTTTGGAACTAAGGTACGTAGTGAGACGTACGGGCATCGGACGGTGAAACGTATTATTACGCATTGAATTGGTTTTGCACTATGGTTGCACACATGGAATTAATTATGCATTGTGGTTGCATACATGGTCTTGGTTATGCATCACGGATTGCATACATGGTTTGGTCATGCATTGGGGTTGCATGTGTATATTGGATGCATTGGTGCATGTGATTGTGAGTCGAGATTATATTTCAGTGATGGAGAATACTTGCCGCCAGTGGCGTAGCGATGTGAATACTTGCCGTTGTCATACCGTAGCGATGAGAGAATATTTGCCGCTAATATGAAGCGAAGAACACGACCGCTGTCATATTTATAGCGAGGGATATTAATGCCGCTGGTATTGTCTAAGCGAGGGATATTTCCGCTGTCATGTTAACGCGAGGGATTATGTTACTGATATAATAAGACTTGGAAATTGAACAAGGTGTACATGGAATGGATGCATGTCATGACATACATTATTGGTATTATATTCCATTGATTATGATTGTGGTACAGGGACAACCAAATGGAGCTTTTAAATGTATTAAATACAGGAAGTGAATTGTATTTACGGTTTATGCATTTGAATTACAATAATATTATTGTGAATATGGTTTATATACATGCTCATGATTTTGGGGTTGTTCCTGTAGGTACTTTTGGGCGAACGGGCTAAGGCGGGTTGATGCGGTGAGCCAGTGAGGAGTGCTTTTGGCATAGCAGGCTTAATTCTTTTGTATAGTCTCTACTCTAGGAGTAGTGTAAAGCTATAGGATTAACATTCATTTGGTAGGGAATGTAATTAATCCCTTTTGGAAATTTTATTTGGCCTGTAATCTTAACGGCTCAAGGCATCAACACGAACTTTATATTCATTAGATGCATGTTAGCTCTATTTACGCCTTTAATCCGCACTTAAGGAACTAGGGTCCTTACAGGCATTAAGATACATAGAGACAGAAGCTGGGCCTATCTCAAGAGACCTATATTAACAAAGTTTTAGAGAGATTTCAGATGAAAATTGTTCACCAAGTATAGCTCCCATTGTGAAGGGTGACAGTTTCAACTTGAACCAGTGCCCGAAAAATGATTTTGAGAGGGAACAAATGAAGAACGTTCCTTATGCTTCTGTCGTTGGAAGCTTAATGTATGCTCAGGTCTGCAAAGACCTGACATTGCATTTATTGTTGCGATGTTAGGAAGATATCAGAGTAATCCAGGTATGGACCACTGGAGAGCTGCAAAGAAAGTAATGAGGTACCTTAAGGGGACCAAAGATTACATGCTTATGTATAGACGGTCCGATAATCTGGAAGTGATTGGCTACTCTGATTCGGACTTCGTTGGCTGTGTTGATTCACGAAAATCAACATCAGGATACATTTTTATGTTTGCTTGGAACTGTATCTTGGAGAAGCGCAAAGCAGACATTGACTGCTACTTCCACTATGGAAGCTGAGTTCGTATCTTGTTTTGAGGCTACATCACATGGTGTATGGATGAAGAGTTTCATTTCTGGACTTAGAGTCGTTGATTCGATCTCTAGGCCTTTGAAAATATATTGTGATAATTCGGCTGCAGTTTTTATGGCTAAGAATAATAAAAGTGGTAGTCGAAGCAAGCATATCGACATCAAGTATCTGGCCATAAGGGAACGTGTTAAAGATAAAACAGTGGTTATTGAACACGTTAGTACCGAATTAATGATTGCTGATCCTTTGACAAAAGGCGTGCCACCACTAAAATTTAAGGATCATATAGAAGAATGAAACTTGGTTCCTTTATGTGATTTTCGTTGTAAGAACGAATATTTGTGAAACTATATTGTGATATTGTCTCGTATTTTGACTTGTGTACACATTTATTTTGAGAAATATCATTGATGTTTGGACCTTGAATAAACATATGGTTTATTCATTAAGTAATATGGACTGGGATTTGAGAAACATGATGCATTGTGATACATGGAAGATAATGCTCATATTAGAGAAACTATCGCCATGATTCATGTATTTTTGTTTCTTACTATGATGAATGGTGAAATATATGGACCAAGTGGAGAATGTTAGAAAGACTTCATTCAAGTGATTCATTTAGTGGACATTTAGTGGATGTTAGTAACCACTTGTTTAATTGTTCATTTAGTAGTCCATTTATTCCACATTAAATTTTATTACATCTCCCAATGTCATAACATATGAGATGCTCTATGATTGTTAGAGCCTATAAATACTATGTATTTGGGTACCTATGCCAACAATCTAATTAAGCCATAAAACACCATCTAAAGTGAGATTGTGAAGGCTTAGAAGAGCCAAAAACTAGAATATCTTGTGAGCATAAAGCAATGCTGGAGGTATAATATTCATCCATTTTATTCCGCATTTGATCTAACAAAATGGTTAGATCATTAAGAAATTTACTTACAGGCCAAACCGTCAAAAGCATGAAGAACAATAACACATGCACATAGAAGATTTATGAATTCAATCACAATATAAAATGAATAATTATGTTCTAGATATATCTCAATCATAAAAAACACAATAAATCCAGTATTCAGTCAAAACTAAAATAGAAAAGTAAGAGCAAACTCCGAAGTCGACTTCGTTTGTTGATTCTCGATCATTATCTCGCTTCTTTTTCGATCGTGCTCCTCGATTATCTTATTGGCTTGATTCAAATCATAGGATGAGGGGTTGACGAAGGATGACAGTTCAGAAAGGTGGAGTGGTGCAAGTTGGAGTGAAGGAAAGGGGCGTACGTGAATAGATGTAGGGTGAAGAAGGGGGCGTACGTTAAGAGATGTCGGGTGAAGATGGGGCGTGTATGGGTTTTGTATGGAAGGAGAGGCGTGTGATGGTGGAAGGTTTAATCAATGGGGCCGCGTGTTTCCTGAAGAATATCCTCCCCTTGTTGGTCAATGATATCCTTCCTTTTATATATTGTATTATAATATATTGTATCAACTCCTTTTATTTTGATTTTGACCAATCAAAATTTCATTCTTCCCGAGAATCTCTCCAAAAATATTCATCTCAAAATTTTATTCCCTTCCTTGTCTAAACTAAAATAATTAATGAATATACTAATCAATAGTTTGCTCCAATCTTTTCCATATTTAATTCCCATGACAAAATATGCTCTATATTTTGTTTCCGAGAATCATGGACTTTCAATCTATTGTGGAAATGTAATATTCTTGTCTTATGTATTTCTCATAATCTTTTAGTCATAAAATACCTCGTCTATTGGATTCCTATAAAATGACAAAAACAACTGAAAACGCATAATATTATCCATGAATCACGGTAAAATTTAATGTGAAATCATATAAATATAAGTACAAAAATAACACGTATACATGAGGTCCAAATTCATGTAGCAAACAACAAACCATTGGCACATAGTTCAAGCCATTGAAACAAAGTATTTTCCATATTTTCCGGTTGTCGACCGATCGTTAGGAGGTGCCGATCGATTGGTACCCTCAACATTTAAATCCCCAAGCTACGGCTTTTATCGATCGATCGGTAAGGTGATACCGATCGATCGGGAAGCTCCACATATCGATCGCTCATATACCACCGATCGATCGGTAATCACTACAAAGCTCTCATTTCCTACATAATTCGATTGATCGATCGGTAGGTTCTAGCGTTCGATTGGTAGACTACGTTTCACGAAAAATGCCATTTCTAACATCATTAATCCTCCATAAAAACACGCACAACACAACTCATCTCAAATATTTTGACTACCATGCATCTAAACATCAATATATATCTCATTCCTTCTCATAGAGGTTATACAAACTTTTCACCAACCCAAAATCCAAATCATAAATCAAAGAAAAATACCAAGAATAAACACCACAAAACTAGAACTTTATACCTCCTTACCCTTAGCAATCTTCCAAATAAACTCCAAAAGCAAAACAATGCTAATTCAAGCTTCACCAAGAATTTAGAAGAAAAATGGTGAAAAAGGGTTTGGGAAAAGGTGTAGAGATTTGTATGTGTGTTAGTGTGTAGTGTGAGTTTATATGACAATTTGGCATTTGCTTGCATTATGTAGCAATATAATACTTGACCCAAAGTCTTTAAATACAAAAATAAACTTAAATTTACAATTATTCATGCCATTCTAAACCACATAATCAACCTCAATTAAACTATTCAATTTCATTTAGAATAAGTTCATGCTAAAACATATATTCCAATTACATTCCGTTCATCTCAAAATCAAGTCTAAACAAAATCCCGTAATTATCTCATAATTACTAAATCATGTCATCGTGCAGTTAATTTTGAGCATCACAATCAACAAGTTAATCAAGAGTATTGCCATAAGCAACTGAGATTACCTTTGTTCGACAGAAAATAAATATCAATCGTTATGTGTTTCATTCAAGACCGGATGCAAAGCAAGGCGTAGCACCAATATTATCACTCAAAGTCTTAGGAGGTTGGTGCAATAAGAACGAACAACCCCATTTTGTTTGAGCAGCAAGATATGGAGGAGAAGACCATGATATAGTGTTCCTTGAGGTACCAAACAGAGACACTTAACTACCCCCAATCATGATGACTTGGAGCTACCATGGATTGGGCTAACCGGTTGATTGAGAATGCAATATCAGGTCTCACGAGGGTGAGGTACTGAAGGCTGCCATTGCCTGACCAAATTCGGTGGGGTTGACAGAGGCAGAAGCCGAAGCGGGGGGCTTGACAGCCATGGGTGTGCTCATGGTTTAGCCCCGTCCATGCAATGGCAACATATGAGATCAATTGTGTATTTGTGCTATGATAGAAAAAATCCCTCATTATAATGTGAAACTTCAACTGGAGTGGGAGTATATTGGAGCCCCGAAGAAGTAACCGGTTGTGATAGTTACTGGAGGTGGATCAGGCGGGCAGCAATGAAGACTCTCTGAGGTCGGAGAGGATAAGTTCATGTCGTCTTATCAGCGGTATATGGGAAGAAAATCTCAACAAAGCGGACATGACATGAAATAAACATGTGTTGTATGCTCAAATCAAGACACTGTTAGGCACCTCGTGAAGTAGAGTAGCCTAGAAATAGACATGGTCATGAAGGATAGTCAACTTTACCTGGCGTGTAGGGATTAAGCCAGGGATAGCACAAGCATCCAAAGGTGCACATCTTGAGATAGTCTCGTAGGCAATTCAATAACATTTTGTGAAGCGAAGTATCTCCTCTCTTGATCTGCAATTGCTTCTGACATTACTTGAATATCAACTCCATCCTCTTCGTCCTTATTCTCATATGGAATCCCCTCGGATTCAGACTGAATATAATCTCCAAAATCAGCGAAGTTGTCTGCTTAGAGGCTCATGAACAATATCATCAGCAACTATTGAAGCATCATCTTGAATTTCAGAGGTTGTCAATCTTCATATAACTACAAGAGAATATATCTATATTTTCTTGAATAAAATCATAATTTATTGTTCTGCTTGTATAGAAATTTTCAAACAACTATGACCCCGTTATAAATCCAATTGCTAGGCTCAATTTTAATCATTTGTCTATGAGGAATATTTTATCTATAGTATCCCGGAAAAATCTCCGAATAAATGTCTACCATAAATTTTTAGAATGTACTAGTTTCAATTGATGCCATTGATTATATACTTCGTTCAAAAACTGCATATAACTAATTGCACAAGTTGTGCTCTTGACGGAGCACTGTCATATCTAACATATTATAAATCTTGTAATATATTGCCTCCAACTTGAATCAACATATCTTCAAAAAAAATAAAAGGACAAATTTTAAAAATTATAACAAGTAATTAAAAATAATATTATTACCTTAATATTAAAGAAAATAAATGGAATTCTTACGGGATAATTCGAAAGAAAATAAATGAAATTCTTACCTGGGATGTACACTGGAGGACGAAGATGAAAGATGGAAATTTCAGTTTATTTGCCTACAAGATGCCGACTATTTATATATATATATATATATATATATGTATATATATATATATATATGGAGGTCGTAATCGATTTTAATCGAAGTTGCAATTTCAGATGGTGTCTTGGTTACGTTGTATATATTTTTATTTCAGATAACTAAAAAAAAAACCGAGTTTGTCCCCTTCATTGGGATTCTCACATGAGCGGGACATATTCTATAGCCTAGCAAAGTATAATTTGTCGATTATAAGATATCGCTCGACTCGTACGATAGTACAATAAAGGATGAGACAATAAATCGAAACTATGAATAATATTAGTTATTTTTAATTTCAGTTATTAAACGTGAAATCTTTTATCCAGCATCTAAGTCTATAATCTCAATTTCGATCTACAGTAGAATATACAGGATAATTTCAAGATTTTCATTTATTTACCACCTCTATTTAATATATTTGCAAATTAAATGAAAAATAAAATTAGATAACTCAGCTCCTTCTCAACCAAAATACCTTCAAATACCCACAAGCATTTCAAGTAAATTTATAATTTATACACAGAAACGTGTGATTACTATTTTAAGCGGGTCTATAGTCCTGATAAGACTTTAAAATATATATATATATATATATATATATATATATATATATATATATATATATATATATCATTATTACTATTAGACCTTGAATACAATCCAATGACCATAACATTGGACTGAGACAAGTTCCTCCTGTCACCAATGCCACAAGCAATACAAATACTCAGAGACTACAAGCTTTGAAAATGATTATAACCGAATCGAAGAATTTCACAAGCTGGGAGTTTCGGTAGGAGGTCCAGGTCGAGTACTCAACAGCGGCTGGAGGGCTTTCACCACAATGCTCATGTTTGGGCGGAAATCTGATTCGTACTGCACACATAAGGCAGCGACTGCAGCCATCTGCATTTGTTAACCAATACAAGTATATGATAACCCTGATTAGATATCAAAGAATATATTCTGGTATTAGATTTTATTTTATTAAGACTAGCAATCCAACTATCCAAGTACACAAGTTTCTGAGGAGTATTTTTCAAAAAGAAGTACCATAAGAAAAGAAACTAAATGTAGTTATTATGATATGCTCTTCAATAATACTTGGTAAAGATTATGACATAGATTTGCTGTTATTTAATTGTTACTTATTAACCCTAGATCTTCTCCTAGTTGATAAAAGATTACCTCAATCTTTCCTTAGTTATAGGATATTCTTTCCAGTAAATCTTGTATCTTTTCCTTATTCATTATATCTTGTAATTGTATTTAAAGGAGGATTATTTAGTGAAATAAATAAGTTTTCACAATCAAATCGTTATTCTTATATGGTATCAGAGTCCACTTAAGTCTCTCACGAGCAGCTCTTCGATTCAATGGCCTCCAACGCCTCGTCCTCTTCAACCACAGACCCGTCTTCTGCCCCTCCTCGCATCAGCGTTGGGCAGTCTCTTCTTAGCCCTGCTGGTGAGCCTCTTGTTCCCATCAACGCACATCAGCAACTCCCACTCCAACTCACGGCTTCCAATTTTCCTTCATGGCGTGCCCAAGTTCGAACTCTTTTGTTCGGTTATGATCTTCTGGGATTTCTTGATGGTTCTTATCCATGTCCTCCCGCTGATTCCGCTGCCGCTCGCACACACTGGCTCCGCCAGGACGCGCTGCTTCTGTCTGCGCTTTTTGGGTCCGTCTCTAAGGATCTTGTTCCACTTATTTCTTCGGCCAGCTCTTCTGCTGATGCTTGGATGATCCTTTCCCGATTGTTTGCTAATCGCCCTCGTACACGCGTCATGCAATTGAAGGATGATCTCTCCTCCATGACGTTGGGCTCTCAGTCCATCACTGTGTTTCTCCAGTCCGTGAAGGCCAAAACTGATGAGTTAGCCCTGATTGATCGTCCGTTGTCTGATGACGACATTACCTTATATGTGCTGAATGGTCTTGGTGTCACTTATCGTGACATAGCTGCCCCAATTCGGGCTCGGGAGACCTCTCTCCGCTTTGAAGAATTGCATGACCTGTTGGTTTCCCACTAAACTTATCTTCGTCGTCTTGAAACCACACAATCATCGCTGCTGGTCACAGCGAATCAGGCGTCCTATCGCCCCTCCCATCGTTTGAATCACTCTTCTGCCAACAATTCAGGCCCTCAGCATCGCAGTTCCACTAATCGAAGCTCTCAGAATCGTCATCGCGGCAATCCACATCGCAATACCATTCGCAATTCTGGTTCGTCCAATAACCAGCCACCTGCGAATATTGTTTGCCAACTCTGTGGAACCCCAGGGCATGGTGCGCGTACTTGTCGGAAATTCCCAACCGCATACTCTGCCATGTCCCCACCGGCGCCCCCTCCACCTGCTCCTCAGAGTTCTTGGCTTGTTGATTCGGGTGCCTCACACAACTTGACCTCTGACCTGCAAAACCTGTCTATTCATTCTGAATATGATGGTACGGATGAAGTACAGCTTGCTGATGGTTCAGGTTTGCGTACTTCTCATATTGGTTCTTCTATTATTCCGACCAAGTCCCGAACATTCACCTTATCCAATGTTTTATGTGTGCCCTCTGCTCATCGAAATCTTTTATCAGTTCATCAATTTACAAAAGATAATGGTGTTTTCATTGAGTTTTATCCGTCTTCACTTTCTTGTGAAGGATCAACTTTCGGGGGTGAAACTAGCCAGCGGAGTATGCACTAATGGTGTCTATCAGCTGAATTTATCTCACGCCAATCCTTCTGGTTCTCCTGTGTTGGCATGTCTTGGCGAGCGTGCAAGTCCAACCTGCTGGCATAGTCGTTTAGGGCATCCATCTTTGCAGAGTAGTCTTTCTATTATTAGAACATTTAAATTACCAAGTTTTGAACAGTCTGTTGACTCCTTACAGAATTGTGTTTCATGCTTATTAAATAAAAGTCATCAGTTGCCGTTTTCTAATACATCTCTACGTTCTACGCATCCTTTGCATTATATTTATGCTGATGTTTGGGGCCCTGCTTCATCTACTTCGTTAAGTGGCTCGAAATATTATCTTGTGTTGGTTGATCATTATTCCAAATATTGTTGGTTTTATCCTCTACAGTTGAAATCCCAAGTGTGTGATATTTTTAAAAGATTTAAATTGCTTGTTGAGAAACAGTTCTGCAGACCCATTCAAAACTTTTATTCGGACAATGGTGGTGAATTCTTAGCTCTCCGAACATATTTTTCTGACAATGGTATAACTTGGCTCACTACTGCGCCTCATACGCCGCAGCAAAATGGTACATCTGAACGTCATCACCGCCAAATTGTTACCATGGGCCGCATATTACTTCACCATGCTTCTCTGCCTCCCGAATTTTGGGAATTTGCATTTTCAACAGCTGTCTATCTCACAAATCGGCTACCCACAATAGTTTGGAAGGGCCAATCTCCTTTTGAGGTCCTTTTTAAGCGATCTCCGAATTACTTGAAGCTTCGAGTGTTTGGTTGCTTATGTTTTCCTTGGCTTCGTCCCTACACCTCCAACAAGCTCGAGCCTCCGTCTCGTAAATGCATATTTGTTGGTTATTCACTCACTCAAAATGCTTATAAATGTCTTTGTTTAGAGGATGGGCGAGTTTATTTCTCGCGCCATGTTCGCTTTACTGAGGATCTATTCCCATATGCTGCTGTGTGTAACCCTGTCGAAAACACCACCCACTCCTCTGATAGCATCCAACCGTGCTGCCCGTTGTCCCTCTTGCCTCCAGCACCACCATCACTTGCCATACCTTCCCCTGTGCCTGCTGCACCTCTACCCCTACCACCCGATCAACCTCCGGATCCGCATACCCCTCTCGAACCTCCCCTTCCTTCTCGAGCCCACCCTATGACCACACGCTCGATGAATCAAATCTTTAAGCCCAAAGTCCTTCATACCGCCACAAAACACCCAGTCACTATTCCTACCGAGCCTACTTGTGCTTCACAGGCTCTCAAAGACCCCCTCTGGCGGGCTGCCATGGCCGATGAATTTACAGCTCTTGTTCGACATGGTACTTGGACTTTAGTTCCACCTTCTTCCAACCAGAATGTCATTGGTTCTAAATGGGTTTTCGTATCAAACGCAACCCTGATGGGTCTCTTGCCAAGTATAAAGCTCGTCTTGTTGCCAAGGGGTTTCATCAACGTCCCGGTATTGACTACAAGGAGACTTTTAGCCCTGTTGTTAAGCCTGCCACCGTTCGCACAATTCTTTCTATTGCGGCTATGCATAAGTGGCACCTCTGTCAACTTGATGTCAGTAATGCTTTTCTTCACGGGCATCTTTCAGAAAATGTCAATATGGTTCAATCTGCTGGTTTCATTGACACTACCTGTCCGACTCATGTGTGTCATCTTCACAAGTCCATCTATGGCCTTAAACAGGCTCCTCGTGCCTGGTATCATGCTCTCAGTGCTACGTTATCATCCTTCGGCTTCACTCAGACTAAGTCGGACACCTCCTTATTTGTTTATTGTCGTGCCTCTACAATCCTATATGTCTTGGTCTATGTTGATGACATTATTATCACAGGGAGTGACTTGCCTATGGTTTCTAATGTCATTCGTCATCTCAGTGACAAATTTGTTGTCAAAGATCTTGGCCCTCTGACATATTTTCTCGGAATTGAAGTCATTCGATTCTGTGAAGGTCTCTTCTTGTCTCAACAAAAATACATATTAGATCTTTTTAAACGTCATCGCATGGATGGTGCCAAACCGCTTGCCACTCCTATGGCTGCTAACCCCTCTAATTCATCCTCCTCCACTCCAGTTGATGCTACTGAGTTTCGTCGTATTATTGGTGCTTTACAATACCTAACTCTCACACGGCCGGACATAGCATTTTCTGTTAATCGTTTGGCCCAACGAATGTCATCTCCTGATGAAGCTCATTGGGTAGCTCTTAAGCGTGTTCTACGGTATCTTAAAGGGACCATGTCTCATGGTTTATTACTGCGCCATACCACATCCTTTACTCTTCGTGCCTTATCTGATGCCGATTATGCCGGTGACTCCTTAACTGATGCTTCCACGTCTGCTTATATTATCTTTCTTGGTGATAATCCAATCTCATGGAGCTCTCGCCGCCAAAAGGGTGTGTCTCGGTCCTCTACAGAATCAGAGTACCGGGCCTTAGCCTGTACTTCAGCGGAAGTTCGTTGGCTTCAGCATCTATTTCAAGAAATTCTATTTCCACTAAAAGACGTTCCTCGCATTCACTGTGACAATGCTGATGCCATTCGTCTCTCCTTTCATCCAGTTCAACATTCTCGCATGAAGCACATTTCAGTCGATCTTCACTTTGTTCGTGACCTGGTTTCTAAAGGATTCCTCAATGTCCATTATGTGAATACTGCTGATCAACTTGCTGATATTCTCACCAAACCACTTCCCCGCAATCGCTTTCAGTTGATGCGTTCCAAAATTTCTGTTGCTGATGGCACGTCAATTTTGCGGGGGCGTAATAACCCTAAAGAAGATTGCTCTCAATCTTCTCCTAGTTGATAAAAGATTACCTCAATCTTTCCTTAGTTATTCTTTCCAGTAAATCTTGTATCTTTTCCTTATTCATTATATCTTGTAATTGTATTTAAAGGAGGATTATTTAGTGAAATAAATAAGTTTTCACAATCAAATCGTTATTCTTATATTACTCAGCAATGGAAAAATTTTTCTACCATACCTCTATGAAGATGTTTTCACATTTAGTAAAGACATGAGAATTACGTTTCTAACTAACAGCGAATAACCAAACATTTTAATCTTCTTGAGACGGTCGTGGATCGTGTTATGTTATTTCTTTCACTATATTTGTACTATATAAATTTCTCAATATTATCAATGATCAAATTCATGATCATCTAAACTGTAGGAAAACAAATGTCAATTTACCTTTGCAACTGCCTTCGGAGGGTACTCTCCATTCAGTCTAGAGTCAACACACTGCTTTACCTTGTCTTCACTAAGTTTTGGTGTGGCCTAATTGAAAATAATTTACAACCCAATCAATCCCAGTGGAAAACATAGTTTGAGACAAACCAAAAAGATCACATTCGGAAAATAATCAATAAGAAATGGCATGGTTTACCCATGTGACAAGACTCTGCTGTGTCCTCGGCAATGTATGATCAACTGGTTTACGTCCGGTCAAGAGTTCGAGGAGCACCACACCAAAGCTATAAACATCACTCTTTGAACTTAGTTGCCCAGTCATTGCATATCTACCACCAAAATAGAACGATTCAGAGACAACATTGGAAAAAAATATGAGTTTTATTTGTCAGTAGATTCGATAGTTTAGATACAGAAGAACTTAGTTAAGAAAGGCCATTCTATTTATTAAGCCCAGAATTTTTTAAAGTGCTTTTTTCTAAAGAAAAGGCCCTAACACATAAAAAAAAGTTTTTTTATAAAGAGAATTTAATCCATGATCCATCTTATGTCCCCTCAGATATAATACCTAATATGTTTCTGTCCAAAGATTGGAATACGAAGGGGAAAAGCTAAATCATGTGTTTAAGAACTAGATATATTTGTCTCTAGTTAAAACTTGAAAAAGTGCATACTCAGGAGCGTGATAACCAAAAGTCCCAAGAACGCGAGTGGAATGCAGCCGAGCTGCCATATCGGGGCCTTGATTTGACAAATCAAAATCTGCAATCTTTGCAACATCATCATCAAACAGCAACACATTGCTGGACTTTATATCGCGATGAACAACGTGAGGCTGTGCCTTCTCATGCAAATATTCTAGTCCTTTCGCAGCTCCAACTGCAATTTTTACCCTCTGGGCCCATGACAAAAGTGGACCTGGCTGTGCTCCTTTCACGCCTTTTCGTCCTGCATTAACAAGTCGAATGATGAAACACAAAGCGACACAAAGGTACGAGTGATTTAGTCTGCAGGCACAAGTCATAAACATAGAAGCCAAGACAAATGATGGGATATTTTCCACAACAAAAGAACTTTTCGGAAAAAAATTCAGAAATTTAGAGGAAAATATAGATCATGCCGTGAAAAGGATAACACTTCCGTATTGCATGCACAACCAAGTTAATAAACGTAAAGATGCAAGCATTATTTGCAGCATATCCATCTTCACGGCTCAATATCAAAATTATTAGATATACAATGAGAGAGTCCACAGATATAGTCCAATCAAAGATTTCAACAAATCAACAAAAAGTAGCAGCCACTATCAATTGTTAAATAATAATTATATTATATAAAATTAAGAAGAAGCATTCACCATGAAGAATGTCGTGCAATGATCCATTAGGAGCATACTCATAAGCAAGGACACGGAGACCACCATCTACACAATAACCTAGTAGCTCAACCACGTTTTCGTGCTTTAGTCTAGAAACTGTAGAAACCTGAAAACAAATATATTAAATAACATAACCTTTCTTGAAACAGCTACCAATACAGCTAGCTATACAAACAAGCACAGTGCTTTATGTCAAACCTGAGCTAAAAATTCTTGGTCTGGCTGTTTGCTACAGTCTAATTTTTTTATTGCAGTGGCACGTTCACTTTTCAAGATGCCATAGAACACCCTTCCATATGATCCCTCACCAATCAAAGACTTTGAACCAAAATTATCTGTAATATCCTTTAATTCATCAACTGAAATGGCGGGGACAGAAATTGGTTGCATACTTATGGTTTGTTTCTCCTTTTGTGCTACTTCTGTGGCACGATAAACCGCAGGGTTTCCTGCAGAAAATTAATAATCGTAAAATCGAATATCATCAATGATTGATCAAGAAATACAGCCCTGAGTAGGAGGATTCACCAACAGAAAACAATGGAGTGAAAGTATGTTTAAAACTCCACATCACATTAACAATTCAGATCAATTCAATGACGATAAGGTTACATCATATATTAATCAGCATGTATCAAAGGTGTTATATTCCTCCTCGTTGTCACTAAATCTTTGTACCGTGAGGCAAACGATAAGATAACGAAGCAACAAACTAGGAAATTACTTAATCATATCAATTACGAATATGATAAGCTTTGTTCCATGGACGTAGATATGAGGGAAAGGGTACGATACCAAGTGCATAACCAATAATATAAAAAAATATGCATTATATATTTGATTCATCCACAAGATTTGTCAGCTCTAATATATAACATCTTACATATTTTAAAATGTGTGATCATAATTTTTTACATGTTTGTTTCCTTTAAATTTCTAACTATTATTTAACAAGAAACAATGAGCTTTTAAACATTTAAGAATTACTACCACCTTGTCAGACACATTGAAGTTGCAGTATTTCACCACAATGTATGCAATATCCTCACTTTTCCTTCTATTTTAATTTCCGGTTATTCTTATAGGACCTTAATAAGAATTTAGTGTGGCATGTATGCATCAACTATTTGTATCCAATAAGTATTGGACGGGAGTATTCATGCATTGTAAAAGATAAGTTAAGATTTCAATTGAGAATCCGACTCGATTTATCAAGAGGAAAGAAAAAATTCAGCTCCACCCTACAAAAGATTTCTCCTGTTCATCCAATCTAAAAAAAGTAAATTTGGCAATTAATTCATAAAATCTTAAAATCGGAACCTAGAAGAGGAAACCTCACCTGCTGAATGGGTTGTCCTGTATGGCCCATTATCAGCGGCTTTATGCATGTCATCTTCCCCACAGCAGCCGAAACAGCTCATGATTTTCGCTTCTAAAGAATCAGGATAAGAGAAGCGTGGAAGTTATAAGGGCAAGGGAACAGAATCATTGAGGAAAAAGTAATATCAATCATTTGCATATCTCATTACGTTCCGTGAGTTATTATATTGGTCCTCACTCCATAGTTATGCACAAAAGACTACAAAAATAAAAATCTTTAAGAAGCAATTCCATTGTGTTTATGGAACTTATGTTATCCAATCAATGTTCACTATCATTATGACCAAGTCAATCTACAAAATTATAGAGAAATTAGTGCAGTAACTAGAAGGCATTTCTTTTTTCAAGTGAAGTTTCACTTTGAAGCTATAGATTGTCCATATCGAGTGCCAAAACCACGTCTAAAATCCTTGGAATTTTACACCTGGATGGAAGCAATGTAACAGAATCTTTTCACCTCTCAAAAACTGTGAGGCATTCTGCTTCTAGTTTCTAGTTTCACAATCATAGCCAAAAGATACTTGGCAAGTTTGATTCTTTACATTATTGATAACAACTACCATTTTCTCATTTGTGGAGAATTAATTAAACTAAAGAAGCAGTTTACAATGTCCAAGTAGAATCACATAACGTATTGGCCCCAATTTCTAGTCAAAAGTGGAATCCATATCAGATCCACCATTTTTCAGCTCCTCTTGAAGGAAACTCAAGAATTCCATGCTTAAATCACATATAAGTCGACAAATGACAAATAAAATCATCCCCAATTTCCAAGATTTCAAGAATACAAATCCGAGAAAAAACAATTTCAGACTAAGAACAATAGATGAAAAAAGTTAATCCAAAATCCAATCTTTCCCGGTTAGTTACCTTACAAAGGCGGAAATCGAGAAATCCACAACAAAAAAGGATGATCAAAACAGGCAAAATCTTCTTATCAAAGCAATGATCAAGAGAAACCCACAAGTTCGAACAGCACAAAAATGCAGTCTGACCTGTACTTTCAAGAACCGTTTCGACTCTTTCTTGCTTATTTACGTGTGTGTATATATATATATTTGAAGGAAAATAAATAATTACGTTGACTGTTGAAAGATGATATAATATTGAAGGCTATTTTCCTAGAACAGCTACGTAACCGAGCTTTCTTTCCCGTAATTATATATATGTAATAGATGAGTTTTGGTAAGACCGACCAATCACCAATACAGAAGCAGCATCTGAGGGGTGAGGACTCAAGCGCGTTGATAAGATTGAATCTTGAAAGTTGCAATTGAAAATAATGCAAATGGAAATGTGAAAGCGAGAGATTTCAGCAGCTGGTTACCCACTTGGACTGAGTTTGGGTCTGAATTATCTTCAGCATCATCATTATTAATATTTTTACATTTGTTTAAAAAATGTATGAATTGGATCAAATTCATTTGTGACTAAACAGTACTGGCTGTCTCTAGATGTAAGAATGGATCAAGGTGAATACATGTGAGCGATGGCAGGGTGGAACAAATGCAATTTTGGTTCTGCATATTTGTTTTTTTATAATTTTAGTTCCTTTTTGTTAAATGACGGTCACATATGAATTCAGTTTATATATATATATATATATATATATATATATATATATATATATATATATATATATTATTGTTTCTGGATGTGCAATATACATCAAATAACACCTTTCAAACAATGGTGTAGTAACGCGATCTAATAATATATCGACTTTTCATGATCAATTCATGGACTACTGTATAGCTTCCGAGTTCCAAAATCTATAAATCTTTTATTTACATCCAGAGTGTAACTAGAAAAATTTATTTTGGTGGGCAACATTTATATATATTAGCGGACGACGCACACGCGTTGTGTGTATAACGTAATAAATAAATATTTTGTATTGGACATGTGTAATACTTTGCACATAATATCACAATTTTTTTAAAACTGATGAAGGGATTCCTTTTTGTAAACTGAAGCAGTTTTGGAACATGGAGGGAGAGATGTGATGTTTTTTGTTTTACCTTTTTGCCCCTTAATAATAAAAATCCAAGTAATTTGTTTGGACATATAAGTAATTTGACATTGGTTTATTTAGGACGGACCAAAGTAGTTATTATAAGGGGCTTACACTTTATAATATAGTATATATATATATATATATATATATATATATATATATATATATATATATATATATATATATAATAAAAAGAGATATATATGTGATGTCATATGACATATTGATTTTCTCGGGTAAAATCCATTTATGAAGATACGAACCCTAAAAACGCCGAGTAGAAGTTAGACCGAAAAGATGTTTACCGAACACAGGATACTGACCAGCATATTATCGAGCATCCTTTACCCTCTTCGGGATTTTGGTCAAAGCGTAGCAGAAGACCCGGTCATAATTAAAACTAATTAACCGGCTGGGATTGAACGTGCATTAATGGGGCGGATTTCTCGGACACGCTTGACTCCCATTAAGCCACGATCAAAGGACATCATGTTGCTGGTTTTCCGCGAGTTAGTTACTGAGGGCAGTCCTATAAATACCCTTAGATAACCTCAAAAAAGAGGTTGGATTTTCTTTAGGCAAAAAGACTCCGAAGAGAGCAAACTCATATCTGTTCGGTCCTTTTTGTTATTTCTCAAAAAGATTTGTGTAAATCATTGAGCGATTATTTTGTGAGTCTAGGAAATCTTGTAAATCATCAATATTTATAGTGAAGTTTTATACTGGACTAGGTCCCGTGGTTTTTCTCTCAATTTGAGGGTTTTCCACGTAAAAAATCTTGGTGTGTTTATCGTTATTTTGCATTACCACGTTATTTTACCTTATATCCCAAATCTCGAATCACATCAATATGTAATCCATTATAGCGTATATAATACCCAAATTTACAGTGGTTAATCACCAATAATAAGAAAAACCATCTAGTAATCAACACACGACAAAATTTTATTTTCATCCAAATAAACAGATTTTAGTAATTTTTTTCTCTAACAATCAACTTATTTTAGATCGCTTTTGTTATCCAATTTGAATGAGGTTTCAAACTTATAATTTTTCCAATATTACCTTTCTTCCCTATATTACTAAATAATACACAACTACTGGGAAAGAGAATTATATAGATTGGGAAATAACTCCAAATACTTTTAAAAAAAAATTAACTCCAAATAGTGAGGTCCATCAGACATTTCAACGTCCCCAATCCTAAACCCTTAAAAGCTCTAACCTCCAAAACAACAAAAGCCAGTGGCAGCCATGTATGTCTGTGTTCTTAACTTTGTGTTTGGTGATGCCTTATGAATCTTGCCGTTCACCATCTCGGAGCCGTGCTTTTTATTTTGCTCTGTTTTTCCCAAATCCATTCCCCCTTTTTATAAATTAGGTTGGTAAAATTGCAACAATCATTACAAATTCAAAGGTATTTGATTTGGCTGGATTCCAGCCGGGCGGGCAATTGCTCACTTTTGCCTATGAGATGATACACCCTTGTATATATCTAGTCTAAACTCTCTTAAATACTAACTCAAATATAAGTATTTAGCCAAGGGTATCTTGCCCTGGTGGTACCCGTGGCCCAAAATTTTGGGTCGGTCTCGGTTGGAGACCCATTAGTAATAATTCTCTACCCAATACTAAAAAAAATGGGAAAAAATCAATTTCATAAAATTTAATTCATCCTAGTCAGGGAAAAAATTCTTCAATCACTTAAATCCATTTGAAATTAAAATGACAATCGTACCATTAATCTTTCTCACTCACATTTTCAGCTTTCACTCTTATTTCAAAACCCAACAGCCACCAAATCGCATGACCTAGGGTTTCAGACTACCGGCGATGAGATGGACGGTGGCCTCTCTCAAACGTTCGGTCATAGTGAGGGAAGCTAAGCAGTGTATGGGCTCGGACCAATTCATGGATTGACCGAATAAATAGAGCCCAAGAGCTGAAAACCTAGGTCAAGTGATATCGCCCCTTCTAGATCAAATTCCGGCGATTCCACGGCGACTCACGGTGGCAATTGAATTGTGAACATTTTTTAATATCGGGCTCGTTGAACGGAGGTCGAACGGCGACGAACGGAACAATTTTCTGTGTGGTGGTCTAGTGCATGTTTTTGCACCTTCAATGTGTGTTCGTGATTTTGTGAAAATTTGCAATCAGTAAGTGATGCACGAAAAATGAAAATCAGTAACTGATGCACGAAAATTGAAAATCAGTAACTGATACACGAAAATTAAAATCAGTAACTGATGCACGAAAATTGAAAATCACTAAGTGATGCACGAAAATTAAAATCAGTAACTGATGCACGAAACGTAGAAAAAGTATGTGATGCACGAACCATAATAGCAAGTGGGTGATGCACGAACCATAATCACAAGTGGGTGATGCACGAACCATACGATTAAGTAAGTGATGCACGAACCATTTAATTTCATGCACCGGTTATTGTATTTCGTGCACCAGTTGCTTTTTCTGCACATTTTGTGCATCCGTTAATTAGCACAAATTTCGTGCATCAATGTTGTATTTTCATGCACCAGTGTTATATTTTCGTGCACCAAGATTATATTTTCGTGCACTAATTACTTTTTTATAATTTTCATTCACCAGTTACTTTTTATAATTATCGTGCACCAGTTACTTTTTCTCTGGGTCATCTTCTTCGTTGCAATATCTCGCTGTCAGGCTGTAAATTTTGGAGATGAGCAAACAACCACGGACAACATTAAATCACAACTAAAAACCTCAAAAGGCAACAAACATAGTGTAGATATAGACACACACACAAACATACACACACACAAACATACACACACAATATACACACATAAAGGTTGGGCGGCTTGTGAAGACGACGGCAGCGGCTTGTGAAGACATCAACTCAAGGCTGGTGAAGACTGTAGAAGTGGTGGAGGTGGAGATGAAAGAGACTGAGGTCACTGAGGTGAGATATTTCACGGGTTTGAAACCCTAATTAGGTAAAGATTAAATCAGGGGTATTTTCGTAAGCAAAAAGACTTAAATAAAACAAAAGTCTAAAAAGTGTACCTATGTGAATAAAGATTTCACCTCCCTAACTCTGATGCAAACATTTTTTCCCAGATTTATTTGTAATATGTTTCTCAACATGGTACCTCCCTGCAAATCCTCCCAAAATAACTACAAGTATCGAAAATTGATTTGAATTTGTAGAAGAACTGAATACTTTACCTTATTTATTTTATCTCATATCCAAATATCCACCCTATAGCAGTAACACACAACTCAAAACTCGACCCCAATGTTCATCCATATTCAAGAGAGTTTATTTTTTACTTTTTCTGTAGTTCATCCAATTGAAGATGGAGGCATCTAGACAAGTTAAGATTTCAATGATTTTATCCAAACGTAGAGTGACTACAACTCCAAATGAGATGTATTTTATTTATGTCTTTGGATCATTATTGTTAAAAACTAGAGATCATAAGAATTTATTTGTTGATTATTTAATCTCGAAGATCCTAATTGCAAAGCAGGCCTTTTTCTTAAGAATATTATAAAAAACAATTAACATTTTCCAAATTATCGTAGGATGAATAGTATTTACATCATATGGTAAACTGTTTTTGGCAAACTTTTCACTTTTTTTTTATTGAAACCGTTTTATAAAAAAAAAAAGATTCGATAATTTTTTTTTGAAAAACCCATTTTTTTAGCATAAAATATAAATTATATTCATGAAATTAAGAGAGTACAATAGATGCATCTGTCATTCGCATCCCATTAACATAACACGCCGAGAAATATGCATGCAAAGTAGTCGAGATGGAATAAGCGGCACAACAGAAGTACAAGGATATAATCTAAAGAAAGCAAAGGCTACCACAGCGATACCAAGTCCCCTCAAACCATGTCTCAGGAGCAAGTCGATGATGGGAACTGCCTTCTAGACACTGAAGGTACACATGCATGTAGATAAAGTAAAACTGATAGGAGCGAAAATCGCGCAAACTTTTAAACCCAAATCCCATTCAGAATTACGACTCATCAAGAACTTCAGAAGATGACGCACGAAACCGGTAAGCCCAGCAAACCAGATAAATCGAGCACCCAGAAGTGGAGCAAATCCAGTAGACCACGCAGTACTCCTAAATAGCGTGATCTAACCAAGCTGTAAGCATCCAAAGATAGGAGGGCATATGACATATCAATAAAGCCTCCCCAGTCAAAAAAATCGCAAAATGTCCGACACTAAAACTTAGTAAGTCCATAAGAATGTCAACAGTCCGCAATGGAGCTAAGTCACCGCTCCGGCATCAACGGGGAACTATGATGACATTAGAGAAACCCAAAAATTGACAAAACAGAGAAAGCATGAGGACAATAGTCTTAGTATCCATAAAAAAAAACCAAAAAGGAAAAATACTCGCGAATATCAACGCACAAACAAAATAACGCTCGAGGATCTCCCAAGTCTTGAGCGTGCCAACTAAGGAGAATCATGGCAATAGGCGGGATTGCCTAGCAACTACTGCCTTAGAATGTGAATCATCCTGGGCCAACTGAGAATCCTTAATAGAGGAGGATGAGAAACTAGCGGAGTCTAGGGTGTGTCTTTTAGAAACAGGTTCTGAAGACTTCTGAGCAAACAGATCTTTCATCAGTCGAGGAAGCAACGTCTGGCCTAAAGTCCAGGATGAGTTTCGAACCAGCAACTGGTTCTGATTTAAAAGTGGGAGTGGCCTCAATATGGGGACATAGCGGAAGAGGGGAAGAAATTAAGCAAGGAATAGCCCGAGTAATGCTAATTTTCACTTCAGAGAGATTCATATCAGCTCTCAACCAAGGGCCATAGCCATAACCATAGGATCAATCTCCTCTGAAAATGGATGTTGAGGACAATCACGAGCCACATGTCCAACCAATCCGCAACTGTAACAGTAGTCAGGTAAGCGTTCATATTAAGAGGAAGCACTAGTGGTTTATGTTGGGTTCCCAATACTAAATGGACAATCCGACAAAGTGGTTTAGTGATATCAAACAACACCCACACTCACAGAAAAGGCCCCAGACATCTACCATACAAATATGAGTCCACCTGAATAGCAATCCACCTGAATAGCAACACCTATGCTATCTCCTATAAGCATACCAATTTCAGAAATCATACCTTCCAACGGGAGATTAAAAGCACGGATCCATAGCTGCGTAGCAGTAAAAGACCAAGATCCTCCATAGTAAAACCTTCGAATTTTTTAAGAACAAGTTAGGAATGTTTAAATGCCCATGGTTTAAGAGATAAGATGCGGTCAACATCCTTACTATCGTCAAAGGTGAAGAGGAAAGTATTATCAACTATAACCTTAAAACCCATTTCAGTGTTGATATGCCAAATTATTTTGAGGATTTCATAGAAGGCTTTCATGTTGATTAGCTTCTGAGTTAACAACATACCAGCAAGCTCTATTGGAGCCATCACCCGACCTTTGTCTACCGAAGCTTGATTAACAGTTAGAATCTTTTCTTTGTCCGAGATAATTGCCAAATTTCCCCATTTGCCAAGTAAATAGTCCATAAGGGAACAAATATAGTGCTAGAATGGACGATTCACAAAACAACGGGAGGAAACCAAGTCAAATAATTGCAAGGTTCAACAGAAATGGAAATCAGCTTAGTGAGATTTGCATCCGAGTTCTTTTATGTTAAAGTTGAAACCGTGTGTCGCAAACACGTTTTCCACTTTGACTTTTTTAATTGTTTTTTATTATTTTATGATTTATAAAATACGGTTTTAAATTATTTTTTAATTATATTTTTAAAATATTTTTTAATTATGTAAAACTCAAATTATTATATTAAATATTAGAATGCAAAATTTTAAAAAATCGATAAAAGAACATTTGAATGAATTATTCTTATATATTTATTTAAAAGTAGCAATCAAACTACCAATGCAAATGATCCCCTAAATTCCTTCCGGTACCACATCCACGATGTTGTATATTTTGCGTCCTCTAATCCTGACTGATATGCTGAGCACTAATATCAGTATGTGGATCTTCATCCGAATTTTCTTCATTGCAACTCAATGATGAAGTGGATTGGTGTACATTTCTATATGCTGACTCATCATCTCATGATAAGCAATTCAATTTATACTCCTCAAATGAAATTACCTGCACATGTCAGCCTGAAATATATATAATAATCATTAGGTAAACATATAATATGTAGTGAATAATAGTCAATACATACTATAAAAGTCATGATGGAAACGTCCCCAGGTTGATATCACGTACTTTGAATGTTGTTAAAGGCGATATCAACCGATGTGTAATTCCATCATATTCATATATCCATCCTAAATGGTGATAGAAGAAGTGATCGGTGGTCCACTCGTATAATCCCCACTCCGATTATGCTACACTTCAGTATATCGTGAATGAAAATTCTGCCAGTCAAATCTTGATCGTCCATAATGATCATATATATATAGATGTAGATTTTGATCTCGTGGAGTGGCATGTATATGTTGTATCATCCCAAACTGTCGAGTACCCTATCAGAATGGTGCCACTCAACACGTGCATAAAAATATAAACGTCTTTAAAAAGGGCATACATCCTCGGGTAACTCGACAAAATATGGTGTTCTCGTATAATATGGTTGTCCTATAAACTGTCCTCATAAAATTGTTATCTTATATAAAAGATTGTTCGACTCACTTGTACTAAATAAATATGTTTAAATATGTCTAACATGATGTGGTACCATAAGATCAAGCATCTCACGGAATAGCCACACTTAATGTCGAGCCGTTTGATACTTACTCATGACAACATTCCAACAACCAATTTTAATGTATTGGAAGATATAAAATCATGAATGTTAAAAATATAAAATATCTAAATTAATTATTTTAGCATGCACCATATGGAGGCCTAGGAAGTGTCAAATCTAACTCATCATATCACCACTCATTCATGTCTACATTGATATCTCCGACATAAGGTATCATTGGTGTTATCCGAGACCATGCCCAATTTCTCCTTCACTGTTTCCTGGGCATACTTAATCTAACATGAAGAATCACGGTGCACCATTCCTAGCAATATAATGTTTATACAAGCTACATTGATAACAAACATCTCATTCATTAGACATGCGGGTTGCCCACCCTACCTTGTTACATTAACAAATTCAAATTTATTTAAAAGATGCTTGAAGGTACTAATGACATTAATTATCTACATTATTGTGCATTCAATCCACAGTGTTGTCATACCTTCGACAACCATGTACTCACACCTTGCAAACCATATGAAAAGCTCCTTGATCGCAGAAATTAGGGATGTCTTACCCTCAAATTGCATACCCACATCAAGTATTCCTTTATTTAAATCATAAGATTTTCCATTTTCCAAGCTGGAATGTGATAAGAGTCCCCATATATTTCTGGGTATGTGGTTGAGAATGTGAACCATGGGTTCATTTGGCGTGTGTCTGAGCATTGATTGGTGTATTATCTACATACGGTGATGAAGTCCCCTCACCATGTGCCGACAGTGTTTCAAACATGGTCTCCACATCAATGCCATCTTCATCATTCTCGGGTCCAGAGCCTCATTAAGTTCAGAATCAGAAGGTGCATTAGGCCTATAATGATCTGCTTCTGAGACTTCAACATGTTCATCTGTGGAGTCACCTTCAATCCTGAGATTATTTTCTACGGTAAGCACATCAGATATGTGATATCTCCGAAATAATTAATTACAATTTGGGCATTAATTATGTTCATGTGATTATTTTGGTGATAATAAATTATGTGTTAGAATTAATTATCTTGGTGAAATGCTTAGTCACATGGTAGGCGTGACCCGGTGGTGCATTTCAGGGTGTATGTTATGCATGTTGGGAAGTTGGGGGTTATCATGGTTTAATTATGGTGGTTGATAATTATTTGGTAAAGAATGGATTTAATAGAGATTTTGGTGCATTTTGGTAAAATGCTTTTAAAATATCATGTTGGGGGTATTTTATTCATCATGCTAAATTTTGTGGTACAATGATATTTTTTTAATCCCAACACTTATACCCCACTTTCCTCTTTAACCCACCACTCTCAATTAAAATCACTCTCAACCCTTTCTCTCAAACCCCATTTTCGATCTTAGCTATAGAGGAGGAGAGAAATCTTGGAGAAAGCTTGATATTGATTGATTCTTGCAAGAAGTTTGAAGCTCCAAGTGGTATAAACCCTCCTAGTGTTATTTTCTTGCTTTTTGATAAGAATAGGGTTTGTATTTTGGAGATTTAAAATGGGTTTGTTTGATTATATGGTGTTTTTGGTTGGGTTTTGGAGTATGTTGTTGTTGAGGGTTGCTTTGAAGTAATATTAGTGTTTTTGATGTATTGGATTGAAGTGTTATGGAGTTAATGTGTTTTGGTAGGGTGCTGTGCACATTAATGGCGATTTCTCGCATTTACAGAGCTCCTCGATCGATCGAGCATGACCTTCGATCGATCGAGCACGGCAGAGGTTCGGGCAGAATTTTAGAAGTCTTCCCGATCGATCGAGAAGAACTCCCGATCGATCGAGGCGACTTCGCGATCGATCGGTGAGGACATCTCGATCGATCGAGACGGGCAGCGAGGCTTTGAGTGCTGGATGGTCAGCTCGCGTTCGATCGAGCGTAAGGGCCGATCGATCGCGAGTCTTAAAAATGTGATGTTTTGGATTTTGGCTACATTGATGGGATTTATGGTATTGGTTCATCAATTGGCTTCTAATATTGGTTTGTATGATTGTGTAGAACCATCCCAGGTGGCAACACAGCCAAGGAGATAAAGTCCATCGATATCTCCATTTTGGAACTAAGGTACGTAGTGAGACGTACAGGCATCGGACGGTAAAACGTATTTATACGCATTGAATTGGTTATGCATTATGGTTGCATACATGGTCTTGGTTATGCATTATGGTTGCATACATGGTTGGATATGCATTATGGTTGCATGTGTATATTGGATGCATTGGTGCATGTGATTGTGAGTCGAGATTATATTCCAGTGATGAAGAATATTTGCCGCCTTCATGTCGAAGTGATGATAGAATACTTGCCGCTATCATATTATAGCGATGGAGAATATTTGCCGCAAATATGTCGAAGCGAAGGATCATGCCGCTGTCATATTATATTGTGAGGGATATTATGCCGCTAATATGTTGAAGCGAGGGGTATTAATGCCGATGTCATGTAAACGCGAGGGGTATTATGCCACTGATATAATAAGACTGGAATTGGCCATTGGTATACATGGAATGGATGCATGTCATGTCATACATTATTGGTATCATAATCCATTGATTATGATTGTGGTACAGGGACAACCAAAGTGAGCTTTTAAATGTATTAAATACAGGAAGTGAATCGTATTTACGGTTTATGCATTTGAATTACAATTATATTATTGTGAATATGATTTATATACATGCTCATGGTTTTGGGGTTGTTCCTGTAGGTACTTTTGGGCGGACGGGCTAAGGCGGGTTGATGCGGTGAGCCAGTGAGGAGTGCTTTTGGCATAGCAGGCTTAATTCTTTTGTATAGTCTCTACTCTAGGAGTAGTGTAAAGCTATAAGATTAGCATTCAATTGGTTGGGAATGTAATTAATCCCTTTTGGAAATTTTATTTTGGCCTGTAATCTTAACGGCTCAAGGCATCAACACGAACATTATATTCTTATATGCATGTTTAGCTCTATTACGCCTTTAATCCGCACTTAAGGAACTATGGTCCTTACTTTAGTGGTATCAGAGCAGTGGTTAGAGAACCCGGGAATGAGTGAAGGGTAGCCTTAGCGAATGTTTGGTTAGGCGTTTATATTAGGGCATGCTTATGCATGTGGTGCATATTGGTGTATAAACTGTTATACTAACATGCTTATTATCGTTCATGTTATCTAACGGCATAACATATATATTGTTTGTAATTGTTGTTAACCCTTGTGTTACAGCATGGCGGCTATGAATTTGGGGAACCTCAATGAAGAGGTGGGTGACATTGGAAGTGTAAATGCTAGCATCGGTCAGACAAATCCTTTACCTCCACCTGCTGTGGGCATGGAGCCGGTTGCTCAGTTGTTATTGCCAGGGGAGCTTAGTCTGACTCAGTTTCTGACCTTCCACCCGCCCATGTTTGAGGGGACAGAGACAGGGGAAGAGGCCGAAGAGTGGCTAGAGAGACTGGAACAGATATTTGTGTCCTCTCCTTGTGCTAGGACGGCATGGCTGAGGTTGGCGGAGTTCCAACTAGCGTAGAAGTCTTCTATGTAGTGGAAGACGACTGTAATGGAGTTGAGGGCCCAAGGTATGGTGATTGACTGGACCTTATTTAGAACCCGGTTTCTAAATCAGCACTTCTCTGCTGCGGCTAGGCAAACTAAGGAGGATGAATTTACGAACCTGAAACAAGGGAGCATGACAGTCTCGGACTATGCCATGCATTACTCATCATTGTTGAGGTATGTTCCCCATATCGCAACAAACGGGCATGCCAAGATGAGGCACTTTTTGAAAGGGCTACGGCCAGAATTATTTGATCGGGTTATCTCCAACAACCCCACATCTTTTGATGATGCACTTGTTAGAGCGGAGTTAGCAGAGATAGGGGTGAGTGCTTATACTGATGCCGTGCCCCCACAAGTTTCATCACAAAGATCTACATCTGAGAATCTGAAGCCCCGGGGAGGATCTTTTAAGTCAAGAGGGGCTTCTTCTTTTTCCCAGTTTAGCGGAAAGCGGCCGGATAACCGGAAGCAAAGAGACCGGAGGGGTGGTGCATCTACTTTTGGGGGACCAACTCAAGCTAGTAGAGTTGGAGATGTTAAGTGTCACTTTTTGCTGAGGGTCGCATTTGATGCGTGATTGTTCTGCGTCCTATATATGTGGCAAGTCGGGCCACATTGCTCGACGTTGTCCCAATCGTGAGGGAAAGATGACCTTAGGGAAGGTCGAGGGAGGTTTTCTAGTGGAACAGTACAGCAGAGGCAACCGATGGTGCCTCGACATATGGGAGGACATGCGATGGGGCCACCTCAGGGACAGGTCTATGTACTGACTAGGGAGCAGGCCGATGCAGCTCCAGAGGAGGTGATAGCTGGTACGTGCCTCTTATTTACATATTCCGCCTTTATTTTGATAGACACAGGTGCTTCGCACTCCTTTGTGTCTACGGATTTTGTGGCGAGACATCATATGTGCACGTCTCTGTTACCCACGTCTCTATTGGTCTCGACACCCACGGGAAGAAACATTGTTGCCGATCAGTTTCTGATGGACTGCCTCATTTATTTTGAGGGCAATGAGATAAAGGCAGATTTGGTTGTATTGGGTATGTCAGACTTCGACTGCATTGTGGGCATCGACATTCTGAACAGATATCAGACAGTGGTAGATTGTCGGCAGAGAACAGTTCGGTTCAGATCTCATTTGGGAGTTCAGTGGATTTTCTATGGGAACGGTTCTCGTGCGAACATTCCGTTGATTTCGGCGATCAAGATGTCCCAATTGTTGGAACGTGGTCACACGGGCTATCTTATCTATGCCGTGGACACGTCGGGGAAGGGTAAAGAGTTGAGGGTAGAGGATGTGCCCGTGGTAGCAGAGTTTGCTGACGTATTCCCGGAGGAGATTCCAGGATTCCCACCGGCTAGGGAAGTCGAGTTTGGGGTTGAGTTATTACCGGGGACGTCCGCATTTCCCGTGCACCTTACAGGATGGCACTGGCAGAATTAAGGGAGTTGAAGGAACAGCTGTAGGAGCTCCTTGACAAAGGATATATACGCCCTAGCGTATCGCCTTGGGGCGCACCGGTTCTTTTTGTGAAAAAGAAGGATGGTTCGATGTGATTGTGCATCGATTACCGGCAACTGAATATGGCCACGGTGAAGAACAAGTATCCTCTCCTAAGGATTGAAGATTTGTTTGATCAGTTGCAAGGTACCAGATTGTATAGCAAGATTGATTTGAGATCAGAGTATCACCAGATACGGGTCAGGGAGGAGGATGTGCAGAAGACAGCATTTCGGACTCGGTATGGGCACTACGAGTTCTTAGTGATGTCGTTCGGTGTGATGAATGCCAATGCTGTCTTTATGAGCTTGAAGAACCGGGTATTCCAACCCTATCTGGATCAGTTCATCATTGTGTTTATTGACGACATACTCATCTACTCCCGGAGTGAGGAAGAGCACGTGAAACACTTGAGAACAGTGCTCCAGATCCTCAGAGATCATCAGTTATTTGCCAAGCTCAGCAAGTGTGAGTTTTGGTTGAGCAGTGTAGTGTTTCTGGGACATTTCATATCTAGCAGTGGGATATCAGTGGACCCCAGGAAGATTGAGGCTGTGTTGGAGTGGACTGCACCCACTTCTGTGCCCGAGATACGGAGTTTTCTTTGCTTGGCTGGTTATTATCGACGCTTCGTCGAAGGATTTTCTAAGATTGCTAAGTCATTGACGCAGTTGACCCAAAAGGGGGTACCATTCTTTTGGTCAGAGGCTTGCGAGGAGAGCTTCCAGGATTTGAAGCACCGGTTGACCACGGCACCCGTGCTAGTGATTCCTACGGAGAACAAGAGGTTTGTCCTTTATACTGACGCATCACTGCAGGGCTTGGGTTGTGCATTGATGCAAAATAAGCATGTGGTAGCTTATGCATCAAGGCAGTTGAAGCCGCATGAGGCAAGATACCCAGTCCATGATTTGGAGTTGGCGGCTATTATCTTTGCCATGAAGATTTGGAGGCATTATTTGTATGGTACATCTTTTACCATATATACGGATCATAAGAGCCTGAAATTCTTATTTACTCAGGCGGAGTTGAATATGCGTCAGAGGAGGTGGATGGATTTACTCATGGACTATGACTGTGAGATCTAGTACCATCCGGGAAAAGTAAACTTGACAGCAGACGCCTTGAGTCGGAAGGTGAAGAGTACTGCTGAGGATACCATGTACTTATCGGCTATTATGACTGCTTACTACCATCTGGGCTATGATTTCGATGTGGATGCATCGCTGGTATGGGTATCGACTTTATTGGCTGAGCCGGACATTTATGAGAATATCAGGAGAGCCCAGAAGACGGATGATGAGGTTCAGAGATGGTCATCATTAGCACTCCAATGACAGCCATCAAAGTTTAGAGTGGCTGAGGATGGTTCTTTGAGATTCGGTAACCGATGGGTGGTTCCGTGTACGCCGGAGTTACGTAGACGGATCTTGGGGCGAGCTCATAGTAGCCGATTTAGTATCCACCCAGGAGGAAGAAAAATGTATAAGGACTTATGTGATTAGTTCTGGTGGAAACGGATGAAGCATGATGTGATCGCTTTTGTCAAGAGATGTTTGATTTGTTAGCAGGTTAAGGCAGAGAGGCAGAGACCCGGTGGCAAGCTAAGGAGCTTAGAGATACCGGAGTGGAAGTGGGAGCACATATCTATGGGCTTTGTGACCCACTTGCCGAGGACTACTTCGGGTTGTGATGCCATTTGGGTGATCATTGATAGGCTGTCGAAGGTAGCTCACTTCATTCCCTACAGTATGACGTACACATACTTGAGGATGGCTCAGCTGTATGTCCGGGACATAGTGAGACTACATGGGATTCCAGTATCGATTGTGTCGGACAGAGACCCGCGGTTCACATCTCATTTCTGGGGAGGACTTCAGTCAGCTTTGGGTACTGAGGTGAGGTTGAGCACGGCATATCATCCCCAGACGGACGGTCAGATTGAGCGTACTATACAGACGCTCGAGGACATGCTACGAGCTTGCATATTGGAGTTTGATGCCTCATGGCAAGATTCTTTGGCCTTGGTAGAGTTGTCTTACAACAATAGCTATCAGACGAGTATCCAGATGGCTCCGTTTGAGGCTCTTTATGGTAGGCGTTGTAGGTCGTCATTATACTGGGATGATTTAACCAGTAAAGCAGTAAGAGGACCCGAACTGATTCGGGAAATGTAGGATAAGATAAAGGTTATCCGTCAGAAAATGAAGGCAGCCCAGGACACGCAGACAGCCAATGCTAATAAACGGCGGAGACCGTTGGAGTTTCAGTTAGGAGACAGGGTCTTTTTGAAGATCTCACCTTTCAGAGGTGTGGTTCGATTTGGTATGCGTGGGAAATTGTCTCCGAGGTATGTGGGACCGTATGAGATTTTACAGCGCATCGGTACCTTGGCTTACCGTTTGGCACTGCCACCGTCGTTGTCTGGTATTCACAACGTGTTTCATGTATCTATGCTGCGAAAATATGAGCCGGATCCGTCGCATGTATTGCAGCCTTCTGAGATTCAGTTGGATTCTGATATATCCTATGAGGAACGGCCAGTCAGGATTCTGGATAGGGCTGATCGCAGACTTCGGAACAAAGTGATACCGATGGTCAAGGTTCAGTGGGATCGCAGGGGTGTCGAGGAGGCCACGTGGGAGACGGAGCGGCATATGGTGCAGCACTACCCGGAACTATTTTCTAGTATGTGATTTATGTTTTGTTTCGTTTTGGGTAAGTGAATGCGATTTCGAGGGCAAAATCTTATAAGTAGGGGAGTATTGTGATATCCCCGAAATAATTAATTGCAATTTGGGCATTAATTATGTTCATGTGATTATTTTGGTGATAATTAAATTATGTGTTACAATTAATTATCCTTGTGAAATGCTTAGTCACATGGTAGGCGTGACCCGGTGGTGCATTTCAAGGTGCATGTTATGCATGTTGGGAAGTTGGGGGTTATCATGGTTTAATTATGGTGGTTGATAATTATTTGGTAAAGCATGGATTTAATAGAGATTTTGGTGCATTTTGGTAAAATGCTTTTAAAATATCATGTTGGGGGTATTTTATTCATCATGCTAAATTTTGGGGTACCATGATATTTATACCCCACTTTCCTTTTTAACCCACCACTCTCAATTAAAATCACTCTCAACCCTTTCCCCCAAACACCATTTTCGATCTTAGCTATAGAGGAGGAGAGAAATCTTGGAGAAAGCTTGCTATTGATTGATTCTTGCAAGAAGTTTGAAGCTCCAAGTGGTATAAACCCTCCTAGTGTTATTCTCTTGCTTTTTGATAAGAATAGGGTTTGTATTTGTAGATTTAAAATGGGTTTGTTTGATTATATGGTGTTTTTGGTTGGGTTTTGGAGTATGTTGTTGTTGAGGGTTGCTTTGAAGTAATATTAGTGTTTTTAATGTATTGGATTGAAGTGTTATGGAGTTAATGTTTTTTGGTAGGGTGCTGTGCACATTAATGGCGATTTCTCGCATTTACAGGGCTCCTCGATCGATCGAGCACTACAGAGCTTCGGGCAGAATTTTAGAAGTCTTCCCGATCGATCGAGAAGAACTCCCGATCGATCGAGGCGACTTCACGATCGATCGGTGAGGACATCTCGATAGATCGAGGCTGGCAGCGAGGCTTTGAGCGCTGGATGGTCAGCTCGCGATCGATTAAGCGTAAGGGCCGATCGATCGCGAGTCTTAAAAATGTGATGTTTTGGATTTTGGCTACATTTATGGGATTTATGGTATTGGTTCATCAATTGGCTTCTACTAGTGGTTTGTATGATTGTGTAGAACCATCCCAGGTGGCAACACAACCAAGGAGTTAAAGACCATCGATATCTCCATTTTGGAACTAAGCTACGTAGTGAGACGTACGGGCATCGGATGGTAAAGTATTTATATGCATTGAATTGGTTATGCATTATGGTTGCATACATGGTCTTAGTTATGCATTATGGTTACATGGTTGGATATGCATTATGGTTGCATGTGTATATTGGATGCATTGGTGCATGTGATTGTGAGTCGAGATTATATTCCAGTGATGAAAAATACTTGCCGCCTTCATGTCGAAGCGATGATAGAATACTTGCCGCTGTCATATTATAGCGATGAAGAATATTTGCCGCAAATATGTCAAAGCGAAGGATCATGCCGCAGTCATATTATATTGCGAGGGATATTATGCCGCTAATATGTCGAAGCGAGGGGTATTAATGTCGCTGTCATGTAAACGCAATGGGTATTATGCCACTGATATAATAAGACTGGAATTGGCCATTGGTATACATGGAATGGATGCATGTCATGACATACATTATTGGTATTATAATCCATTGATTATGATTGTGGTACAGGGACAACCAAAGGGAACTTTTAAATGTCTTAAATACAGGAAGTGAATCGTATTTATGGTTTATGCATTTGACTTACAATCATATTATTGTGAATATGATTTATATACATGCTCATGGTTTTGGTGTTGTTCTTGTAGGTACTTTGGGCGGACGGGCTAAGGCGGGTTGATTAGGTGAGCCAGTGAGGAGTGCTTTTGGCATAGCAGGCTTAATTCTTTTGTATAGTCTCTACTCTAGGAATAGTGTAAAGCTATAAGATTAGCATTCAATTGGTTGGGAATGTAATTAATCCCTTTTGGAAATTTTATTTTGGCCTGTAATCTTAACGGCTCAAGGCATCAACACGAACTTTATATTCTTAGATGCATGTTTAGCTCTATTACGCCTTTAATCCGCACTTAAGGAACTAGGGTCCTTACTTTAGTGGTATCAGAGCAGTGGTTAGAGAACCCGGGAATGAGTGAAGGGTAGCCTTAGCGAATGGTTGGTTAGGCGTTTATATTAGGGCATGTTTATGCATGTGGTGCATATTGGTGTATAAATTGTTATACTAACATGCTTATTATCGTTCATGTTATCTAACGGCATAACATATATATTGTTTGAAATTATTGTTAACCCTTGTGTTACAGCATGTCGGCTATGAATTTGGGGAACCTCAATGAAGAGGTGGGTGACATTGGAAGTGTAAATGCTAGCATCAGTCAGACAAATCCTTTACCTCCACCTGTTGTGGACATGGAGCCGGTTGCTCAGTTGTTATTGCCAGGGGAGCTTAGTCTGACTCAGTTTCTGACCTTCCACCCGCCCATGTTTGAGGGGACAGAGATAGGGGAAGAGGCCGAAGAGTGGCTAGAGAGACTGGAACAGATATTTGTGTCCGCTCCTTGTGCTATGATCGCTTTTATTTTAAACAATTAATTCCAATCTAGCGATTTTAGACCGCAAGTGCACGGTGTCAAGTTTTAGTATAGATAGGAAGATACGGATTGTAGAACCCATAGGTACTAACAAGTAATTACCAAATAAGATTTCTTTTAACTATATTTAACCTACGATAATTAATTTATAATTAACAACTAATTAATTAATATAAACAACTAATCCAACCAAGTCAATAAAAGTAAACGAGAAAAATCATCTAGAGAAGATTATCGAGACTTTGGCTCACCAATGCAATTCCCTACAATTCTCGATTGAATATTCAAATATTTCTAAGGTGACGAGTTCTCCCAATTTATCTAATACACTCTCTCGAGCTATATTAAACCTAACACCGAATTGTAGTAAGTAACTCTCGTTCACTTATTTAACAATTCAATGTTGCATAAGATCCATGAAAACTCCTAGCTTTCAATTACTAGAATCTTTGGCTATCACGCATGTATTTCATGTCATCTCTCGATCTCGGTCTTAAATCCATGGTATGAGTTATTAATTCAGTATCATAAAATCATCTCTCGATCTCAATTACGATACTAACATCATTCAAAGGTGATCAATCCTCTAAAAGCATGAAGAACATAAAACATACGCAAAGAACTATAAGAATTCAATCATTAAATCATCAAATCGAAGGTTCATAACAACGGATTTGCCTAGCCTCGATAAATAAATTAGTTCAACATAGTAAATCGAAGCAAATCAAAACTAATATTAAAAGACAAGAATAAACTCCCATGCCGACTTCGTTCGTAGATCCTTGCTCCTTCTTTTGCTTCCTTCTCGATCGTCTCTTTTTATCGCCTTGTTGGGTTGTTCCAAATCCTAGGACGAATGGGTGAAGATGGATGAAGGTTGAATGGTAGAAGGATGGAGGCTGGACATGAAGTGAAGGAAAGTGAGGGGAGAAGAAGGTGGAGGCGTGTATGATTGGTGGAGGGAAAGGATGAAGTGGACGTGTGGTTGGGTTTGGAGAAGGGATGGACGTGAGGTGAGATGGTGAAGGAAAGGGGGCTGAGATGGAGGCTGTATGAGGTGTTTTTCTAGGGTTAAAAGTCTTATTTTGGGTTGAAAATCTTGTGTATAATATATAGGGGAAAGAATTATGGACTTCCCTTTTGCATACAAACTCTACAAGGAAGGTATTTTAATGAAAACTCCTCGTCCCGATCGATCCGAAAAAGTGGCCGATCGATCCAGCCTTCCAGTAAGAATTTCGTGGCTTTTTCAGCCCTTCTCGATCGATCGGAAATGTTAGCTCGATCGATCGAGCTTCACAGAAAGTTTTCTTCGCCTTTTTCAGCTTCTGGTGAGTTTTGTATTTTGGCCGTAACGTTCTCATAAGAACTCCAAATTTGATGAATCAGCTGTCCACGCGAAGATAAGAGAAAGGTATACAACTTTTATATGGACCACATTTCCAAAACATGGCTCGAACATATAGTAATTTGAGGAGAAAGAAGCAACATGTGTCTTGGATTCTTGTTTTTTCCTCTTTTCTTCAACTTTATTCATTATTTCATCATTTTAGCTTGATTTCATCACCTTTCCCTACATTTCAACATTGATTCCTGAAATAGAGAAATATATACCATAAACCATAAAATAATCCAAGAATCAACACGAAAACATATACATATCATAGCCTAAAAACGCGTAATATTCAACCCTATCAACTCCCCCAAACTTATCACTTAATCGTCCTCGATTAAGCATTAAAATCATAAGGTAGAGTTCATTCTTGATATTTGAAACAATTGTTTCATGACTTGCTTATTCTCAGAAATCTCATGCACATATACAAAAGTTGACAAGACATGTTTTCTCCTAATTCAAGCAACATATCTCAAAATCGGAATGCGTGTGTGTGCTAATTTCATTCTCGAGTTTCATGCACATATTCAAGATCAAATCATGCTAATCAACTCAAAGTCGAGATTATCATCAAGCACCCCATAAGCCTATTTTCAAACAACTTCTCCACTAATGATAGTTACTCCCTAGACTTGGATCAAAAGGACTTTTTAAGCTTGTAATGTAAGGCCTTTGGTGTTGGTTTCAAAGAAAAGATAGGATAAGCGCAAAGAAGAGAGTATAATCATTTACAGTTCAAATTTTTCGCACACATCGAGCTTCTCTTCTTTTTCTTTTATAGCCTTGGCCACTTTGGGTCTTATTTAGTCTATCTTTTTCCCAAGGCTTTTTGTCTTTTTCTTCTTTTCTTTTTCTCATTCATCAATAATTTTCAATAAGTTCATCAGGATATAACAATTTACGTGCATCGAATGGAATTCATTATACTCTCTTAGGGTAAGGATAACTTTTTTCATTTAGGCTCAAATAAGGGTAAGTATAATGAGTTTGCCAAGAATGTCGAATGGGGTCTAATTATATGCAATGCATATACCATTCTTTTTTCAATAAAGCTCAAATGGGACACTAGGGATTGATATGACTAGGTAAGCTTGAAAGGCTCAAACGTGTCAAAGATCGCCTAGATCATTTCCAAGTCGAGTTTGTAACTATAAAATTTCGCCTCAAAGTGTTATCATCAAATAAGTTCTAGGATAACTCTAAGATGCTCAAGACAAATCATCAAGTTCACAACAATTATCACTATTCAACATGCAATCCACAAGATCATGACTCATTGTGCTCAAAGTATTCCTCATTCTTGACATGCTAACTCAAATTAGGATATTCATGTACAAGTCCAATAATCATCACAAATCAAGTTCATATGCATAGTGAGATCAAAATCCTCATTGAATAGTCACTACTATAATTCATTCTTTTCTCAAGTTTGAACTCATAAAAAACAAATGTAGCTCATAATAATCGGACGATTCAAGTGTCATTTAAGCACACAACAAGTGGTTAAAACAAGTAAAACATGCAAGCTACTACTCCCCCAAACTTAAATCAAACATTGCCCTCAATGTTTAAAAGAATCAAAAGGGAAACAGTGAACTCCCCTGATCAAGACGCTTGCATGAGGGTTGAGGAAGATTTGCTTTTGAAAGCTCCACTGTTGTAGGGGTTCATCGCTCCAACCAAGTACCTAGCAAGAGAAGAATGCATATGGTAAAATATTCGACTTGAGAGATAAACAAAACTAAAATGAAAACTGAAAAATAAAACAAAACTAAATAACAAAAGGATACGCTTGGGTTGCCTCCCAAGAAGCGCTGATTTTTGGTCTTCGGCTTGACCATCAGAAGCAACCATCAAAGAGCGGCTGTCGCCCATAGTAAGTATCATATGATACCACTAATGGGTCTTCATTCAATATGCCCTCAAGATTGGCAAGATTGTAGCAGTGTAAGCTCGTCGCTCCAACAACATTCTTGAATTGGTAGGTATGGGAGAATGATTCTTGACTTGGCTTCATATCTTGGAGGATGTAGTGAGGTGAAGTTGGCATCGATGGAAAATACGGATCCACATATGGCATAGAACATGTCTCCATCGATGGGCTCAAATCGGAATCTTCGAGAGTCTCTTCCTCCTCCAACATCACACTCGACTCATCTTCACATGGGAACTCCTCGGATGACATCTCTGAAGTAGTCTCAATCTCTTGAAGAGGCTCAAGTTCCCACGACTCTTCCACACTAGTAGGATCACTCCCCCAAACTTGGTTGGTTGAGTGATCGTCATCATATAACCAAACTCGATTCGTCGCCTCTTGATTTGTAGCCCTCATCTCTTCCTCTTGGCAGCTAGTTGAAATTGCTTCCATGAGGACCGCCATTTGCTGCTCCAGGTGACGCATAGAGTTGGTTTGGCACTCCAAACTGTTCTCGGTTGATGCCAAGAATCTTACTAAGGTATCCTCTAACTGAGTCGTGACATCTGCAGAACTATCTCTCCTTTCTTCGTGATATTCAAATGGTTGTGGCGTATCAATAGGGTAGTGAGGCTTCAGTGGGTATTGGTGACTCCAACCTTGTAGTGAAGGATCACAATGCCAGTGAAGATCGAAGTCCGCCATATCATTGAACAGGTGCACCACACTGTCCTCATCTCTATCAACCAGGGGACTCCCAGTCACCAGTGCTCCGCTCAATACCCATTCTCGTGTGTGTGCATCCAACCCGTTGAAGAAATATTGCAAGAGAGTATAGTTCGAAAAGTTGTGATACCGGAATGTGTTGGCCAATTCATTGAATCTCTCCCAAACAGCGTAGAACGGCTCGGAACGTTGTTGGGCAAAGCTTGTGAAGGCATGTTGATGTAGCATCTCCAAGTACCTCACAAGACAAACAAAACAAAAACAAAATAAATATATATAATTTTTTTTTTCGAAATATATAAACAAAAATGGTTAAATTTCAGTCAAAGAACCTAGTATGATATTACTAAAGTTAGTCCCCGGCAACGGCGCCAAAAACTTGATCGCTTTTATTTTAAACAATTAATTTCAATCTAGCGATTTTAGACCGCAAGTGCACGGTGTCAAGTTTTAGTATAGATAGGAAGATACGGATTGTCGAACCCACAGGGACTAACAAGTAATTACCAAATAAGATTTCTTTTAACTATATTTAACCTACGATAGTTATTTTATAATTAACAACTAATTAATTAATATAAACTACTAATCCAACCAAGTCAATAAAAGTAAACGAGAAAAATCCACTAGAGAAGATTATCGAGACTTTGGCTCACCAATGCAATTCCCTACAATTCTCGATTGAATATTCAAATATTTCTAAGGTGACGAGTTCTCCCAATTTATCTAATACACTCTCTCGAGCTATATTAAACCTAACACCGAATTGTAGTAAGTAACTCTCGTTCACTTATTTAACAATTCAATGTTGCATAAGATCCATGAAAACTCCTAGGTTTCAATTACTAGAATTTATGGCTATCACGCATGTATTTGACGTCATCTCTCGATCTCGGTCTTAAATCCATGGTATGAGTTATTAATTCAGTATCATAAAATCATCTCTCGATCTCAATTACGACACTAACATCATTCAAAGGTGATCAATCCTCTAAAAGCATGAAGAACATAAAACATACGCAAAGAACTATAAGAATTCAATCATTAAATCATCAAATCGAAGGTTCATAACAACGGATTCGCCTAGCCTCGATAAATAAGTTAGTTCAACATAGTAAATCAAAGCAAATCAAAACTAATATTAAAAGACAAGAATAAACTCCCGATGTCGACTTCGTTCGTAGGTCCTTGCTCCTTCTCTTGCTTCCTTCTCGATCGTCTCTTTTTATCGCCTTGTTGGGTTGTTCCAAATCTTAGGATGAATGGGTGAAGATGGATGAAGGTTGAATGGTAGAAGGATGGAGGCTGGACATGAAGTGAAGGAAAGTGAGGGGAGAAGAAGGTGGAGGCGTGTATGATTGGTGGAGGGAAAGGATGAAGTGGACGTGTGGTTGGGTTTGGAGAAGGGATGGACGTGAGGTGAGATGGTGAAGGAAAGGGGGCTGAGATGGAGGCTGTATGAGGTGTTTTTCTAGGGTTGAAAGTCTTATTTTGGGTTGAAAATCTTGTGTATAATATATAGGGGAAAGAATTATGGACTTCCCTTTTGCATACAAACTCTACAAGGAAGGTATTTTAATGAAAACTCCTCGTCCCGATAGATCCGGAAAAGTGGCCGATCGATCCAGCCTTCCAGTAAGAATTTCGTGGCTTTTTCAGCCCTTCTCGATCGATCGGAAATGTCAGCTCGATCGATCGAGCTTCACAGAAAGTTTTCTTCGCATTTTTCAGCTTCTGGCGAGTTTTGTATTTTGGCCGTAACTTTCTCATAAAAACTCCAAATTTGATGAATAAGCTGTCCACGCGAAGATAAGAGAAAGTTCTACAACCTTTATATGGACCACAGTTCCAAAACATGGCTCGAACATATAGTAATTTGAGGAGAAAGGAGCAACATGTGTCATGGATTCTTGTTTTTCCCTCTTTTCTTCAACTTTATTCATTATTTCATCATTTTAGCTTGATTTCATCAACTTTCCCTACATTTCAACATTGATTCCTGAAATAGAGAACTGTATACCATAAACCATAAAATAATCCAAGAATCAACACGAAAACATATACATATCATAGCCTAAAAACGCGTAATTGTGTTACAGCATGGCGGCTATGAATTTGGGGAAGCTCAATGAAGAGGTGGGTGACATTGGAAGTGTAAATGCTAGCATCGGTCAGACAAATCCTTTACCTCCACCTGTTGTGGGCATGGAGCCGGTTGCTCAGTTGTTATTGCCAGGGAAGCTTAGTCTGACTCAGTTTCTGACCTTCACCCGCCCATGTTTGAGGGGACAGAGACAGGGGAAGAGGCCGAAGAGTGGCTAGAGAGATTGGAACAGATATTTGTGTCCGCTCCTTGTGCTAGGACGGCATGGCTGAGGTTGGCGGAGTTCCAACTAGCAAAGAAGTCTTCTATGTGGTGGAAGACGACTGTAATGGAGTTGAGGGCCTAAGGTATGGTGATTGACTGGACCTTATTTAGAACCCGGTTTCTAAATCGGTACTTCTCTGCTGCGGATAGGCAAACTAAGGGGGATGAATTTACGAACCTGAAACAAGGGAGCATGACAGTCTCGGACTATGCCATTCATTACTCATCATTGTTGAGGTATGTTCCCCATATCGCAACAAACGGGCATGCCAAGATGAGGCACTTTTTGAAAGGGCTGCGGCCAGAATTATTTGATCGGGTTATCTCCAACAACCCCACATCTTTTGATGATGCACTTGTTAGAGCGGATTTAGCAGAGATAGGGGTGAGTGCTTATACTGATGCCGTGCTTCCACCAGTTTCATCACAAAGATCTACATCTAAGAATATGAGGCCCCGGGGAGGATCTTTTAAGTCAAGAGGGACTTCTTCTTTTTCCCGATTTAGCAGAAAGCGGCCGGATAACCGGAAGCAAGGAGACCGGAGGGGTGGTGCATCTACTTTTGGGGGACCAACTCAAGCTAGTAGAGTTGGAGATGTTAAGTGTCACTTTTGCTGAGGGCCGCATTTGATGCGTGATTGTTCTGCGTGCTATATATGTGGCAAGTTGGGCCACATTGCTCGACGTTGTCCCAATCGGGAGGGACAGATGGACCTTAGGGAAGGTCGATTGAGGTTTTCTAGTGGAACAGTACAACAGAGGCAACCGATGGTGCCTCGACATATGGGAGGACAGGCGACGGGGCCACCTCAGGGACAGGTCTATGCACTGACTAGGGAGCAGGTCAATGCAGCTCCAGAGGAGGTGATAGTTGGTACATGCCTCTTATTTACATATTCCGCCTTTATTTTGATAGACACAGGTGCTTCGCACTCCTTTGTGTCTGCGGATTTTGTGAAGAGACATCATATGTGCACGTCTCTGTTACCCACGTCTCTATTGGTCTCGACACCCACGGGAAGAAACGTTGTTGCCGATCAGTTTCTAATGGACTGCCTCATTTATTTTGAGGGCAATGAGATAAAGGCTGATTTGGTTGTATTGGGTATGTCAGACTTTGACTGCATTGTGGGCATCGACATTCTGAACAGATATCAGGTAGTGGTAGATTGTCGGCAGAGGACAGTTTGGTTCTGATCTCATTTGGGAGTTCAGTGGATTTTCTATGGGAACGGTTCTCATGCAAAGATTCCGTTGATTTCGGCGATCAAGATGTCCCAATTGTTGGAACGTGGTCACACGGGCTATCTTATCTATGTCGTGGACACGTCGGGGAATGGTAAAGAGTTGAGGGTAGAGGATGTGCCCGTGGTAGCAGAGTTTGCTGACGTATTCCCGAAGGAGATTCCAGGATTCCCACCGGCTAGAGAAGTCGAGTTTGGGGTTGAGTTATTACCGAAGACGTCCGCTATTTCTCGTGCACCTTACAGGATGGCACCGGCAGAATTAAAGGAGTTGAAGGAACAGCTGCAGGAGCTCCTTGACATAGGATATATACGCCCTAGCGTATCGCCTTGGGGCGCACCGGTTCTTTTTGTGAAATAAAAGGTTGGTTCGATGCAGTTGTGCATCGATTACCGGCAACTGAATAAGGCCACGGTGAAGAACAAGTATCCACTCCCAAGGATTGACGATTTGTTTGATCAGTTGCAAGGTACCAGATTGTATAGCAAGATTAATTTGAGATCAGGGTATCACCAGATACGGATCAGGGAGGGGGATGTGCAGAAGACAGCATTTCGGACTCGGTATGGGCACTACGAGTTCTTAGTGATGCCGTTCGGTATGACGAATGCCCCTGCTGTCTTTATGAGCTTGATGAACCGGGTATTCCAACCCTATCTGGATCAGTTCATCATTGTATTTATTGACGACATACTCATCTACTCTCGGAGTGAGGAAGACCACGTGAAACACTTGAGGACAGTGCTCCAGATCCTCAGAGATCATCAGTTATTTGCCAAGCTCAGCAAGTGTGAGTTTTGGTTGAGCAGTGTAGTGTTTCTGGGACATGTCATATCTAGCAGTGGGATATCAGTGGACCCCAGGAAGATTGAGGCTGTGTTGGAGTGGACTGCACCCACTTCTGTGCCCGAGATACAGAGTTTTCTTGGCTTGGCTGGTTATTATCGATGCTTCGTCGAAGGATTTTCTAAGATTGCTAAGCAGTTGACGCAGTTGGCCCAAAAGGGGGTACCATTCTTTTGGTCAGAGGCTTGCGAGGAGAGCTTCCAAGAATTGAAGCACCGGTTGACCACGGCACCCGTGCTAGTGATTCTTACGGAGAACAAGAGGTTTGTCCTTTATACTGACGCATAACTGCAGGGCTTGGGTTGTGTATTTGTAAGGACCCCAAGCCCTTAATCCTTGATTAGTATATTAATCAATATGTGTGGCACATGCTTTCAATAAAAATCGATCGGGAAACTCAGATGATACTTTATCATTGAATGGCAGATACAAATTTTCTTTAATACTCAATGTTATAAGATCATCATCCTAACAACATATAGACTCATACAGCTCGCCCATTACCATCCCCTTTTCGCCACTTTTTTTACATTGTGGACTTTTATAAAAATTTGGGCAGAGTCTCCCCATAAATTGAGCTATCCCGAAATAAAAGCACAACACATAACAAAATTCCCGGCCAGGGAAGCACAATACTTAATAAAATACAGAAATACTAAGTAAATTCCCAGCCAGGGAAAGCACCACACAATAGGACAACAAGAGTGGGCTTCAACACCCACAAAATACACCAATGACTCTCATATCATTTAGCAATTCTACCTCTAATTGCATACAACATAGAATGAAAGAGAGAAAGGCTCATGCCTTTATATACAACCCATATACAAGTATAATCGTGCTCACATGCGAGCATCATGAATATGTATATAACCCTCAGGTGTATATAAGTACCATGTACGATATCGTGCTCCATCAAGCCCTGGTACCACGATCCTGAGAGTACATCCAATCAACAGCTCGAGCTCATCTCCAAAGCCATCGATGTACCTGTTCACCTGCCCCAACAGAGACAGCCCCCAACGGGGTGAGCATACCAACACACAAAATCCCATAATCACAATAATGAAATTCATAATTTACAACAAAAGTAAATACTAATGAATTTTAATGATACTCCCTGGATGGCAACGTCCTCATCCGTGATTCCGTGTACTGTCCCTGTTCTCACAATCATCAACTCATCAAATCTCAAAACTCAGTAAATCAACATATTGATTTAACTCATCGTATGCCTAATTCTCGAATGTCAATATATATATTTCCAAATTCATTATACAGGCAAATATGAATATCTCAATAACAAATACTGATTTCTCAACCTCGCTATCAATCACAGATAGCTCAAATGCCTAGCATTTATTTTACCAATTCTCCATTATACTTAGACATCTCGCATGTCTTATAATGAATACATGATTCCACGATCATTCTCAGGCATCTCAATGCCCTAAAAGGGTCATACACATCCACTACCCCATATACCTTGTAAGAGTTATCCTACTCTAGTGTCACGCACGCTCGTGGCGGCGATATCAAGATTAGGTCGCTTCATAGCTTCTCAACACATATATATAACCTCATGCACAATTATTCAATGAAATCAAAATACATTATGCATTTCACAAATGCTCTAATATATAGTAATGCTCGTACGTCGCACGTACCTTAAATCTCCGAAGTCCGAGCCAAACCTTGCTCGAGTTCCATGCCCCGTGGAACGATGTGCTAACACGATAAATAATTCACAATTATTTACGAACATGCAACCCATGCTCAAGCACACCCATAATCCTCATACAGAAAATTATTGTGAACACACGACAATTTACCATTTAAAAGACCCGGGGCAGGGCATATACAGGGAGGGAAATCGAATGAGACATTATCGAAAATTGCTCAAGAACCACCTCAAAAATTTCGAACCCTAACATCTCAATTCGAACCCAAGTAAGCACCATAATACATCTAAAACATGTAATAAACGACCCATAACAAGAATCACCACACCCTTGCCAAAACCCCGAAATTCGAACCCCAAACCCTACGAAATTCGAGAATTAATTCGAACCATTAAGCAACAAATATTTTTGAACTTTAAAGTCTGAAATTTTCGACCCAACAACAGCACAAAAACGCCCCAAAAACACCTGAAGAAAAGCCCCAAAAATGTACCAAAAATCGAGCCCCAAATCGGACAGATTTCAATTTCGAACCCTAGCGCTTTTCTGGCAAATCCGAACGCGATTCACGACGAAACTTTGAATTGTTGGTGTGGGAAGCTGCGCCTGGACGAGACGAAGCCAACGGCGGGTCGGACGCGCTGAACAGCTGCCGGACGGCGGCGGGCGCACGGCCTGAAGCTGCGGGGGTCGAGGGAAACGGGAAAGGGCGAGGACGCGAGGAGAGAGAGAGTGACGGGAAAGGTGAGGAAAATGGTTCCAATAATTAAAATCTCGGGTTCAACTGGTATTTATAGCAAAAATACCCTAAAATACTAATAGCCCCACAAATACATCATGATTCATTAAAAATCATCTGTTTTCAAAAACTCTCTCTCTAACTCCAAAACCCCCTACCGGTGCCACACAAAGCACCCCAGATCCCGAGACACATCAAAAACCCAACTCTTAGGTTTTACACCGTAATGAGAATACAATCTCAACCTCGGGATCCAACGATCCCAACTACTCAAATAAACGAGCCCAGAAGGCCCAACACCGCGATTAAACTCCAAATCGCCACGTAAAACAACTTTAGGGGTTATTAACACTCCGGGATTAACATCTATAATCCCTGGTCATCACAATATCCCCCACTAAAAGAATTTCATCCTCGAAATTAGCACCGGTGTATCACGTAACACCCTGGCTACACAACAACATGAAGCGATAACCTCGATTCTTGACCATATCAGAATCGTATTAATAAACGCAAGGATACTTACCTTACATCAAACTCTGAAACAGAGCGACATACCAAAACCAACATATCACCCAAGAGGCAAAACGTACCTCAATGCGGGTCATCCCAAAAGCCAGTCTCTCATGACTACAAAACAACCAATACTTACGACTGTAGATCGGACAGTCATCCTTAGTTCTAATACAACTAGTAAGAACGCATCCTGAATGACACCTCAACCGTGAGAACGTTGACCTCGTGTCAAACTCTGGAGTGGAATAGACTTTCAAATCCATCATAACGTCAAAGAGCGTCAGCACAACTCAACGCTAATAATCCAAAAGCAGTTAGTCAACTGAAACTGCAAGGATTCGAATCGCTCCCGATTCCATCGTAGATAATGACATCTCTATCATGACTCACGATGTCTAACATACATCGTTACGAGGGAAACACTAGTATACCACGATGTACACACACCAAACCTGGTTTCCACTTCAAAACCTTTTCCATCGAAGGAGCAGTCGCATCATTGCAACTCAATTTGGGCAACTCACGGCCATAGATTCACACAAAAGACATCTCATAAGATGTCCACCTCCGGATGTTCCAAGAATCACATCCTGATCATAAATAAACAACCTAGACTCCACAGAGTTTAAAATTCTGAAAGGACATGCAATAAACTCAATGCATCCTCAACGTTTGTGTCGACAGCGACACCCAACCAATCCGAATTCCTGCCATCCCTTGATAATCCTAGGATTTAACAATCCAAACTTGGGAAGGCCATCACATAACTCGGAGGAAAACACCAATAAGGAAATACCTTAACCCACATAAGATAATCCCTCCTCAAAGGGAGTCAAATAACTTCACGATTATTCCTCATAATTATCGTGCCATGGAGATTCTCAATCTCAAGGTGTCCCATATCTCTCATCAGAGATTTAACCATCCAAAAATAGCATAACTCTATGCTTGACAAGAAGGAAATTAATAACTGGCATCCGTATACTCACCGGTATACCTGCCTAAGCACAGACACTACATGCATACTCAATGCACTTGACTCAGGTATCTGCAACATACCCCTAAGTCCCAAACACAACCGTCAGTTCTGAGTCATTCCCATCCAGTGGAGAATGATAATCGACGATCAACAACACGGCGTGATTCCCAAAATCAACACCACATGCACCAACTTACCGAATCTTTCAAAGATTCCCAAATAGGTATAATATTACCTCCTTCCCCACAAGGGAAGTGCCATCGAACTCGAGATCCACAAGTCTCGAACCACCGTTCGGAAAAACTGGATACAATAACACCCATTGTATCCCAAATACACGGGTTCCCTCAGATCGAGTCAATAACGACCTGATGACTCTCTTGTTGGTACTCCAACATCATGAGCTGTCCCAGACAAGTCTCACCAAGATTAAACATAAACGTATACACGTTTCAGTGAGGCATGCACAACCTCAACCTCAATGACGTGGTGACTACTAGAGTCCACCACAATCGACATCATATCACCTTACGATTTGCCAAACTTGGTTCCAACGAGCAGTATAACGGCTCTAGCAAGCCCATCATGGTGCTGCACACACGCGGCAGACAAATTAGTCTCTGCCTCTTTAGGTCTACCTCAAATCTACCAACAAGACGGACGTTTCCACATGGCATACCATACCATGGGAAGAAAATCAATAGAGTAGTGGGTCTTTACCCAACATTCCTCTAATGCCGATACACCCTGGACACTCCAATGTCCCTATGTACTTAACATAACCTGATCCTACTCCCTTAGGACCCATTCTACACCCTCAAGGGTGGTGTGACCATGTCTACCACATGTCACATCGACAGAAAGTGAGTAATTTCCTCCATGATTACTCCTGTCGTCAAAAACATGGCCAAAAAGCCATTCCCAACGAGCATGCCTCAAGGGTATCACCACTCGAAATATGATCACCTCAAACAATTGCTGCGGTACAATCACATGTACAGCGCGTTCATCCATCATCATGCTAGTAAAATAGTCATAATAAAACATGCATGTCAACGCATGCCAGCTATAATAATGCTAAATAGAATAGCAATATCCCATACCTCATCGCTAAAAAGATAGCGGCATACCTGTCTCCGTCACTCGATAACAGTGCGTAATCAGCACCCATCGCTCGAAGGCGGCAAAATCCTGTGCTGAGTACATAGCGGCACAATCCATCGCTATAGAATCGACGGCATGATACCTCGTCATATAATAAGTGGCATGAAACCTCGCTATACACCTGAGCATTAATCATCGTCCACATAATAGCGGAAAGAGGCATCGCTATCAACATATCCGGCGGCACGAATCATCGTCAATCATCATAGAAGAATGAATCATCATCATTGACACAGCGGAATGAACCATCACTATCATCCGTGTCATCATAAAGAAATGAATCATCATCGACACAGCGGAATACATCACCGCTATCATCCGTGTCCGGCGGTATAAACCATCGCCAATCATCATAGAAAATGTACATAATAAAGAAACGCATGAATCTTCCTGGTTAAACACATTAACCCTCTTTTATTGTCCCTGTTTCAAATATTCATGCACGAAATCATTAGATCTTAATGTAAATGATTAACATCATAGCATCATAACGTCTTATGGCATCTTACCACATAATAATATCGTATGGCCTCTTACCATATGGGCATCTTACCCCGTGGCATCTTACCACATAATAACATCGTATGGCCTCTTACCATATGGGCATCTTACCCCGCGGCATCTTACCACATAATAATATCGTATGGCCTCTTACCATATGGGCATCTTACCCCGTGGCATCTTACCACATAATAACATCGTATGTCCTCTTACCATATGGGATTCTTACCCCGTGGCATCTTACCACATAATAACATCGTATACAACATAATATGAATGCAAACATAAATGCATAAATCATAAATACAACCACAACTCATAAATAATAAACATATGAAATTATGGTTCCTTCTTCCTTTTCCACGTAAGCGGAATTCTTCCTCGCTTCTTATTGAATCCACGTAAGCGGAATTCTTGCTTCTTATGGAATTGAGTCACTTATCAGTAGTGCATTTCAATGCTTCTTACTTCCCCACGTAAGCGGAATTCTTCCTCGCTTCTTATGGAGTCCACGTAAGCGGAATTCTTCCTCGCTTCTTATGGAATTTAGCGTAAGCATTAAAATCCTCACTAGGATAACCTTGACTCGTGAAATACACCTCTTATATTTCACAACATACATATGCAAAACGATGCGTATCAACATGTATCATATCATAATGCACTATCTTATGCATACATTGATTTACCTTGTGTTAAATAACTAAACACATAATACATGTTACCGTTGGGATGCCCGTGCATATGTATAATCATCATTCCTTTTCGTACTCCATATTTCCTGTAACCTGCAACCATTATGGTTAGCAACAATAGCCATATACGCTATGCATCAACAATGCAATACATATACGCAACCACTTGCATGTCAATACGTATACCAAGACATGTTACCTCATAAATATCCCCTTTTTCTGATTTTCTTAAAAATCAGATTCCTTGGCACATAACATACGGAGTGCCAGACATTACCAGTAATGACATCCTATCGTGTTTCACAAGATTCCTGCAACCACAACGGTTAGCAACACCACTTTTCATATCATAAAAGCACATAAACATATAGTTGTGTCATTCAACATTAATGCCATCATGCAAAATTATGTGCTATCAACAATTTCCTAGGCCCTTAACAGCCCCAATGAGCAACCACTGCTCTGATACCACTAATGTAAGGACCCCAAGCCCTTAACCCTTGATTAGTGTATTAATCAATATGTGTGGCACATGCTTTCAATAAAAATCGATCGGGAAACTCAGATGATACTTTATCATTGAATGGCAGATACAAATTTTCTTTAATACTCAATGTTATAAGATCATCATCCTAACAACATATAGACTCATACAGTTCGCCCATTACCATCCCCTTTTTGCCACTTTTTTTACATTGTGGACTTTTATAAAAATTTGGGCAGAGTCTCCCCATAAATTGAGTTATCCCGAAATAAAAGCACAACACATAACAAAATTCCCGGCCAGGGAAGCACAATACTTAATAAAATACAGAAATACTAAGTAAATTCCCAGCCAGGGAAAGCACCACACAATAGGACAACAAGAGTGGGCTTCAACACCCACAAAATACACCAATGACTCTCATATCATTTAGCAATTCTACCTCTAATTGCATGCAACATAGAATGAAAGAGAGAAAGGCTCATGCCTTTATATGCAACCCATATACAAGTATAATCGTGCTCACATGCGAGCATCATGAATATGTATATAACCCTCAGGTGTATATAAGTACCATGTACGATACCGTGCTCCATCAAGCCCTGGTACCACGATCCTGGGAGTACATCCAATCAACAGCTCGAGCTCATCTCCAAAGCAATTGATGTACCTGTTCACCTGCCCCAACAGAGACAGCCCCCAACGGGGTGAGCATACCAATACACAAAATCCCATAATCACAATAATGAAATTCATAATTTACAACAAAAGTAAATACTAATGAATTTTAATGATACTCCCTGGATGGCAACGTCCTCATCCGGGATTCCATGTACTGTCCCTGTTCTCACAATCATCAACTCATCAAATCTCAAAAATCAGTAAATCAACACATTGATTTAACTCATCGTATGCCTAATTCTCGAATGTCAATATTATGATTCCAAATTCATTATACAGGCAAATATGGATATCTCAATAACAAATACTGATTTCTCAACCTCGCTATCAATCACAGATAGCTCAAATGCCTAGCATTTATTTTACCAATTCTCCATTATACTTAGACATCTCGCATGTCTTATAATGAATACATGATTCCACGATCATTCTCAGGCATCTCAATGCCCTACAAGGGTCATACACATCCACTACCCCATATACCTTGTAAGAGTTATCCTACTCTAGTGTCATGCACGCTCGTGGCGGCGATATCAAGATTAGGTCGCTTCATAGCTTCTCAACACATATATATAACCTCATGCACAATTATTCAATGAAATCAAAATACATTATGCACTCTAATATATAGTAATGCTCGTACGTCGCACGTACCTTAAATCTCCGAAGTCCGAGCCAAACCTTTCTCGAGTTCCATGCCCCGAGGAACGATGTGCTAACACGATAAATAATTCACAATTATTTACGAACATGCAACCCATGCTCAAGCACACCCATAATCCTCATACAGAAAATTATTGTCAACACACGACAATTTACCATTTAAAAGACCCGGGGCAGGGCATATACAGGGAGGGAAATCGAATGAGACATTATCGAAAATTGCTCAAGAACCACCTCAAAAATTTCGAACCCTAACATCTCAATTCGAACCCAATTAAGCACCATAATACATCTAAAATATGTAATAAACGACCCATAACAAGAATCGCCACACCCCTGCCAAAATCCCCAAATTCGAACCTCAAACCCTACGAAATTCGAGAATTAATTCGAACCATTAAGCAACAAATATTTTTGAACTTTAAAGTCTGAAATTTTCGAACCAACAACAGCACAAAAAAGCCCCAAAAACACCTGAAGAAAAGCCCCAAAAACGTACCAAAAATCGAGCCCCAAATCGGACAGATTTCAATTTCGAACCCTAGCGCTTTTCTGGCAAATCCGAACGTGATTCATGACGAAACTTCGAATTGTTGGTGTGGGAAGCTGCGCCTGGACGAGACGAAGCCAACGGCGGGTCGGAAGCGCTGAACGGCGGCCGGACGGCGGCGGGCGCACGGCCTGAAGTTGCGGGGGTCGAGGGAAACGGGAAAGGGCGCGGACGCGGGGAGAGAGAGAGTGACTGGGAAAGGGGGGGAAAATGGTTCGAATAATTAAAATCTCGGGTTCAACTGGTATTTATAGAAAAAATACCCCGAAATACTAATAGCCCCACAAATACATCATGATTCATTAAAAATCATCTGTTTTCAAAAACTCTCTCTCTAACTCCAAAACTCCCTACCGGTGCCCACACAAAGCACCCCAGATCCCGAGTCACATCAAAAACCTAACTCTTAGGTTTTACACCGTAATGAGAATACAATCTCAACCTCGGGATCCAACGATCCCAACTACTCAAATAAACGAGCCCAGAAGGCCCAACACCGCGATTAAACTCCAAATCGCCACGTAAAACAACTTTAGGGGTTATTAACACTCCGGGATTGACATCTATAATCCCTGGTCATCACAGTATTGATGCAAAATAAGCATGTGGTAGCTTATGCATCGAGACAGTTGAAGCCACATGAGGCTAGATACCTAGTCCATGATTTGGAGTTGGCGGCTATTATCTTTGCCTTGAAGATTTGGCGGCTATTATCTTTGCCTTGAAGATTTGGAGGCATTATTTGTATTGTACATCTTTTACCATATATACGGATCATAAGAGCCTGAAATTCTTATTTACTCAGGCGGAGTTGAATATGCGTCAGAGGAGGTGGATGGATTTCGATGTGGATGCATCGCCGGTACTTATCGGCTATGATGACTGCTTACTGCCATCTGGGCTATAATTTCGATGTGGATGCATCGCCGGTATGGGTATCGACTTTATTGGCTGAGCTGGACATTTATGAGAATATCAGGAGAGCCCGGAAGACGGATGATGAGGTTTAGAGATGGTCATCATTAGCACTCCAAGGACAGCCATCAAAGTATAGAGTGGCTGAGGATGGTTCTTTGAGACTCGGTAACCGATGGGTGGTTCCGTGTACGCCGGAGTTGCGTAGAGGGATCTTGGAGTGAGCTCATAGTAGCCGAATTAGTATCCACCTAGGAGGAAGAAAAATGTATAAGGACTGATGTGATCAGTTCTGGTGGAAACGGATGAAGCGTGTTGTGATCGCTTTTGTCAAGAGATGATTGATTTGTCAGCAGGTTAAGGCAGAGAGGCAGAGACCCGGTGGCGAGCTAAGGAGCTTAGAGATACCGGAGTGGAAGTGGGAACACATATCTATGGATTTTGTGACCCACTTGCCGAGGACTACTTCGGGTTGTGATGCCATTTGGGTGATCATTGATAGGCTGACGAAGGTAGCTCACTTCATTCCCTACAGTATGACGTACACATACTTGAGGATGGCTCAGTTGTATGTCCGGGACATAGTGAGACTACATGGGATTCCAGTATCGATTGTGTCGGACAGAGACCCGCGATTCACATCTCATTTCTGGGAGGACTTCAGTCAGCTTTGGGTACTGAGGTGAGGTTGAGCACGACATATCATCCCCAGATGGACGGTCAGACTGAACGTACTATACAGACGCTCGAGGACATGCTACGAGCTTGCGTATTGGAGTTTGATGCCTCATGGCAAGATTCTCTGGCCTTGGTAGAGTTCTCTTACAACAATAGCTATCAGACGAGTATCCAGATGGCTCCGTTTGAGGCTCTTTATGGTAGGCGTTGTAGATCGCCATTATACTGGGATGATTTGACCAGTAAAGCAGTAAGAGGACCCAAACTGATTCGGGAAACGGAGGATAAGATAAAGGTTATCCGTCAGAAAATGAAGGCAGCCCAGGACAGACAGACAGCCAATGCTAATAAACGGCGGAGACCGTTGGAGTTTCAGTTAGGAGACAGGGTCTTTTTGAAGATCTCACCTTTCAGAGGTGTGGTTTGATTTGGTATGCGTGGGAAATTGTCTCCGAGGTATGTGGGACCGTATGAGATTTTACAGCGCATCGGTACCTTGGCTTACCATTTGGCACTGCCACCGTCGTTGTCTGGTATTCACGACGTGTTTCATGTATCTATGCTGTGAAAATATGAGCCGGATCCGTCGCATGTATTGCAGCCTTCTGAGATTCAGTTGGATTCTGATATATCCTATGAGGAACGGCCAGTCAGGATTCTGGATAGGGTTGATCGCAGATTTCGGAACAAAGTGATATCGATGGTCAAGGTTCAGTGGGAACGCAGGGGTGTCGAGGAGGCCACGTGAGAGACGGCGCGGCATATGGTGCAGCACTACCCGGAACTATTTTCTGGTATGTGATTTATGTTTGGTTTCGTTTTGGGTAAGTGCATGCGATTTCGAGGGCGAAATCTTATAAGTATGGGAGTATTGTGAAATAATTAATTACAATTTGGGCATTAATTATGTTCATGTTATTATTTTGGTGATAATTAAATTATGTGTTATAATTAATTATCTTGGTGAAATGCTTAGTCACATGGTAGGCGTGACCCGGTGCATTTCAGGGTGCATGTTATGCATGTTGGGAAGTTGGGGGTTATCATGGTTTAATTATGGTGGTTGATAATTATTTGGTAAAGCATGGATTTAATAGAGATTTTGGTGCATTTTGGTAAAATACTTTTAAAATATCATGTTGGGGGTATTTTATTCATCATGTTAAATTTTGGGGTACCATGATATTTTTTAATCCCAACACTTTTACCCCACTTTCCTCTTTAACCCACCACTCTCAATTAAAATCACTCTCAACCCTTTCCCCCAAACCCCATTTTCGATCTTAGCTATAGAGGATGAGAGAAATCTTAGAGAAAGCTTGCTATTGATTGATTATTGCAAGAAGTTTGAAGCTCCAAGTGGTATAAACCCTCCTAGTGTTATTCTCTTGCTTTTTGATAAGAATAGGGTTTGAATTTTGGAGATTTAAAATGGGTTTGTTTGATTATATGGTGTTTTTGGTTGGGTTTTGGAATATGTTGTTGTTGAGAGTTGCTTTGAAGTAATATTAGTGTTTTTGATGTATTGGATTGAAGTACTATGGAGTTAATGTGTTTTGGTAGGGTGCTTTGCACATTAATGGCGATTTCTCGCATTTACAGAGCTCCTCGATCGATCGAGCATGACCTTCGATCGATCGAGCACGGCAGAGCTTCGGGCAGAATTTTAGAATTCTTCCCGATCGATCGAGAAGAACTCCCGATCGATCGAGGCGACTTCGCGATCGATCGGTGAGGACATCTCGATCGATCGAGACGGGCAGCGAGGCTTTGAGCGCTGGATGGTCAGCTCACGATCAATCGAGCGTAAGGGCCGATCGATCGCGGGTCTTAAAAATGTGATGTTTTGGATTTTGGCTACATTGATGGGATTTTTGGTATTGGTTCATCAATTGGCTTCTAATATTGGTTTGTATGATTGGGTAGAACCATCCCAGGTGGCAACACAGCCAAGGAGATAAAGTCCATCGATATCTCCATTTTGGAACTAAGGTACGTAGTGAGACGTACGGGCATCGGACGGTAAAACATATTTATACGCATTGAATTGGTTATGCATTATGGTTGCATACATTGTCTTAGTTATGCATTATGGTTGCATATGCATTATGGTTGCATGTGTATATTGGATGCATTGGTGCATGTGATTGTGAGTCGAGATTATATTCCAGTGATGAAGAATACTTGCCGCCTTCATGTCGAAGCGATGATAGAATACTTGCCACTGTCATATTATAGCAATGAAGAATATTTGCGGCAAATATGTCGAAGCGAAGGATCATGCCGCTGTCATATTATATTGCGAGGGATATTATGCCGCTAATATGTCGAAGCGAGGGGTATTAATGCCGTTGTCATGTAAACGCGAGGGGTATTATGCCACTGATATAATAAGACTGGAATTGGCCATTGGTATACATGGAATGGATGCATGTCATGACATACATTATTGGTATTATAATCCATTGATTATGATTGTTGGGATATGCCCTAAGACATGTCATTGGATGATTGTTTTGACATACAATGTTTATGATTTTATGAATGGCAATTCATTGTTATGTATTATTCGTTTAACTGTGCAATGTGAATTAATATATATGTTAATGTCCTTAGAATAATATTGTATTATTCTTAAACATTGTCCCCTAGTCAAGTATTATCATGAATCGAGATAATGATAATACATAGAGACTAGTATATGTTGATTGATTAATTGTTCATTGATATGAGATATCAAATCAACACATGGATACATTTTAGAGAACGATGTACTGGACAGACCCACCATGAGAATGCTACATGGATAGTTATATGAACGTCATAAGCAATTCTCATAGTGATAATAATGTATGTAATCCTTACAACTTGTGATCATCAGAGATCCCAACATAAGGAGTTATGTATCTTGATATTGTCAAACGTTACCCGTAACAGGGTAAACTATAAAGGCGACTATTGGATACACTACGAATTATGTAGAGGGATGTTGATTGATCGAGATAGGATTTGTCCCTCCTATATAACAGGAGAAGTGTTTGGGCCCTTGATTAAGTAAGACTAAAATGCATGGCCATGCTCGAATGAGTCGATATGAGATATCGAGCTTATTCGTTTATTCTAGTTCTACTTGGGGATCAAGAAATAGAGATTGAATATACGAGTATGACTATTCCATGACTCGTGTTCAATCTAAACACAAAGGACAAAGGGATTAAGTTACATGATTAATATTATCACGGTTCCTACGTTATGTCGAGTCATTGACATTCTTGTAATTTGGGTAGCATTGATGTGTTGCTGGATACCGCTCATTGCTTGCGACATAAAATGAGATTTTATGTCACTGCCAACATTACAAGATCCTATCGGGTCGCACAAAAGATTAAATCGAGAAGGAAAATTGAATTCATTGGATGAATTAATTAATTAAGAGGAGTCTTAATTAAATGATTAAAAGAACTTAATTAAATCATGGGTTTGGGCCCATAAGAATTTAAGAAAGTCTTGAACTTAATTAAGCCCTTTTAATACCAAGTATATTAATTAATTGTATGAAACAATTAATTACTCTCAACCCTTGGCAAGCTCAAGAGTGCACGGCCGCCTCACTCACTCTTCTCTCTCGGTTTCGTGATAGCCGAAGGGAGATTGGTGATTTCGTGCCATCCCTCGATTGTGAATCAGTGTGCTTCTTGTTTTTGGTATAAGAACAAATCTAGCACTTTGTTCTTAAGCTTTTCCTTCGTTCGATTTGATCGTGTGGATACCGTTGAGGCAAAATTTGATAAGTTTTGCTAGTGACTCGTAGAAGGCGTTGGACGTGGTGCTGCTTCGTGGAATCTGCTCAAACACGCTACAAGGGTGAGGTTTTTGATCCTTTATCCTATACGATAACTTTGTATAGATCCGGTGTCTAGTAATCCAAATTTTATTCCGCTGCGTTGTATGCTTGTTGGATTACTTACAGTGGTATCAGAGCCGTGTACAAGGCTCATATCGGATTTATGTGGTTAAATTGTTTAATCATATTAGGATTATATTGCATGCTATAAAACTGTATATAATCGTATATGATATGATTAAATTAAGTTTGTGAAATTATCATGAAATTATATTTGATATAATTGATGTTTGATGTATACGATACACGAAGCGAATAATCGAATCAATTGCATGATGTTTCGGCCACCACCTAGTGCACTTGACCCATGACTTAGCCACGTGAGGGCCAGGGGTTTCGGACTCCTTGGCTCGAGATGGCCTAGTCGTTGTGGCTCATGTTCGTGCATGGAGGTTTCGAGACGTGGATGAGTTTTGAACTCTTTGGCTCGATAATGGTTCACGCATGCATGGATAAGTGGCTTCACCACGTGAGAGCTAGGGTGTTTCGAACCCTTGGCTCGAGATGGTTGAGCCACCACCGTGCATGGCCTGACCATGATTCGTGGCTCATGAATTCCGGCGTTTCGAACAAGTTAGCTCGATGGAATCACAAGATTGGATCTTGACGGCGCATGTGGCTAGGTCAAGGACGGCCGCCGCACCCACATGGACTCGGACCAAGTCGTGGGCTAGGGTTTCAAACCCTAGGCCCACGATTGGTCCAACCGTGGTCCATGTTGGTTCGAACCATGGTGGTTCGTTGGTTTAATCGCTTAAGTTCGTGGCATGTGATGTCCCGAGCGTACGATAATTTTTCAAAATTTTATTTTACAGTTTTAATTAGAATTGCATGTAGCATGTTTTATGTGTTGTTTGAGCATGGTGCATGGTTATAGCCCTTCTGACCTATTAGATAGGATTTGTGAATGTTTGTAATTTATAATACGGCCTGCGAGTCGTGCCTTCTCTATTTTTCTTTAAATGTTATCCCTCCCCTATGTTCCCCTCGAATGTGAATCGAGGAATTCTATATCTTGTAAATGTTATATAGTATAGTTTATTTGTTGATGGTGATCAATGAAGATGGAGCATCGTGTCGGGATGAGGAGGCCATTCACAAATTGGAGCCAAAGGAAGGTGCTTGTGAAGTTACCTTAGGTTGACTCTTAGGATTTTCTCATTGGCTTGAGAAAGTCGCTAGTAGGGGCTATAACCATGTCACGTTTAATTATGTATGTTGATGCATGATTTATCTTACGTTTTAGATTGATAATTGTATTACACATATATGTAGATATGTATATGCTTATATGTAGTGGACATATTTTAAATTATCAAACTAATCATGAGATCAATAAATCCCTCTAAAATATTAAGTTTTAGATGCCTTCCAAAATTAAAAGTACTCGTCAAAAACTTCGATTGTACATGTGTGGGTTTGCCAAAGCAAAGCACCGTGACAATCTTGGTAAGGCGCGAAAGGATAATAGTGTTATCCGTTATACTTTAAATTGGGTACGACTTAACTAGGTTATCTCAATAGGATTGGGAACCTAGAGGCATGGGTTGGATAATAATTCATTTGATGAATTGAACAAAGCGTTGTTCGTCCAACTATCCAAGAATTACATGTGATGAAATTGACAAAGTGTTGTCTACCTGAATAACCGAGTCTTGGGCGATTAGCCAAAGCTAACTCAAGATTATGCGAAATATGGATCTTGGCCCACTAAAGTTTCGAGGGTTGATATTTTAAACAAAATAGTGGGAGTATCATTTAATATACGACCATGTAAAATGATTAAATCATAAACTTATTTTGCATATTTATATTGTAGATATCCATGGCAACTAACAATACAACAAGCACATTATCACTGCGATCGGTCCTTGAGAAGGACAAATTAAATGGGACAAACGTCCTAGACTGGTATAGGAATCTGAGGATAGTCCTCAAGCAAGAAAAGAAGCAATATGTCCTAGAGGAACCCTTACCTGCCGAGGAACCTCCCCTGACGGATACTAGAGCCGATAAAGATGCTTACAAGAAGCATCAAAGTGACACACTTGATGTTGGGTGCCTTATGCTTGCCACCATGAACTCTGAGCTTCAGAAGCAACATGAGGAAATGGAGGCGTTCGATATGATCGAGCACCTTAAGCAACTGTACCAACAACAAGCAAGACAAGAGAGGTATGACGTCTCTAAAGCGTTGTTCCAGTGTAGAATGGTAGAAGGAAGTCTAGTTGGAGCTCATGTACTCAAGATGATTGGGTATATTGAAAATATGGAGAAGCTGGGTTTTCCTTTGGACCAAGAGTTGGCCACTGACGTGATCTTGCAATCGTTGCCTGAACGCTTAAAGCAATTTGTCTTGAATTACAATATGATTGAAATTGAAAAGACTCTACCACAGTTACTTCGCATGCTTAGAACTTTTGAAGAAAATAGCAAGAGGTCTAAGCCTACAAATGTTCTTATTATGAATAAGAGCAAAGGAAAGACTAAAGCTAAGAGCTTTAAGAAGAACAAGAAGGTCTTTGTTAAATCTAAGCCAAAAGCTTCTGCACTTAAGACAAAGGGAGGGATAGCAAAAGAAGGGAACTGTTTCCATTGCGGTGAGACCGGTCATTGGAAAAGGAACTGCAAAGTATATCTGGAGGATCTCAAGAAAGGAAGTGTGACTTCCACTTCAGGTATTTTTGTTATAGAAGTCAATTTATCTACTTCTTCATCATGGGTATTAGATACTGGATGTGGATCTCACATTTGTGTAAATGTGCAGGACCTCAAAAAGAGTAGATTGTTGATGAAGGGCGAAGTTGATCTCCGAGTTGGAAATGGAGCAAGAGTTGCTGCATTAGCTGTAGGGGATTATCATTTATCTTTGCCTTCTGGTTTATCGTTGATTTTAAAAGACTGTTATTTTGTGCCTTCTATTACGAAAAACATTATTTCTATTTCTTGTTTGGACAAGTATGGATTTTCATTTATGATAAAGGACAAAAGTTGTTCTATTTATTTAAATGGTATGTTTTATGCTAGTGCACAAATGGTGAATGGTCTTTATTTATTAAATCTTGATATGCCTGTCTATAACATAAATACTAAAAGGATTAAAAATAATGATTGTAATCCGACTTATCTCTGGCATTGTCGCTTGGGCCACATAAACGAAAACCGCATATCTAAACTTCATAAGGATGGAGTATTAGATTCATTTAATTTTGAATCATATGAAACATGCGAATCTTGTTTAATGAGCAAGATGACTAAAGCCCCTTTCAAGGGACATGTTGAAAGGGCAAATGTGTTATTGGGACTAATACATAGTGATGTATGTGGACCAATAAGTACACAAGCTAGAGGTGGTTTTCAGTACTTCGTTACATTTACTGATGACCTCAGTAGATATGGGTATGTGTACCTAATGAAGTATAAGCATGAAACCTTTGAAAAGTTCAAAGATTTCAAGAATGAAGTACAAAACCAACTTGGCAAAAGTATCAAAATCATTCGATCAGATCGAGGAGGTGAATACTTAAGCCAAGAGTTTCATGACTATCTAAAGGAGTGTGGGATAGTCCCACAACTTACTCCTCCGTATACTCCACAATGGAATGGTGTATCCGAGAGGAGAAATCGAACCTTGTTGGACATGGTTAGATCAATGATGAGTCATGCAGATCTTCCGATATCCTTTTGGGGACATGCTTTAGAAACAGCAATATTAATACTGAACCGTGTTCCATCTAAATTAGTGGAAAAGACACCATATGAGATATGGACTAGGAAGCGTCCTAGTATGTCTTTTATGAAGATTTGGGGTTGTGAGGCTTACGTTAGACGTCATGCCACTAACAAACTTGGACCCAAATCTGATAAGTGTTTATTTGTGAGGTATCCTAAGGAAACTAAAGGATACCATTTCTATTATCCCACCGAGAACAAAGTGGTTGTTGCTCGGACTGGTGTCTTTCTTGAAAGAGAATTTATTTCTAGAAAAACCAGTGGGAGACAAATAGAACTTAGTGAAGTTCAACCACAAGACAACATTGAACATGATATTGAGATGGAAACAGAGCAGACACCACAAGCTGTTGTGGATAAAGTGCCTGCTCAAGAGACATGAGCCGTCATCTTATCAACAAGCTATAATGGGCACTGATTCTGAGAAATGGCAAGAGGCCATGAAATCTGAGATGAAATCCATGTATGCAAACCAAGTATGGACTTTGGTTGATCCACCTGAAGGGGTACGACCCATAGGGTGCAAATGGATTTTCAAGAAAAAGACCGATATGGATGGTAATGTACAAACCTATAAAGGTCGACTGGTTGCAAAAGGATTCAAACAAATTCATGGTATTGACTATGATGAAACCTTTTCACCAGTGATCATGGTTAAATCAATAAGGATCTTACTTGCAATAGCTGCATTTCATGATTATGAAATCTGGCAGATGGATGTCAAAACAGCTTTCCTTAATGGAAATCTGCTTGAGGATGTGTACATGACACAGCCCGAGGGTTTTGTCGATCCAAAGGATGCTGGAAAGATATGCAAGCTACAACGATCCATTTATGGATTGAAGCAAGCTTCTCGGAGTTGGAATCTTCATTTTGATGATGCAGTCAAAGAGTTTGGTTTCATCAAAAACGTAGATGAACCTTGTGTCTACAAGAAGGTCAGTGGGAGCATAATTATCTTCTTAATATTGTATGTAGATGACATACTTCTCATTGGGAATGATATCCCTGCCTTACAATCTGTAAAGATTTGGCTAGGGAATTGCTTTTCTATGAAAGACTTAGGTGAAACCACCTATGTATTAGGAATCATGATCTATAGAGATAGATCGAGAAGGCTTCTTGGCCTAAGTCAAAATACATACATAGACAAAGTGCTTAAAAGGTTTAGCATGCAAGAATCAAAGAAAGGATTCGTGCCTATGACACATGGTATATCTCTCTCGAAGGAACAGTGTCCTTCAACACCAGATGAGAGACAACGCATGAGTAAGATCCCATATGCGTCAGCTATTGGATCTATCATGTATGCCATGATATGTACTCGTCCCGATGTATCGTATGCTTTGAGCATGGCGAGCAGATATCAAGTTGATCCAGGTGAGGGTCACTGGATTGCTGTCAAGAATATCCTGAAGTACTTGAGAAGAACTAAGGATACATTCTTGATTTATGGAGGTGAGGAAGAGCTCAATGTAATGGGTTACACTGATGCAAGCTTCCAAACCGACAAAGATGATTTTCGATCGCAATCTTGATATGTGTATTGCCTAAATGGAGGTGCTGTGAGCTGGAAGAGTTCAAAGCAAGAGACAGTAGCCGATTCTACAACGGAAGCTGAGTATATTGCTGCCTCGGATGCAGCAATGGAAGCTGTTTGGATCAGGAAGTTCATTTCTGAACTTGGAGTGGTGCCTAGCATTAAAGATCCGATAGAACTCTATTGTGACAACAATGGAGCGATCGCATTGGCTAAGGAACCTAGATCTCACCAATGATCCAAGCACATACTTCGGCGCTTTCATTTCATTCGAGAAATGGTTGAAAGGGGAGATGTTAAAATATGCAAAGTACCAACAGGCGAAGCCACTGTCACAGCAGAAGCATGATCGTCATACTAGATCTCTAGGCATTAGGTATATGTCTCAGTGGTCTTAGTGCAAGTGGGAGATTTGTTGGGATATGCCCTAAGACATGTCATTGGATGATTGTTTTGACATACAATGTTTATGATTTTATGAATGGCAATTCATTATTATATATTATTCGTTTAATTGTGCAATGTGAATTAATATATATGTTAATGTCCTTAGAATAATATTGTATTATTCTTAAACATTGTCCCTAGTCAAGTATTATCATGAATCGGGATAATGATAATACATAGAGACTAGTATGTGTTGATTGATGAATTGTTCATTGATATGAGATATCAAATCAACACATGGGTACATGTTAGAGAACGATGTACTGGACAGACCCACCATGAGAATGCTACATGGATAGTTATATGAACGTCATAAGCAATTCTCATAGTGATAATAATGTATGTAATCCTTGCGACTTCTGATCATCAGAGATCCCAATATAAGGAGTTATGTATCTTGATATTGTCAAACGTTACCCGTAACATGGTAAACTATAAAGGCGACTATTGGATACACTACGAATTATGTAGAGGGATGTTGATTGATCGAGATATGATTTGTCCCTCCTATATAACAGGAGAAGTGTTTGGGCCCTTGATCAAGTAAGACTAAAATGCATGGCCATGCTCGAATGAGTCGATATGAGATATCGAGCTTATTCGTTTATTCTAGTTCTACTTGGGGATCAAGAAATAGAGATTGAATATACGAGTATGACTATTCCATGACTCGTGTTCAATCTAAACACAAAGGACAAAGGGATTAAGTTACATGATTAATATTATCACGGTTCCTAGGTTATGTCGAGTCATTGACATTCTTGAAATTTGGGTAGCATTGATGTGTTGCTAGATACCGCTCATTGCTTGCGACATAAAATGAGATTTTATGTCACTGCCAACATTACAAGATCCTATCGGGTCGCACAAAAGACTAAATCGAGAAGGGAAATTGAATTCGTTGGATGAATTAATTAATTAAGAGGAGTCTTAATTAAATGATTAAAAGAACTTAATTAAATCATGGGTTTGGGCCCATAAGAATTTGAGAAAGTCTTGAACTTAATTAAGCTCTTTTAATACCAAGTATATTAATTAATTGTATGACACAATTAATTACTCTCAACCCTTGGCAAGCTCAAGAGTACACGGCCGCCTCACTCACTCTTCTCTCTCGGTTTCGTGATAGCCGAAGGGAGATTGGTGATTTCGTGCCATCCCTCGATTGTGAATCGAGTGTGCTTCTTGTTTTTGGTTTAAGAACAAATCTAGCACTTTGTTCTTAAGCTTTTCCTTCGTTCGATTTGATCGTGTGGATATCGTTGAGGCAAAATTTGATAAGTTTTGCTAGTGACTCGTAGAAGGCGTTGGACGTTGTGCTGCTTCGTGGAATCTGCTCAAACACGCTACAAGGGTGAGACTTTTGATCCTTTATCCGATATGATAACTTTGTATAGATCCGGTGTCTAGTAATCCAAATTTTATTCCGCTGCGTTGTATGCTTGTTGGATTACTTACAATGATTGTGGTACAGGGACAACCAAAGGGAGCTTTTAAATGTATTAAATACAGGAAGTGAATCATATTTACGGTTTATGCATTTGAATTACAATCATATTATTGTGAATATGATTTATATACATGCTCATGGTTTTGGGGTTGTTCCTGTAGGTACTTTTGGGCGGACGGGCTAAGGCGGGTTGATGCGGTGAGCTAGTGAGGAGTGCTTTTGGCATAGCAGGCTTAATTCTTTTGTATAGTCTCTACTCTAGGAGTAGTGTAAAGCTATAGGATTAGCATTCAATTGGTTGGGAATGTAATTAATCCCTTTTGGAAATTTTATTTTGGCCTGTAATCTTAACGGCTCAAGGCATCAATACGAACTTTATATTCTTAGATGCATGTTTAGCTCTATTACGCCTTTAATTCGCACTTAAGGAACTAGGGTCCTTACAAGATATATATGCATAATCATAGGAATAAGGGGCATACCCTGTGTTGGCATACGTCAAGGCAGAGGAAACCTCAGGAGCAATGTGTATTTTCTCGTTCTCAACATAAATATCCAGTTCATTCAATTCTGCACCAGGACTCAGGAATATTTGTAATGTATTGTCATCTATGATCTGGACAATAGATTCTTTTATTCGTCCCAAGTATTCACGTGCCCATTTGACATATATTTTTAATGAAAACTCATTATTATCAAACTCGTCCTACCCATACAAATTCGACATTAATTCAGATTTTTTGTTGTGCATTATATAATTTAACAGGTATGCGTTATATGTCACAAACCAAGAATCACGCGATAAATTACCTTCAACATACATAGACAATATAACATTCACAAAAATAATTCTCACAAAATTTATTATTAACAATTCAAATATATTTCAATTTTTACACCGTAAACAAAATAAACTAACTTATTACATTAAATGTATTTTAGATATATCAAAGTCGGAACAAAAATTGTTTGTACCATCAAGTAAACAATAATTCTAGTTTTAAATTTAATATAATCCAACTTGCATTCATTTATAGGTAAACTTAAAAATTAAAATCCATAAACCTAAATTTTCTTTAATTTTACTCCCCTTATCCATTATTCTATATTCTATATTCTAACTCACCAACAATACTTTCATCTTCATCATAACTCCCTACCCCACAACACTTTACCAATTTACCCTTATAAATTTATTAGGGATTAATTGCATTATACCCCCTAAGTTTTAGATACTTTCAAATCTCACCCAAAGCTTTACTATTTTTCTAATAACCTTTTCCTTCGCGATCCGTATCCATCTTCGTAAAATGGTATCAGAGCCTAGTTATTCTGAAAATACTATAATAATATCTTGAATATTAATTTGTAACCTATACGGAGGAAACAATTTAAGAAAAATTATGGATCCGAACGTAAGTTCGAGGTGCAACTCATACAGGTGGTGCTTCCAGAAATTGGAAGAACTAAATCAAAGATATCTGGCCGAAGCTTAAACACTCTAACCAGAAATGGAATATTCTACTGGAAATTGGTGCTAGCCCTGCTAGCATATTCCAGTATCAAGAACAGGAAAAGGTGGCGAGGAATCTTTATAGGATGAACCTCAAGCTACAATTCAACTCAACCGAGGCCCAGGAGAGAGATCATTTTGAGCATAACCACATGATTCTAGACCCAACCACTTAACCGGATCCGGATCAGACGAATAGGATGAGTGAACATACCTTTCGAGTAATCGAGGCGGAAGCTTCTAAGATATCCCAAGATCATAGAGAGATCCAGAACACAGTGCAGCGTTATGGATACCTACAATACCATGTCCCTGCACAGGTCCATCAGATTCAAAGTCAGATGGAGATTATGATGAAACATCAGGAGGAAATTCTTGAAAACCTTCAAGATGTTCAAACCCAAGTTAAGGAGTTTGAGTCAAGACCCAGTTCTTCAGGAAGAAGGAACGGAGGTGGTTACCACCGCCTTATGGAAAATCCCATTTTACATCAAAAAGGGAAAACAGAGGAGGTCTGAAGGCCTTTGATAGACTGAAAAAGTGATTCCAGTCCTACGAGGAGAACCAATAGTTCAAACAAAGTAATGAAAAGAATCAACCTGAAAGATATACGTGATCTTGTTGATTCTTTTGTGGGATTAAATCTCGTAGACTTTAAAACGAATCAAGTTGGCGGAATTCCTCAACTTCTTCCACCACAAGAAAGTTTTTGGTCGAATAATCCACCGAAGAATATCAAAGAATGCCCCACCGTGATGATTTTACCATTAGAGCAAACTTAGATCCCCCAGTTGGAGTGAGAAGTCGTCCCCGTAAGCCAGATATACATCAAACGCCTTACAAAAAATCTCAGTTAGATCCAATTCATCCATATGAATTATGCTCAACATGGATATCTTGGACTTTAAAAGTCGAGAAGTTCTTATTGATGAATGGGCTTCAGCAATGAGAATTGCAGCAGGAATGCTTGATCTAAGCAAAGAATGATTCATATTACTCCTTAAAATGAGTGTGGAAGGATCAGTCAAGATTGCTTGGGAATCTAGGTACCAAGGAAGAAGTTTTAGCCGGAGAGTCCCTAAAAGAAATCGTGGGCAAGATGGTAAAATTCTTTAAAATATGTTTCATTGGAGTATGTTACATCGAAGGAATGGAATAAGAAAAGGCTAAAAAATATCGACAAGCTCTAATAAGCCTGGAACTACATGATATTTGTTATGTAAACGACTACATCAAACTCTTCACAGAGTATAGATGGAAGGCAAATATAGAAGAAAAAGATGCAGCGGAACTATTCTTTGCCAAAATACCAAGTCCATGGAGAGAAATGCTTATCCAGGAATATACACCACAAGGAATAGAAACGGTGTCCAGGAGAATGTCATTTCTTAAAATGAAGCTTGCGGAGTTGTGCTATCAAGCGAAACTCCAAAAGAATTACAAGAAGCTAAGAGGAATCTACAAAACAGGTCATCTTTGCTGTGCAGAGAATGATATCCCTACAATCATCGAAAACTACCGCCAGAGGCGGAAGATGAATAATCACCGAGCTCATCCATAAGCCCGAGGAAGTAGTAACAGAGGAAATAGGTCTTCATGGAGGTCTAGAAAGTTCAGCTCAAAACAGAAAGCCTGAAGTTACAGATCTGGGCAAAGATCAGGACCAACAATGAGTAGAACCTCGTCGATAGGTTCTAATCAAGCAAGTACTAGCAGAGCATCGACGAAGAGGACTTTCAGACGTACTCACACTCATGCGAATGAGAGTTTCAAAGATTGTAACGGTGAACATGCGGAGCAAGAGGACATATCTCTATAGATTGTGCAGAGAACCAAAGCAGAGGAGTAAGACAGTACGAGCATACCAAAGAATTTGAGGATGCTGTTTATTTCCAAGATTTGGTGCATGTGTATCAATTTGAGGACAACCCCTTAGATAAAAACATCTATGAAGAAGAGATTTATTCTGATAATGGAGGTGAATCCAGCTCAGAATGGAGAAATTCCTTCAACATATGATCAGTGAAGAGCCGTCAGGGTTTTTCTCACATACCATTGTTTCTCATAAAACTCTTATGAGGATTATGAGTGAAGAGCCAAAGCTCCATATGTACGACGGATTCACAATTGGAGCAATGGAAAAAGACATGAATATGATTGGTCTTCGAAACAGAAAGCATCAAATTATACATAAAGTAACAACAGGTGAATTTACGATCCCGATGGAATTCACGGGAAACCAAATTGAGATATAGTTAATCCCCTACAGAGAAATCCAGAAGATTATAAACAAGGTCAAAAGAATAGTTGATATACCCTCTTATGGATTCATATCGGAGTCATTAGAGTCATCGTCAAAGCAACATTCAAGGAAGGAATTGATTCGCCCTTCAACCCGACGACCTTTGACAAGAGCATCCTGAATATCAAAGATTCTTGTTTGGGAGCAGTTGTAGGAAACCTTTATGCAGGAAAGATGGCTTTTAACATCTTTCCGAGAACTACATACAATTTAGGCGATCGAGACTTCAACAAGGTTCTTACTCTTCATCAAGATTTTAAAAGAAGTGATTTGATGAAGAAGGGAATATGCCTTAGTCGATCACCTACAAGGTGTCGTACGCGCTCTCAAATACACATCATTCAGAGGTATTCTTGAGAAAGAAATTCATCGAAGTCCCCCGAATCTTCAAAGATTTCGCCAAAGCAGTATTGCCGGACATTATTGATACTCCGACAATATGAGAGATCGACATGAGGATACAAGATCAACCTGTTCTGAACAGAAGCAAGAGCCTTATGATCGAGCCAAGAAGGATGTCTTTCCAACAGGATAGGTTAATCAGCAACTATCCCGGGGCAAAACAGAAGGCTGTCTCAAGTAGGATCCAGAAGATCCCCGATGTCTTCAAAATGACATGGGTTCTAAAGTGTCCAGAAGGATGGCGCGAATTGCAGATAATCTTCGACATTGCAGCAAAGAACAATATCTTCCATTGTGATGTCTTATACTATTTAACACAACCTACGATGGCCAGTTATCAAGGATACCTAAAAATTGGTGACGTTAATCTAACCATTGAAGGAATATCAGGCATGATCCCAAAACAACTTATTATTGGGATTGAATTTCTAGAGGAACATAAACCTTGGGAAAGATTACAAGACAGAATAGAATTCACGGTGGACGGAAAGAGATATAGGGTCAGATGACCACCAGTCCATTCTCCATATACATCTCTGTCGGGATGTTATACGAGAAATATCGTGCAGAATATTCCGCAGCATATATTGATTCAGGAGCTGGAATATGCATGGGCAAAAGAGACATATTTTTTAAATAAGTTGGTGAGAAATAACAAGCCATTGCCGAAAGAGACTTTTCCAAATGGATTATTATTCTTAATGAAGGAGTCCAGGCAACAGAAATAATAATTGGAGGAGCAGGCTGTACCCCTGGTACAAAGTCAATACTCCACATATTTATTTCCATGATACATGAGCTGATCTGCTGCTAGGAACAATTTCCTACAGACATTGACACTTGTGTCGAGGCCAAGTTAACGAAACCGTCATTCCATTCAATTGAAAGAACCACGACACCTCTTGAACTAAGTCATACGGATTTATGTGATCTAAAGTTTGTGAAAACTAGAGGTGGGAAAATGTTGGGAAAACGATTTCTAAAGTTTTGGTAATTACAAACCGGATATTAAAGACCAACTGGATAAAGACTCCTACCGGGTGAAGACATAAACTGGATGCTTACCAACTGGATGGACATCAACCGGAGAAGACATCAACCGGATGAAGTCATCAACTGGATGGACATCAACCGGATGAAGTCATCAACTGGATAAGTCATCAACTGGATGGACATCAACCGGAGAAGACATCAACCGGATGAAGTCATCAACTGGATGGACATCAACCGGATGAAGTCATCAACTGGATAAGTCATCAACTGCATGGACATCAACCGGATGAAGTCATCAACTGGATAAGACATCAACTGGATGGACATCAACCGGAAGAAGTCACCAACTGGATGGACATCAACCGGACAAGACATCAACTGGTTAAGACATCAACTAGATAGACATCAACCGGATGAAGACATCAACCGTGCAAGCTTTCAACCGGATAAACTTAAACTGGATGGACATCTACTGGACAACTATCAACTGAATAGTCTCACTGTACAAGGACATCAACTGGTCATAAGAGGATGAACGACCAGTTGAACAAAGAAAACCAGCAGAAGTCTGAGCTTCCAGTTAGAGCACTAAGCAACGAGACAAAATCAGTACAACATTCTCTGACAAAGGTACAACAGAGCGGTGCACCCTGCTATATCTCCGCCACCATTACCGTCAGAGGAAAAGAGCCGTTGCTTTACAAAATAGGAAAGAAGACAATATGAAATTGGAAAGCTAATCTCTTCCATATACAGAAAGGCTACCGTTGGACATCCAAACCTATAAATACATCCAAGCAGAGAATGAAGAGGTGCTGAGCGATTTCCAACTAAGAGATATACTTCAAAGCAAACAAGAAAGTCATACGACTGTTATTCCAAACGTTCAGCTAAGAGCAGACAAACAGCAAAACTGAATCTGTGACAGATTATCTTCAATTGAAGTCTGCTGCTTAAAAACTCTCAAAGCTAGAAAGTGTATTCTGTAAAGAGTGTCATAGAATCCATTGTAACCAAAAAGTTAAGAAGTGTGTGATTGCTAGGAGTTTAGGCCAAGTGTGTTAGTGCCTAAGAAGGTTGTATACTGTAAAAGTGTAAACCAAGTCTTCTAGTGAATCCTTCCTGCAAAGGAAGAAGGGGAGACGTAGAAGCGTTGTGCTTCGAACTTCCAGAAACAACTCTCGTGTTATTTGTTTATTGCTTTATTACTTCAGTTTTATTCCTCACAAGTTTTGTAGACGTCTTCCGCACTATAATAAGTGTCTACTGACTTGCCTGATATTGAGAAGCAACTGTAATATTTAACAGTTTACAGTTAACCAGAAAAGAAATCGAAATTGTATCTAGTGTTTATTCAACCCCCCCCCCCCCCCCTTCTAAACACTACCCCGATCCTAACAAGTGGTATCAGAGCTTAGGTCTTCTCAATCTTGAGAAATTACCATTTACCAAAAACTGATGGCCTCATTCAGCAAGATTCCAATGTTCAAAAAAGACGAATATGATGACTGGAGGATCCGTATGCAAGCACATCTAAGTGCTCAAGATGATGATATGTGGTATGTAATCACTGAAGGACCTTTGAAGATCATGAAAATCAATACAGCTGCATCTATCACAAGTGGTGATCCACAAATGGTAGAAAAGGAAAGATCTCAATGGTCAAATGAAGACAAGAAAAAAGTAAATCTAGACAACGTTGCTAAGGACATTCTGTTCAAAACTTTGGACAAAAATATGTTCAACAAAATAAAGATGTGCCCTACAGCCAAAGAAATCTGGGAGAAGATTGCTCAACTTTGTGAAGGAAATGATCAAACCAAAGAAAACAAGCTTACTGTGGCTTTACAGAAGTTTGAGCATATCAAGATGATAAATGGAGAAACTCTCAACGAGTACGATGAAAGAGTGACTGGAATAATCAATGAACTAAACAGTCTGGGTAAGGAGTTACCCAACAGAGAAGTCACTCTCAAAGTAATGAGAGGTCTACCAAGAGAATGGGATGTCAAGACCATTGCTATGAGAGAATCGAAGGACATCAACAAAATAGATCTACATGATCTGTTTGCTGATTTAAAAGCCTACGAATTCGAATTAGGCATTCGGGTTGAAGATGAACCAAGTACCAGTCAACCAACAAAAGCTCTCACTGCATCTGAGTCTCTGCCTACTCCTACAGAAATGACTCCAGAAAAGATGTGTAATGATGCTGTGGCAATGTTTGTAAAGAAATTTGGGAAATTCATGAAGAAGAATCAGAGATCTTATCAATCATATCCTCTGAGGCAGAATTCCAAAGGAAATTCAGAAGAAGAAGAGCGAGTATGCTTCAACTGCCTCAAACCAGGGCACTTCATTGCGGACTGTCCTAAACCCCAGAAGGATGATCACAAAAGAGGATCCAAGGATTACAGAAAATCCAAAGAAACCAGAAGATCATCCAAAAAGGACAGAGATCAAAAGGTCTTGATGGCAGAAGAAAGTAAGAGCAAATGGGCTGATTCTGAATCAGAATCAGAAGAGTTAACTAGCTCATCCAGCGAGAGTGAAGACGAGGAAGTCCACTGCTTAATGGCAAATAATGAAAATGAGGTACATGAATCAAACCTATCTGAATTTACACATAGTGAACTCACCAATGCATTGCAGGACATGATAAATGAGTATCGGACGCTATATGAATCTTTTGAAAGCTATAAGACTGAGCATACAACCCAAACTGAAACGCATGAAAACAAGCTTGATTGTGAACAATCAAGGGAGTTGAACTGCCTAAGGGAAACAGCCAGTCTCCTAGTGAAGGAAAGAGATGAAGCCAAGAATGCTTACCAGAAACTTAGCAAACTGGTTAGCACTTGGAATGCGTCGACTACCAGAAAGGATGAAATGCTTGAGTCTATAAGGCTTGCTGGTGATTTAACAGGCATAGGCTATAATAGCAATGACAGCAGTTCATCTGGTAATGAACCTCAACTGTGTCTAACAAAAGGCAAGGTTCAATCAATGAACTTTGTAAGATCTAGCACAGTATATGACCCTTACGAACTGGTTAAAGAACCTGTTAAAGCAACACTCATCAAGAAACAGGCACAGCACAGAGGTATCGGTTATGTAGAAACACTCAAAGAGGCTAAACCGAGGCAAAAGTTCAGAAATGAACTGAAACCCACTGGTCGAGCAGCTAGAGAGGTTAAACCCAACTGGTACTACAACTGTAAACCTGTCCAGAAGAGGTATATGCTAAATAACAGGAACTACAAACCAAAAGCACATGCATACACATATTATCACACTCCACAGTCAAAATTATCACCTATATCTATAAATGCACACACATTTCAGAACACACACCGACCTAAGTCATTCAGGGTCATACAAGTGTGGGTTCCGAAAGGAATAATCCTACCAGGACCCAAGTAGGATTGGGTACCAATCATTCTATCGCTTTAATTGCAGGAAACTAGAATGCATCCAGTTCGGAGCTCAGAATGGTTTCTGGACAGCGGATGCTCTAGACATATGACAGGGAATGCGAGCTTATTGTCTGAACTGGTGGACTCCACCGGACCCAGAATAACTTTTGGAGACAACGCGAAAGGTAGAACCGTGGGTAAGGGTAAGATTATCTACGGTAACATCATCATTAAAGATATTCTTTTAGTTGAAAATCTATGCTACAACTTGATTAGCATAAGTCAATTGTGTGACAATGGTCATTCCGTAGAATTCAATCAGCATTCATGCACAATTAAATCTAATGATGGCAGTATATTACTCGTAGGTAGAAGGCATGATAACACATATAAAATTGATTGGAATCTTAATCAGCCTATCTCTTCTACTTGCTTAGCTGCTCTGAATTCAACCAAAAATTGGCTTTGGCACAAACGGTTGAGTCACTTAAACTTTAAAACTATTGCCAATCTGCGTAAACTTGATCTAGTTGTTGGACTGCCCCAAATTGAGTTCTCAAAAGACAAGATCTGTGCAGCATGCCAACTTGGTAAGCAAATCAGATCCTCCTTTAAGAACAAAGGGAGTAAATCTTCTTCTCGGTGCCTAGAGTTGCTGCATATGGATCTATTTGGTCCTATACCAGTAACAAGTCTAGGGGGAATGAAGTATACTCTAGTGGTAATAGACTATTACACTCGTTTCACGTGGGTCTTGTTCCTAAGTGGCAAAGATCAGGCTACTCCAAAGCTGATCAAATTACTGAAAAGACTCCAAAATGAGAAATCGTGTGGGATAGATAGAATTCGCAGTGATAAAGGTACTGAGTTCACCAATCAATCACTCGAATCATATCTAGATGACCTTGGTATTAAACACGAATACTCTGCAGCTAGAACTCCTCAACAAAACGGAGTTGCTGAGCGTAGGAACCGCACTTTGAAAGAAGCTGCGCGAACTATGCTCGCGGAATCAGAAATATGGCAGAGATTTTGGGCAGAAGCTGTCAACACAGCATGTTATACGCAGAACAGATCAATGATTAATAAGCGAGCAAATAAAACCCCTTATGAGATCTGGAATGGCAGTAAGCCAAATATTTCCTATTTCCATGTGTTTGGTTGCAAATGTTTTATTCACAACAATGGAAAGACTCATCTCACCGCTTTTGATGCCAAATCTGATGCTGGAATATTCCTTGGCTATTCTACAGTTAGTAAGGCATTCAGAGTATTTAATAATAGAACTCTTAATGTAGAAGAATCAGTGCATGTAAAATTTGATGAACCTACTGACTGTATACTATCTGATATACAAATCAACAACTTGAGTAATCGACTGGAAAGCACTTACATTGACGAAAATGTTGATGATGAGATTGATTACAGAAGCAGGACTGACTGCTCCTTAGAACTAGAAGTTCCTGAAGCTCAAGCAGAGGAGTCTGCTGGTCAACAAGCACTGCAGCCAGCTACAAATGAAACAGTTGCATCTACCCCTGCTGCAGTAGAAGGAACTAATGAGAAAGATGAGTCAATCAGAACCTCTGATTTGCCTACTCACATCCAGTCACCTGAAGAACTCAATCCTCTTGGACCTTCGCTCCGGTGGAAGAAGGATCATCCACCTGAGCAGGTCATCGGTAACCCTCTTGCTCCTCTACGCACCAGAGGACAAATGATTAATGAATTTCTTCATGCTGCATTCATATCTCATATAGAACCTAAGAAGATTGATGACGCTATATTAGACCCAAGTTGGGTAGAAGCAATGCAGGAAGAACTAAATCAGTTTGAGCGAAACAAAGTATGGTATCTAGTACCACGACCACAGCATCACACTGTAATTGGCACCAAATGGGTGTTTAGAAATAAATTAGACGAAAACGGTACAGTAATCAGAAATAAGGCAAGATTAGTTGCACAGGGCTACAGACAGGAAGAAGGCATTGATTTCGATGAAACCTTTGCCCCTGTAGCTCGACTAGAAGCAATTCGCATATTTCTTGCATTTGCTGCGTTTAAAGACTTTAAAGTCTATCAGATGGATGTTAAGAGTGCATTTCTTAACGGCAAACTCCAGGAAGAAGTCTATGTTGAACAACCTCCTGGATTTGAAAACCATCAGCAACCATCTCATGTTTTCCGTCTCAATAAAGCCTTGTATGGTCTAAAGCAAGCTCCCCGTGCCTGGTATGAAACTTTATCAAAATATTTGACAGAACACAATTTTATTATTGGCACGGTGGACAAGACCCTTTTTAAATTTACAAAGGGAGACCATACTCTGCTTGTTCAAATTTATGTTGATGATATTATCTTCTGAAGTACTAACTCAAAATTGTGCGAAAGATTCTCTAAAATTATGCAGGACCAGTTCGAGATGAGCATGATGGGAGAACTATCATTTTTCTTAGGATTGCAAGTCAAGCAATCTAGTGAAGGAATCCTGATCAATCAATCTAAATACACTAAAGAGCTACTGGAGAAATATGGAATGAGTACCAGCTCAGCTGCTGCTACACCAATGAGCTCATCTGACAAACTCGACTTGGATAATTCAGGAATACCAGTCGAAGTTACAATATATCGAGGCATAATCGGATCTTTACTATATTTGACAGCCAGCCGACCAGATATTATGTTTGCAGTGTGTATGTGCGCCCGGTTTCAAGCAAATCCCAAGCAGTCACACTTCACTGCAGTTAAAAGAATCCTAAAATATTTGAAAGGCACTGAGAATGTCGGTCTATGGTATCCAAAAGACTCAACCTTCAATCTTATTGGATACTCAGATGCTGACTATGCCGGATGCAAAATTGACAGGAAAAGCACCAGTGGGTATTGTCAATTTCTTGGTGATCGATTGATATCATGGGGTTGCAAGAAACAGGCATCCATTGCAACTTCCACTGCAGAAGCAGAGTACCTTGCTGCTGGAAGCTGCTGTGCTCAACTGCTCTGGATTCAGCAACAACTCAGAGACTATGGAATTGAGTCCACAGAGGCTCCTATTTTCTGTGACAATACATCTGCCATTGCCATAACATACAATCCAGTTCTTCATACTCGTACTAAACATATTGACATCCGTCATCATTTTATCAGAGATCATGTCATGAAGAAAGAAATTCGGCTGGAGTATATTTCTACAGAACAACAGGCAGCAGACATCTTCACAAAGCCCCTACCGGACGCTAAGTTTTCTTACTTTCGAAATATTCTTGGTTTAATTGAAATTACTTCTTGATTATTTTGTTTGGGTAATGAATTCAGGGGGAATTAGTTAGTTTATGTGCATAAATTTAGGGGGAATTTCTGTTATAATTCTATCATGGTTATTTAAGCTCAGCTGGTAATACAATGGTTAGCTGCAGTAGGTGTATCCGAACCAGTAGGACTCCACAACCAGTGGATGTTTTCCTACCAGTCGAACCCTACATACCAGTTGATGTTACCAAATATGCTTTGACAAAAATAACCCTCGATACTTATTAACCTAATGAACGTCGGAATTCAAAATTACTTTTGGTTAAAAATAAATTATTTCACTCCCGCCTAAATCCTGTTCTTTTATTTATTTGTTAAATCTTTTTTAAACCGTTAGATGATCGCCACGTATACATGTGTCCGCTCATCTACAGAACGACGTTACATATACTTCCTTTTTCACCGCCATTAGTTTCACTACTCTTCTCTCCAACAAATCACTGCGATTATTTTTCTCTTTCAGAAAAGCTTACTCTAACAAACTGCTGCTGCTTCTTCCTCTTACTCACTAAAAATGTCGAAGAATGTTCAGCCAAGTTTCATCACCAATGCTATTCACGTCGATTTTCATTCAATATCCACATCCTCTGATGATGAGACCAAGGAGTTGATACAAAGGCTGGATACCTCCGGACTCCTGGTAATCTTGAGCCAGACCCCTTCCTTTTACAAGAACGAACTACAAGAGTTCTTTGCTACGGCCAATGTTGTGGATGACACCGTGGTGGCATCCATCTCTGGACAATCAGTCACCATCACCCAACCAGAATTTGCCACTCACCTGTGCCTACCCTCTACCGGACTCACTGATTTTTCGACTATTCCGGCAGAACTAAGAGAAGAGATGCGTCTCACAGTCTCGGACTCTACTCATCGCCTTCCACGTCCTCCTTTCCGGAAAGTATTGATGAAGAGTCATTATAGACAACTGGCTGACATAATCTCCAAGGGGCTCCTCTGTAAGGCAGGATCATTTGATATGATTACCCCTGAGAAGTTTGACGTTATGAGCGCTATATGCAAAGGGTTGGAGATAAACTGGTCAGCTGTGTTATTTCAAATACTGACTAGTCTGGTAGCATCTGGCAAGGGTCAATCAGGTTTTGCTCTCCCACTCAGCAGTCTTTTTGAGAGCAAAAACATTAAGACAGGGGCTCTTTCTCACCTTCATCCAGGGAGGCTCATCACTCACAAGTATCTTCAGCTTCATCGCCAACGAAGTGGCAGAGAAGGCGGAGTGACAAAGCGTCGCTTGACTCAGGTAATCAGTGACTCTAAACAGACTGTATCGGAATCCGCTGAGTCTTCTCCCCCTCCTCCCCCTCCTAAGAAGCCAAGAACACGAAAAGCTGCTCCTCAGACCGCCCGACAGCTAGACATTGCAGCCTCCGACACTATCTCCTCCGCCGGTCCTACAGATGTAAATCCTGATAGAGAACCCAGCCCTGCCATCCCTTCAACTGAGGAACCAACTGCTTCCTTAGCCATGGTGCCTGCTCCTTCAGTGGTTCCAGCTGACACTCTGTCAGCACTGGTGAGCTCTCAGCAAGCACCAGGCTCTATCAGCTTCAGGACACCCAAGTCATTATGTCCAGACTGTCATCCCAAGACCACCCCTGTTGGAAAAGGAAAATCTCTTACGGCTCCAGTGTCCACTCCTGTTGCCTTCGAGATTCAAATGGTAATGGATACAGTGGAAGCCAAACTGCAACCACAGTTGGAGATTTTTGATCGATGGGTAAAGGCCCGTATCAAGGTTCGATTAGATGACTTTGATCAAATTCTGGATCAGGCTATGGCAGATGAGAACAAAATACTAGCATATCTCCAAATCTCAGACCCTGAAACAAGCTTGAAGCTGCGAGATGTTTTCAGCCTGATGATCTATGTGGGTGAACTTCAGGCCCTGGTTGAAACTCGCCTTCAACAATTGGACGGTAATTCGGGAACAGCGAATCATGATAGAGCTGTTCTAAATGCTCTTGGACCCAAGCTCGAAATGGCTGAGCTTGCTCTTCATGATACTCGCATATCCACTGGGATTCACTCTTGCTCCACTACTGAAACTGTTGCCAGCCCTGATTAGCAGGATCTACACTCCGTCATTACAAATTTAGAGATTGTCCCATTTTCTGTGGAGCCCACTTCTACTGCTCTGGAGACTACTCCCCTTGGAGCGGAGGCCGCACCAACTGCCTTGGAGGCAGCCTCCTCGGTTAAAGAACTCTCCTCTCCAACTGCTCTCAGCGTCTCCTCTCCTCCCAGCTCTCACAATGATCAACAGCCCCAACCAATAGCTGTTGATCACACCAATGTGGATGCAGTCATACAGACAGTGGTTCAGCAGGTTACTATATCCTCTGCCAATCATGAACCCAGCGAGTCTTCACACTCAAATGATCACACCCAGATGTCAGCTGCTGTGGTTGATCAACCCGCTACTACTTTGGCTGCTCCACCAAATGAAGAAACTGCCCAATTGGCTGTCACTATCTCAGAGTCTACAGCTGCACCAATTGTTGAAGCTTCTATGTTGCCCTCCACTGCAGTTGACGATGCTCACCTCAGCGCTCTTGTCCCTACTACTGATGCTCCACTGATTGCTGCAGATCTGTCCATGGTTCAAGAGCTTTCTGAAGACTTTTTTGTCTTTACCAACCCTATGGACGAGCCTCCGAACATTGCTGCACAGCTAGCCAATCTATCCACTGCCATATCAGCACTAGCAAGCGATGTTCATAAGCTTAAACAGGAAGAACGAACTGCAACTCTCATTCTAGGCACTCATCAGCAGCACACGGACTCACAATTCCAGCAAGTCTACCGGGACTTAAGTAGTTTAACGATTACTGTCACCAGACTTCAAACATTTGCTGAGAATGTAGTGGCGGATGCTTTTACTAGAATTGGCCAGGCGCGTCTTCAGATCAATCAAAACAATGAATCTCTTCATGCTGCCACCTCAATGGCTCTTGGAGAAAAGATTGACGACGCCAAGAAAACATTGACCGATCAGTTGGCCACCATGCAGGCAGCATTTGCCTCTCAAATTCAAGATATTTGCAACAGCCTGCCTGCAGCTCCTCAAATTATTCGCAGATTACCTGAACCCAGCCGAACTGCTCCCTCCACGCAGCGAGCTTCAAGTTCAGCTGCTCATTCATCCCCTGCAACTGGAGCACCCACTCAGTCCAGACCAACTGCTCAACCAAGATCTCGGAGTCCACGCCAACCGCCTGCCGAAAAACGCGACTATTCCAAACATTGGTTCGGGCGCAAATAGTATCATTTTCTGACTCTCCTTTAATTACTCTTATCTATTTACTGTTTTTGTTGACTTTTTCTTTGTATTTACTGATCCACTTAAATACATTCACATTAATTGCAACCTTTTCATTTCTATAAATAGCGACTCTTGTTTGTTCACAGAACACACATTCACTCAACATGCTTACTTTCAAGCTATTCAAAATTCCCTGGTTTTCTGTTAGATCTTTTTCCGCTTCATGGGTTTATTACTTATCTAAATCAACCCCTCATGGGTTGATTACTTATCTAACCCAGCTCTGTTAAGCTTCAGCGCTTTGATCCTGTTCTGGTGCTCCTCATCAGTCAGGAACTACTAACAGCAGATGTCTGGGGGCTGATGACAAAAAGGGGGAAGACAGAGATAGACTATTCTCATTAGGTGAATCCATGAACCATGGAAGCTGCCTGATGTATATACATATGACTCTTCCCGACCTTCTCTCTGAAACAAGGTAGACCGGCAGAGATAAAGTATTCTTATTAGGTCCTCTCTGAAACAAGGTGGATCGAGCACTTCCTCTCTGAAATAAGGTGGATCGAGCTCTTCCTCTCTGACACCAGGTGGATCGAAGCTCTCCGGGTCTACAATACTTGTTTAAATATTTGTCATGTATCAGCTAAATTATGTAAACTAAATTGGTCTTAGATTCTAGTCAAGTTATTAGAATTCATCTTAAATAAAGATGAATCTCTCTCAATTGCCAGTTTGATTACAACTTGTAATATGCTTATATTTAATGAAAATTTCTTTTCCATTATGTCTTCAAGTAATTTCAGGATTCTCATCTTATTTACTCAAACTGGAAATAGATCATGACTTAGTTTTGTCATCACCAAAAAGGGGGAAATTGTTGGGAAAACGATTTCTAAAGTTTTGGTAATTACAAACCGGATATTAAAGACCAACTGGATAAAGACTCCTACCGGGTGAAGACATAAACTGGATGCTTACCAACTGGATGGACATCAACCGGAGAAGACATCAACCGGATGAAGTCATCAACTGGATGGACATCAACCGGATGAAGTCATCAACTGGATGGACATCAACTGGATGGACATCAACCGGAGAAGACATCAAACGGATGAAGTCATCAACTGGATGGACATCAACCGGATGAAGTCATCAACTGGATAAGTCATCAACTGCATGGACATCAACCGGATGAAGTCATCAACTGGATAAGACATCAACTGGATGGACATCAACCGGAAGAAGTCACCAACTGGATGGACATCAACCGGACAAGACATCAACTGGTTAAGGCATCAACTAGATAGACATCAACCGGATGAAGACATCAACAGTGCAAGCTTTCAACCGGATAAACTTAAACTGGATGGACATCTACTGGACAACTATCAACTGAATAGTCTCACTGTACAAGGACATCAACTGGTCATAAGAGGATGAACGACCAGTTGAACAAAGAAAACCAGCAGAAGTCTGAGCTTCCAGTTAGAGCACTAAGCAACGAGACAAAATCAGTACAACATTCTCTGACAAAGGTACAACAGAGCGGCGCACCCTGCTATATCTCCGCCACCATTACCGTCAGAGTGAAAAGAGCCGTTGCTTTACAAAATAGGAAAGAAGACAATATGAAATTGGAAAGCTAATCTCTTCCATATACAGAAAGGCTACCGTTGGACATCCAAACCTATAAATACATCCAAGCAGAGAATGAAGAGGTGCTGAGCGATTTCCAACTAAGAGATATACTTCAAAGCAAACAAGAAAGTCATACGACTGTTATTCCAAACGTTCAGCTAAGAGCAGACAAACAACAAAACTGAATCTGTGACAGATTATCTTCAATTGAAGTCTGCTGCTTAAAACTCTCAAAGCTAGAAAGTGTATTCTGTAAAGAGTGTCATAGAATCCATTGTAACCAAAAAGTTAAGAAGTGTGTGATTGCTAGGAGTTTAGGCCAAGTGTGTTAGTGCCTAAGAAGGTTGTATACTGTAAAAGTGTAAACCAAGTCTTCTAGTGAATCCTTCCTGCAAAGGAAGAAGGGGAGACGTAGAAGCGTTGTGCTTCGAACTTCCAGAAACAACTCTCGTGTTATTTGTTTATTGCTTTATTACTTCAGTTTTATTCCTCACAAGTTTTGTAGACGTCTTCCGTACTATAATAAGTGTCTACTGACTTGCCTGATATTGAGAAGAAACTGTAATACTTAACAGTTTACAGTTAACCAGAAAAGAAATCGAAATTGTATCTAGTGTTTATTCAACCCCCCCCCCCCCCCCTTCTAAACACTACCCCTATCCTAACAGAAAAAATACTTCATCACTTTCATTGATGATTGTACAAGATACTGTTACGTCTATTTGCTAAGAAGCAAAGACGAGGCATTGGTAGTATTCAAGCACTACAAGAATGAAGTTGAAAATCAACTTAGCAAAAAGATAAAGAATGTTCGAAGCGATAGAGGAGGAGAATATGGAGCACCGTTTGAAGAATTTTGCACTGAGTATGACATTATTCACCAAACCATTGCCTCTATTCACCTCAATCAAATGGTATTGCCGAATGTAAAAATCGTACTCTAAAAGAGATGATGAATGCTATGTTGATAAGTTCTGGATTACCACAAAACTTGTGGGGAGAAGCAATCCTGTCAGCCAACTACATTCTAAACAAAACACCACACAAAGTAAGGATGAAACTCCTTATGAGTTATGGAAAAGGCCACAAGCCTTCCTACAAATACTTGAAAGTGTGGGGGTGCTTGGCTAAGGTAAAAGTACCAAAACCAAAGCAAGTAAAAATTGGGCCTAAAATAATATATTGTGTATTTATTGGTTATGCTAACAATAGTAGTGCATATCGAGTTTTAGTACATAAGTCTGAAATAAGTGATGTGCATGAAGGTACAATCATGGAATCAAGAAATGTGGTATTTTTTGAAGAATATCTTCTTACAAACTAACAAGGAAATGAGCCCTAAGAAAATGGTGTATGAAGATGCTAACCATGTCTCTATTGAGGAAGTAGAGCCACAACGTAGCAAGGGGACCAAAGTGGCTAAGGCTTATTGTCCTGACTTCATGACATATATGTGGACAATATCGACGCATTATCTAGTCCTGATGCTCTTTTGTGGAAAGAGGCTATTAATGGCGAAATAGAATCCATAATGCAAAATCACACATGAGAATTGGTAGACCTTCCAACTGGAAGTAAACCATTAGAATGCAAATGGATTCTTAAAAGGAAATATAAGTCTGATGGTTCAATTGATAAGTACAAGGCGAGACTCGTGGCAAAGGGATATAGACAAAAAGAAGACCTTGATTACTTTTATACATATTCACTAGTCACGAGAATTACGTCCATTAGAGTGATCATTGCTATCGTTGCTCTAAACAATTTAGAGATACATCAAATGGATGTAAAAATAGCATTTCTCAATGGGGAAGGAGGAAATTTATATGAAACAACCTGAGGGGTTTGTTGTTCCCGGACAAGAGAAACAGGTGTGTAGACTCGTTAAGTCCTTGTATGGGCTTAAGCAAGCGCCAAAACAATGGCATGAAAAATTTGACAAAACAATGTTGACAAATGGTTTCAAAATTAACGAGTGTGACGAATGTGTATATATGAAAAACACGCCTAAAACATATGTAATAGTATGCTTGTACGTTGATGATATGCTTATAGTGGGAAGCAACTTAGAAATCATCAACACGACAAAGAAAATGTTAATAAAACATTTTGAAATGAAAGATATGGGTAAAGCTGATGTGATACTTGAAATTAAAATCTCTAAGATATCCGAAGGACGAGTATTGTCGCAGTCTCATTATGTTGAGAAATTTCTCACGAATGATAAGTCGTCTGTAAAAACACCCTATGCTCCGAATCTACATTTGGTTAAAAACAAAGGAGACACCCTGTCATGCAAGCAGAATACTCAAGAATAATTGGCAATATCATGTATCTCATGAACTGTACACGTCCTGATATTGCATATGAGGTTGACAAACTAAGTAGATTCACAAGCAATCCAAACAATGACTATTGGAAGGCATTGAGGAGGTACTTAAATATTTAAAATACACCCTGAACTATGGATTGTACTAGACAAGATATCCTGTTGTATTGGAAGGATACAGTGATGCAAATTGGATATCGGACACTCAGGACTCCAAGTCGACAAGTGGTTATGTGTTTACCATTGGAGGGGCTGCAGTGTCGTGGAAATCTACCAAGCAAACTTGTATTGCTAGATTCACTATGGAATCTGAATTCATAGCTTTGGATAAAGCGGGAGAAGAAGCTGAATGGCTTAGAAGTTTCTTGGAAGAAATTCATTGTTGGGAAAAACTTGTGCCTGCAATTAAAATACATTGTGATAGCCAATCTGCTATAGGAATGACACATAGTAGCATGTACAATGGTAAGTCTAGACATATACGTCATAGACACAATACTATTAAACAATTGATCTCAAATGACATTATGTCAATTGGCTACGTGAAGTCAAAGGAAAATATTGCGGATCCGCTCATGAAAGGCTTGCCTAGAGATCAAGTATATAGTTTATCGAGGGGAATAAGATTAAAACCTTATAATCAAAATTTTGTGGTGGATACCCAACCTATGTGACTGGTGATCCCAATATCTAGGTTCAAAAGGACGACCAAACTACGAGATTGTATAAACACCTTGGAGAATTAATCTCCGAACCATTCCTATGATAAGGGGTGTAGCCTGCAAAAGGGGTACGGGGATAGACAAAAGGCCTTTAATGATTCGTAAGACATATTAGAATGTGTTGGAGTATAGCGAGATACTCTTCTTAGAGATAACATATGTAAGTACGAAGTGTGGCCGCTTCAAAGAATGAAAAGCACTTATGAAACCAAGCGTGGTCCATGACCGAAACGGACACAACTGTAAGAAATCAAAACGAAGGTTAGGATTATTGTGGTGTGGGTTCTATTGTCTTAGTTGACACTAACGACTAAATAGTTCAAAACTATAAGTTCATTATTAAGTCAAGTAAATCCGATTGAATAATACTACAGAAGATTCAAAGTCACAAGCTGTAATACCCGAGTCTCATAAAAATGTAATACCCGAGTATAATACTTGAGTCTATATTTGACAAATGTGTTAGATCGTCACAAATTTTGGTATAACAGCTTAAATCTTCGCCAAAATTCGCCGAAATACGACGAGGTCAATTTTATTAAAAAGATAACTCATAGGGCTACCACTTTCATGTTTTGAGTTTTTGCTGAAAACTATCGGAGGAAGGGGAAAATTAATTTTGAAGTATATCATATTTAGGTAGATTATATATAACTTTCTCGTCCGACATTAGAATCAAGTTATTCTAAAGCCAAATAAAAGATAAGACATAAATCTACATCTTTTATTCAGACATAGTTTGCAAATTAGACAGTTATGATACTCGAATTAATGAATCAAGTTAAGCCCAAATTGTATCATAAATAAATAAATATAATAATTAATTCAATATAATAATAATAAATAAAATACTACTTCATTGACCGACTTTACTACTTGAAACTTACACAGATACTCACGATTCACGCACGCACACACACACTTTAACACACACATCAGACAGAATAGGAGAACGTAGGAGAAGAGAAGGGTTTCATGTCTTTTTTAATTTTTCGGACTTCGTAACTCTGTCGAAACTTCAAATAAATTATATATTCGAAATCCTCGAATTATCAGCTTTGATTTGAGGTACTTTTCTCTTCCTATTTCTAGTGTTTATGAAATGCCAAAAATTTTAGTATTGTTAGAAAATTATGAAATTAATGTAGGTGATAGAGTAGATGATGATAAACAATATTTGACAAGAAATTTTGAGATTATGTTGTCATTTCAAGTTTATAGGAATTTTAATGTTATAACTTCGAATTCAATAAATTGGTGTATAAAATGAGTTACTAGAATTTTAAATGATGATATAAGTATCCTAATAGCGATATGATGGAATAAATTGCATAAATGAATTACTAAATTTAGATAGATGATAATAAATGAACTTTGATGACTTATTTGTGAAAATAAATATTTGAATTGTGTAGATTGACTGTCTAGGAATCGAGCAATATCAACTGGTGAAAGGTACATAAAATCCATCTGCAACTATAATGCATGAACATAGTATTTTTTTGTGATCTTAATTGGGTTGGTGCTTGAATAAGATGATATATATATGTATTATTTGATTTCAACATATTTAATTGATGTTGCATTGAGTTAACTGTTCATTCGCATTTGCACGTGCATGTATAATACATGAGTATATTTGATGTCTCACATGCACGACATGATTTTTGGAAAAGGAAATATTATGTTGACCACTGCTATAGCACCGAGGTTTGCGAGGCAGACTTATATTATATGTTGAGTACAGCGGTGGGATACTTCTCAGAGGATTAAAATGGTTGTTCGAGATGTGCCCTTGGTAATCATGAGGGGATGGACCACTTGCTGATATTCTTCTTTTGATTTATGCTGCGGGTGGGATACTTCTCGGGTGACCGCAGAGGTTGTTCGGTGATGTGCCTTTGGGGGTCACGGGAGGATGGGCCATTCGACTGTATCAATCCACTCTATTGGTTGTGTGCCTATGGCTGTGTTCCTATTGATATTGTTCAGAGCTCTGTTCCGGTGCATAGTAGGTGGGTCAAGGGGCCCAGGAAAAATATGATTTTGGATAAAACGTTATATATTTTTGAGTATGCATCTTGGTACATGTTATTGATGTCTCGTGTCATTTTCATAGCATGCATGATTTTTATTTACTGGGCATTAGCTCATGTAGTTCATGCATTGTAAGTGAGCATGACAATATCTGAGACTCAGACTTACTGGGCAAGGTGATGAGCTCCTACGGGTTTCTGAGATCTACTGTACATGGATGACGACCTGCTGGGCTATGGGGTTATCTCTGTGTGATTGCGATTCATATATATATGATGGTTTTTCTGGTGATATGAATTTTGATATTTGTATCCGGATGTGATATAAACAGAGGAGATGCTGTTGAAATTTTTATAAAAAGTATTTCTATAAACTTGATAAATGGTATCTTTGCAAATTGGGGTGTGACATTGAGTGGTATCAGAGCAGCCAGGTCTTGGTTCTGTAGACTGTCCATGTACATGAGCTCAGAACTTGTGGAGCACAACCATGCCAGTAAGTTTTAGTTTATCATGTCATGTTTTATATGTTTCCTAAATTTGTTTATGTTCAATGTGCTACTTGTTAGTGCAGAATGGTAAAGATAATAACATACTGATTAACTTTAAAATGGAAAAGAATGAATGAATGGGGGCTAGACAAGTGTTTGATGCAATGTCCGAAGGAGATATAGTGTTTACGGATAGCATATTGTTAATTTCATGGTCTTGAATCATTTATTATATCTTGTATTATTATCAATTCTTATATGGGAAGCCTTATAATCCTTGTGATTTCCTAAGTTAAATACGGAGTAGTTAAGCGAGTATTGTGACTTTGATAAGTAATTTACTTTTCTTAGTGGACTATTGTTTTATAGTTTTATCGAAATCTTAACCTTCATTGTTGCACCTGAACCGAGAAGAGAAATGGATAGTTGGATTAGCAAAGCTATGGATATAATAGTTGCTACAAATATCAAGAACTATTGAGGTAAGTAAAATTTCGAGCACGAAATTTTTATAAGGAGGGGAGAATGTAATACCCGAGTCTCATAAAAATGTAATACCCGAGTATAATACTTGAGTCTATATTTGACAAATGTGTTAGACCGTCACAAATTTTGGTATAACAGCTTAAATCTTCGCCGAAATACGACGAGGTCAATTTTATTAAAAAGATAACTTATAGGGCTACCACTTTCATGTTTTGAGTTTTTGCCGAAAACTATCGGAGGAAGGGGAAAATTAATTTTGAAGTATATCATGTTTAGGTAGATTATATATAACTTTCTCGTCCGACATTAGAATTAAGTTATTCTAAAGCCAAATGAAATATAAGACATAGATCTACATCTTTTATTCAGACATAGTTTGCAAATTAGAATGTTATGATACTCGAATTAATGAATCAAGTTAAGCCCAAATTGTATCATAAATAAATAAATATAATAATTAATTCAATATAATAATAATAAATAAAATACTATTTCATTGACCGACTTTACTACTTGAAACTTACACAGATACTCACGATTCACGCACGCACGCACTTTAACACACACATCAGACAGAATAGGAGAACGTAGGAGAAGAGAAGGGTTTCATGTCTTCTTTAATTTTTCGGACTTCGTAACTCCGTCGAAACTTCAAATAAATTATATATTCGGAGTCCTCGAATTATCAGCTTCGATTTGAGGTACTTTTCTCTTCCTATTTCTAGTGTTTATGAAAAGCCAAAAATTTTAGTATTGTTAGAAAATTATGAAATTAATGTAGATGATAGATTAGATGATGATAAACAATATTTGACAAGAAATTTTGAAATTATGTTGTCATTTCAAGTTTATAGGAATATTAATGTTATAACTTCGAATTCAATAAATTGGTGTATAAAATGAGTTACTAGAATTTTAAATGATGATATAAGTATCTAATAGTGATAGGATGGAATAAATTGCGTAAATCAATTACTAAATTTAGATAGATGATAATAAATGAACTTTGATGACTTATTTGTGAAAATAAATATTTGAATTGTGTAGATTGACTGTCTAGGAATCGAGCAATATCAACTGGTGAAAGGTAAGTAAAAATCCATCTGCAACTACAATGCATGAACATAGTATTTTTTTGTGATCTTAATTGGGTTGGTGCTTGAATAAGGTGATATATATATGTATTATTTGATTTTCAACATATTTAATTGATGTTGCATTGAGTTAACTGTTCATTCACATTTGCACGTGCATGTATATTACATGAGTATATTTGATGTCTCGCATGCACGACATGATTTTTGGAAAAGGAAATATTTTATTGACCACTGCTATGGCACCGAGGTTTGCGAGGCAGACTTATATTATATGTTGAGTACAACGGTGGGATACTTCTCAGAGGATTAAAAGGGTTGTTCGAGATGTGCCCTTGGTAATCATGAGGGGATGGACCACTTGCTGATATTCTTCTTTTGATTGATGCTACGGGTGTGATACTTCTCGGGTGACCGTAGAGGTTGTTTGGTGATGTGCCTCTGGGGGTCACGGGAGGATGGGCCATTCGACTGTATCAATCCACTCTATTGGTTGTGTGCCTATGGCTGTGTGCCTATTGATATTGTTCAGAGCTCTGTTCCGGTGCATAGTAGGTGGGTCAAGGGGCCCAGGAAAAATATGATTTTGGATAAACGTTATATATTTTCGAGTTTGCATCTTGGTACATGTTATTGATGTCTCGTGTCATTTTCATAGCATGCATGATTTTTATTTACTGGGCATTAGCACATGTAGTTCATGCATTGTAGGTGAGCATGACGATATCTGAGACTCAGACTTACTGGGCAAGGTGATGAGCTCCCACGGGTTTCTGAGATCTATTGTACATGGATGACGACCTGCTGGGCTATGGGGTTATCTCTGTGTGATTGTGATTCATATATATATGATGGTTTTTCTGGTGATATGGATTTTGATATTTGTATCCGGATGTGATATAAATAGAGGAGATGCTATTGAAATTTTTATAAAAAGTATTTCTATAAACATGATAAATGGTATCTTTGCAAATTGGGGTGTGACACAAGCTATCTCTCCAGATGCCATAATAGTTCGTCAAAGCACTCAATTGCATACATGCATTAATTTAATTCATGTGGGGGATTTTTAGAAATCTGAAAATAAATTAATTGCTCGATCGATTGAGCAAGCCAGAAATTTTTTCCTCTTTTGGAACTTAGCTCGATCGATCGAGCTCTTTGCTCGATCGATCGATCGATGTGTCTGTTGCCAAGAATGGGTGTCCATTCATGTTGTAATGCATTTTTCCTTGATGGGGTGCATCCAAATGGTGACTTTTGGACTTGTTTTTTGGTTAACTATATATACAACACATACCCACTTGTTTTAATATAAGATTTTCGAAAATCAACGTCATACAAAGAGATTAAATTGAGAGCAATTTGTTTGTTCTTCAAGTTTCTTCTTTTGAATGATTTGAACCTTTGTGGTTTGAGGACTTATAATATGGAGTGCTCCTACCACAAGTCATAGTCGTTGTATCTTGGGAGACAAATTGACATAGCAAACCGTTAGCACCATAGCGGGGCATATTGTCATAAGGACAGAGATTACAAATCTCGCATCGACATAAACTGTGAAGCCTTTGTTATTTTGTTACTACAATCCTGATATACACTTTGAGAGAAATTTTAACAACAATCTTAAGACAATATTCGGTACAAATGGCTTCTTCGAGTGCAACAACAACTTCTGTTTATCAAAGGCCTAAAGAGTTCAATGGGAACGATTTCAAGCGGTGGAAACAAAAGATGTTATTTTACTTGACCACACTGAGTTTGGCAAGGTTCTTAACCGAGGAGCCTCCTACGATTGAAGAAGGAGAGACTGACACCCAAAAGAGGGCAGGACTGGATGCATGTAATCAAAGCGACTTCCTATGCAAGAACTACATCTAAATGGGTTAGACAATAAATTTTATAACGTTTATTGTCTTATGAAAACAGCAAAGGAACTCTGAGCATCACTGGAAAAGAAGTACAAATTCGAGATACACTTTAAGAGAAAGTTTAACAACACAATTTTGCATACAAATCAGAACGAACATGATATTTTGTGTTTATATATGTGAAACTACATGTGATTATGGATTTTTTTTACAAAGTTCGTGTTATTGATTGTATATAAAGTGAAGGTTTTGAATATTAAATTATTTTGCTAAATCTTTGACTTTATACATCTTTAAAAAACTTATTCTTATAAATATGAAATAATTTTTAACTCTTAAAATTACAATTATTTTTGCAACTATAATTTTAAAATATGAAAGTTGTGTGATATATGTAGTGAATGTAGAAAGTGGCTGATATTCATTTAGTTATGAAACGGAATTAGGAGCGGACAAGAATATATGTTATGACCCACCAACGGTAAAAACAGTCGAGAATTGCGACTTTACCCATAACCAAGATTTTTTTTTATCAAGATGGGCTAAAATAAATATATATTATATTTTTTATGAAATAATTCTTTGTAAAAAATTAAGGTATCAAAATACATAAGTAAAACGTACCATATTGCACTTATTTGATCATAATAAGTTTTGTTGTAGAAATAATGGAGAGTAACATTGATTTTGCTCGAGTTGAAATATTTTTATTTAAAAATTTAATCAATACCTATAATAATTTTTATTAACAAAATTAATTACTCACAACGGATGAGCCAATCAATTCTAAAGATGTATAATAAAAAATGTAGCACTAATATATATATTAACAAAATATCTTCAAGTATGAATGATGATGAGTTTATATTCCTACATATTCATTTGGGTTATTTAATAATGATTAGGTCAATTTTAAAGGATAAATTAATATCTATACTTCCTAATCACGAGTTTTGATTGCATATAGATGAATGTGATGAAATCGAGTTAAACGAGCTGAAAAGGTGTACAATTAAATCTACTTTTAAGATAACTTTATTTACATATATCCTTTTTTTTAACATTGTTTTATTTAAATATTTTTGTTTACTAAAATAACCCCGCTTTCATCTTTAACCTAATTATGTTTTCAAACCCATGAAACACATCATCATCTCACCTCATCCTTCTTCTCACCCATATTTACGCTGCCACACCACGGTCGCCCCTCAGAGCGGCCACCGCACCACCACCATCTACGATGGCTCAAATATTGGCTGTTAATGTACTTTGTTTTAGCTGTAAGTTCCTTATTAATTTCTATCTAGGTTAGAGTTTATCTGAGTGTTCTGCACTGTAATTGCCCACTCCAATTGCAAAACCCACCTGAGGTCATCCCCGCTTGCCGTCCGCATCTTCCTCACGATGAGAGGGGTACAGAAAAGTAAGATGAGAATTGGGTTTTCAAGATTTTGCGAGTGAAACCTCTTTTTAGAGAGGAAGATAAATATGACGATCTGGTTAAGAATATTGTGAAAAAATGGATAAATATAATGAAAGCCAAGATGAATTCAAAGAGAACTGCGGGGAAGAGACTAAAGGGTCTTATGTGTGTGTAGTTGATGACTATGAAAAGATCGAGTTTGACAGAGAATCGTTTTCGAAACTGCTCAGTAAGGTGGAGCTGGCGGAAGCTAGATTATATGCTAAGACATCTTATTTAGGGAGCTTGGCTTATTCCATTCACCAGATTAAGGTATTCAATTGAGAGTTTTAAGCCTTTCTCTATATTGTCTAAGCGAACCAGAAGGGCATTGAAAAATATCATCATCTGCTTGATATGTGATGTTTATATTAGAATTTTAAACTTGAACTTCAGTTCTTAGATTATTTTTTCTTTATCTTTTTCCTTATATAGTGGTTTTTCTTGAAAAATAATCTACCTATATTAAGCTTTTGTGACAATATTGACTTGCAGTCAGTTGATATGATCAGATCAATTATCATGCTGGAGATTATACCCTAATGGCCTGATTTTTCGCTTTAATTTTTGAATAGTGTTACAGCCTGAGAATCTCTAAAGAACCATGGATTGCGTTTCTTGACTTCATCTGTTGAGAATAAGGAGCAAGCATTGAAAGATGAGAAAGATAGAGTACCATTTGAAGACCAACAAGAACAAGTGTTGTAGTCGTTGTAATAAAGATGGTCACAATAGGAACACTTGTAAGGAACGTATTGGATGATTTTGTAAAGCTTTTGAAAACATTATATTATTTAAAATGTTATGTATGAGTTTATATTATGATGTTCTGAAGATCGAGATAAACAAATCAAAATGTGTTGAAATCACGCACCCATAACTGTATGTGGTTGTGCATGCACCAGTAAGAGTATGTAATGTTCGTGCATAAGCATAAGTTCGTCTCCAGTTAGTTTATGTTATGTGCATCAGTTACTTTTATAAGTTTTGAGCACCATTATGTTTAAATTTCGTGTACCAGTTAGTTTTACAAGTTCGTGCAGCACTTACTTCTATAAGTTCGTGCACCAATGAGTTTAAGTTTCGTGCACCGGTTAATATTATAAGTTCGTGCACCAGTATAAGTTCGTGCACCGATGAGTTTAAGTTATGCGCATGATTATGTTTAGTTTCAACATCCGAGCACCATTATGTTTAAGTTTCATGCACCAATATTTTTTATAAGTCCCTGCACCAGTTACCTTTATACGTTCGTGCACCAGTTACTTTTATACGTTCGTGCACCAGTTATTTTATATGTTCGAGCACCATTATGTTCATGTTTCATGCATCAATTACTTTTATAAGTTCATGCACCAATTACTTTAATATGTTAGTACACCAGTTACTTGTATACTCTAGTGCACCAGTTACTTTTATAAGTTCATGCACCACTTACCTTCATAAGTTTGTGCACAAGTTACTTTTTTATAAGTTCGTGCACCAGTTAGTCTAAGCTTTGTGCACCAGTTAATCTATGAACATTTAACTAAAAAATACATACTTGTCATTCACTAATGTGTAGGATCGAACACTTATGGGAATCGAACACGCGACCTTGGCTCTGATATTAATTGTAGGATCGAGTGCTTACCGCTTTACCAATAACTATAGTTAAGGGTAATCGCGCAATATCAATCTTTTCAACCATACACTGGCACAAGCGCCACGTGTTCGACCAATCACAAAACAAAGGCAATTGTTGAACCCCAACATAATGGTGGACATAATTCTCATGAGGATGACTTTATTGTACACCTAATGACATGGGCAATCCTCAATAAATTTATTCATTTGTTCCTCGATGTGAAGTTTTCTGTAAATTGAAGACGAGTTCATAAGCTTTTTTTTAATTAATTCATGGTTTTAAGGTAAAGTCACATGTGCACATAATAATTCATGGTTATACGCTAACTAGTGCAGGTCAGAATACATTAGCACATATTCACACTATCTTTAGTGGTGCACATATATTCCACATTATCTTACTGGTGTACACCATGCACATTAATAACTGGTGCACATAATTCACCTGAAAAAAGTGGTGCACGTAATTTACATTCACTTACTGGTTTACGTAATTCATAGTTGAATAACATGTGCAAGTAATTGACTAGCACACATAATATACCACCTTGTTAAATCATCAATTTGTTAAAATTAGTGCAACAACTTTTTAAGATTACGTGCACCACATTGTTAACATCACAAATTTGTTAAAATTATGTATACCAACTTGTTAAAATTAAGTGCACCACCACCTTGTTAAAATTATGTGCACCACCTTGTTAATATCACCAATTTGTTAAAAGCATTTTCACCAACTTGTTAAAATCACAATTTGATAAAATTATGCGCACCAACTTGTAAAAATCATCAATTTGTTAAAATTGTCCACCAATTTGTAAAAATCACCAATTTGTTAAAATTACGTGTACCAACTTGTTAAAATTACATGCACCACCTTGTAAAAATAATCAATTTGTTAAAATTACGTACACCACCTTGTTAAAATTACGTGCACCACCTTGTAAAAATCATCAATTTGTTTAAATTACGTACACAACTTGTTAAAAATTCCGTGCACTACGCAAAAACATACGGTAACAAACTAGTGCATGTAATTCACACTCCTTTAACAGGTGCGCGCAATTCACATTCACCTCATGGTGCACTTAATTACCACATTATCCTACTCGTGCACGAGAGTGACGCAACCTTATCCCATGCTGAGGGAAAATTACGTACTCATTCGGTACACGTTTAGTGTATAGGGTACCCAAGTATATCGGTGCACCATCTGCAATTAACACGTACACATCATACTTATCTTCACCAACAATCAATAATTTTCAACGCCTCAACTTAAGAAACGATTCAGTATCTAATAAATAACAAAATTGATAAAGAATATCCTACTGTCATATATACCATATGTGCTCGCAGATTTTACATGTTTATTGTTTTCTTGCAGATTTTTCCCCTAAACTCTTCTTCGTTTTCGGGGCCATCTCAATTTTGGTTACAAAATATTTAATCAAACAAATCGACTGGAATGTTGAGCAAATTGTAAGAACGTAGTCGGAGCAAAACGATGCGTTTGATTTAAATCCATACCTTTGAAGGGGGTATGATATGTTTCATTCACATGTACTTATGTATTCATTGAGAAGGAGATGACTTGAGAAAATATATAAAAATATGACTCTAAGAGGAGACAAGGCACAAAAGAAAGAGAAATTGAAAGAAACCTTACAAAATAAACAAGGTTTGAAAAAAAATCATGCAAGAAGAGAAGTTTTTTGTGCATATCACCATACTCTCTAGTTTGATACATCTTTACCCTTTCTTTCATAAGCCAATACATAGGCCAAACTACAAGCTAATACAGACCTACTTGATTTATGTTTGCAAGTGGCTAAGATAGTGGATAAGAGTGTGCAAGTGAGCTTATACTTGTGTTAGTGTATAACTTGAGCTATTGCGAGTTTTACATTAATTGAATTTATAATATGTACATGACACTTGTTTATGACCACACACGCACGTTCATTACTTTGTTGGGTGTGAAATTCCCAGGGATTGAACTTGTTCCATTGTTAAATTTTCACCGCATTTCATTATTGTGCATGTTTAAAATTGTTGAAGCATTAAAGTGAGAACAAGTTAGTTTGTCATGATGCTATGAGCCACCAAAAAGATTGTAGTTTTTTTTTCTGATTTACTCGAGGTCGAGGAAAGATTAAGTATGTGGGAGTTTGAGGTGATTAGAAATAGACACATATATTGCGTTTAATTGTCTACGATTTGGTATATTTTGATGGATAAATTGATACATATGCTAACTAATCATATATTTGTGTAAATGTAGGTGGAATCGAAGAAATTGAGCTAATAACGATGAATACGGATCAAGAAATGCATTGGAGTTGATAAGGGATCAAAGTAAACCAAGAAAAATGCATAAAAGTGGACAAAGGATGACGATTGATCGCCACAAAAGCACCGATCATTCGCCAAAGTGCGTAGCTGAATCAACAAAATTGGAGAAGCGGCGATCGATCGACAGATTGGTCCCGATCGATCGCCGAGAGACGAAGTTTGAAAAAAAAATAAAGAATGCTGACGATCGATCGCCAGCCATCCGTGATCGATCGCCAACAAAATCCTGAATTTTATGGAAACTCAATTTTTACCATATTTGGATAGATTTTACCTAACCTATCAGACTCCTACCGTCTAACTCAAAATTGTGGACCTCATATCAGACTGTCATCATAGTTTAGACCTTAGATATTAGTTTGAGAATTTTTCTTTCATAGTTTAAGGCGGCTACGAAGATCAAGGCGAAGGCGGGATTGACGATCTCGACAAGTGGAGATCCTTATAGTTTGTCTATTCTTTTCCTTATGCTTTTACTTGATTTGATTGTTTTTAATTTAGTCATGAATGGCTAAATACCTTTTTGATTCTTGGTTAAGGAAGACAATACATCGAGATTTATTTTTCTTATGAATTTCATGTGCTTTTTCATCAATTTTGGAATGAGTATTGATTGTTTTTCTATACTTGATTGATAGGATTGCTGTGTCTAATTATTGGATTGATCACCTAGTAATCGTGCATGCAATCTAATGTTTGTTATATGAAGCAACTAAGATTAATAATTTTGCGCGTGTGAGATTGTTAAATTCTTAGGGAAAACATTCAACTAGATTAAATATAGACGCGTGTATTATATTGTCTAACTTCGTTTTTCTCACTAGTTTATGAATCTATCATTTTTTAATCTTAATCGCGTGTATTTGGATTAATTGATTGATAAGGGTTAGAATAGAACATGTGTGCTACCTAACTACGATTAAGGTGAGATATTAATTAATTTTCAAAGGCGAATATTCATATGCAAATTGAACATTTGTGAGAATTGATGATTAAGATAATAAACCCAATTGTAAAGTCAATCGAAATCCAAGATTCTCCTTTTAATTATAATTTAATCACTCTTATTTTACTCTTGCGTGTTAGTCTTCTTAGATTTTTGCATCATAGTACTAGTCTAATTGATTCAAAAAAACCTTTTTTAAATTTCATTTGCACTAATTAACTCAAAATTTGTCTGTCCTCGTGGGATAGATCCATACTCACGCTACTACATACTTATTGTTATTAACTTGAGAATGGTTAATTTGGGCGTACGCGAAAAACGCTACCAAATTTTGGCGCCTTTGCCGGGGAAGACATTGTTTATTTTTTTTTCTACTATCACGTACTGCTACTTTGGTTTGTTAATGAGTACGGGTGAATCATCTGATCACGAAGATAATTTCCAATACGACCCTGAGATTGAGAGGACATTATATAGAAGGAAAAAAAAAGCTAGAAGAATTGAAGAAGAACAAGAAGAAAAGAACACGATGTTAGCGAATCAAAGTCGGAGACAGCTGACGAATCCTACCTTGGATCAACAAACTCTCTGCATCAGTTTCCCTGCTCTTGCTACTAATGTAAATTTCAAGCTTAAATATGGTTTAATTCACTTATTGCATTCTTTCCATGGTCTTGCAGGTGAGAACCCCCACAAGTATTTGATGGAATTTCATCTGGTGTGCACTACTATGAAGCCGATTGGTGTAACAGAGGAGCAAATTAAACTGTGAACCTTTCCATTCTCCTTGAAGAATGCTGCTAAAGATTGCCTATTCTATTTACCCTCTACATCCATCACTACGTGGACTGATTTGCAAAGAGTCTTCCTTGAGAAGTACTTTCCTGCATCGAGGGCGACAAACATAAGAAAGGAAATCTATGGTGTAAAGCAATACCACGAGGAGTCACTGCACGAGTACTGGGAGAGTTTCAAGAAGTTGTGTGCAAGCTGCCCACAATACTAGATAAGTGAATACCTCTTAATTCAATATTTCTATGAAGGTTTCCTTTCCGCTGACAGGAATCTAGTGGATACGGCGAGCGGAGGAGCCTTTATTGATAAGACACCGGAGGAGGCAATGAACTTGATAGCAAACATGGCTGCCAACTCCCAACAATTTGGACCTGCTCAATGATCGCTTTTATTTTAAACAGTTAATTCCAATGTAGCGATTTTATACCGCAAGTGCACGGTTGTCAAGTTTTAGTATAGTAAATGAAGAACAAGTTGTCGAACCCACATGGACTAGTAGTAATTACCACGTTCGATTAGAATTTCTATATTTAACCTACGATTAAGGAATGATTATCAAACTAAATGACTTAAGCACAACAGTTAACCTAACCAGCAGTGATGGATAATTGAAGAGAATTTATAAACGAATTATCAAGACGTCGGTTCACCCATGTAATCCCCCAAAAGTTGTCTATTAATTAAGATTTAATGTTCTATGTTCTAGGGTGACGAGTTTTCCTATTTCATTCATTATACCTTGGTCCAGTTATAACAAGTCTAGCATTAATCTACAATAAATCACTCTCGTGTCTTTATTGAATGATTAATACCGAAAAACGCTTTGTGAAAACTACTAGCCTTCGATTTTGGTAAATCTATTGCTATCACACGTGTGCTAGATTTTACTTGGTCCGTCTCAACCTAAAACCCACGGCCTAATTTACTACGTCGTATCGTAATCTCCTATGGTCAATTCAATTACGATTACCAATATCATGCAAAAGGTAGCTAATCTTTAACAAGCATTAAAAACATAAATTATGCGCAAAGATCATAGAAATCAAATCAAAACCATTAATTAACTCAAGGGTTCAAACATGGGATCCCCTATGTCTTGACAAATATTCTAGTCAACAACCATAATCAAATTATATTGCATAAACATGTCTTTAAACAAATTTAACATCAAAATATGATATAAAAATTAATAAGTTCAGAAATACTAAGATAACGAGGATGTCGCTCCGTGCGTCGCTCCGTTCTTTCGTTCTTTGCGTTGCTCTTGCTCTTCAATGATTTGTGGTGGTGCTTTGGATGGAGGAGAGGCTGCTAGGTTATTGTAAAAGTTGGCAAAAGTCCCTTAAAAATCGTCCCTTAGTCTGATATATAGGGTTAACATCTGTGGGAAGGAGTCCCCTTTGAACCAAACATGGAAAGTCTTTATTTTTCCAAAAACTCTTATTCCGCGATCGATCTTTGTTATTCCGCGATCGATCTTCATTCTCTACTGGACGTGATAGCCAAAATAAACCAATCCGCGATCGATCTTCGTTCCCTCGCGATCGATCCTCACTGTATAGTGGCGATCGATCGCGAGTTCTTGCCGATCGATCGCCAATGTCTTCTCTTCAGCATCACTTTTTAAAGCTCGGCGATCGATCGCGATGTCATTGCCGATCGATCGCGAGCTGTACAAAATTCATACTTCGAGATTTCAGTCCATTTTCTCACGTCTTCGCTCGGTTTGGTCCTTCTTCAACATTATTAGCTTATTTCCTCCACTTTTATCCCCTTGGACCTAGATTCCTGAAATACACAAAAATATACCAAAAAGCGTAAAATCATCCAGGAATCAATACGAAAATCAATACAAAAACATAGCAAAATAAGTGTAAAATTCACACTTATCAACTCCCCCAAACTTAGACTTGATCGTCCTCGAGCAAACAATGAAATCAGACTGTAGAGTTTATCATCAATACTTTAACAGAATTAACTTAACAACTCAAATGTAACAGCTCAGAAATCTCACTAACACATCAACAAGAGTCAATCCAAAAATCAACAAGAAGTGTTTTCTCCTATGCCAAGCAATACCTCGCAAAATTGGAACGTGTGTGTGTGCTATTGTCAATCTTGAGTTTCATATATATTGGTAAGATCAAATTCTGCTAGTAAACTCAAAGGCAAGATTACTATCAAGTACTCCATAAGTCTACTTTTCAAGCACTTCTCCACTAATGTAATTATTCCCTAGACTTGGATCAATAGGTCTTTTTAAGATTGTAGTGTTAGGCCTAGGTATTGGCTTCAAAGAAAAGATAGGATAGCACAAAGAAGAGAGTATAAGCATGTAATGTTCAAAGTTCTTAGCACAAAAATGAGCTTCTCTTCTTTTTCTTTTAGCCTTGGCCACTTTGGGTCTTATTTAATCACTTTTTCTCAAGGCTTTATCTATCTTTTTCTTTTCTCATTTATCATTTTTTTTTTCAATAATAAGCTCATCCAAATGTAGCAATTCATGTGCATCCAATGAGGATCATTAAACTCTCTTTAGGTAAGGAATTTTTTTTTTTTAGGCTCATAAAGGAGGGTATAATGAGTTTGTCCAAAAAATTGTTGAATGGGGGCTAATTTCCATTCTTATTCATTTAAGCTCAAAGGAGGACACTAGTGGTATAATTAGACAAGGTAAGCTCGAAAGGCTCAAACGTTCCAAGGATCGCCTAAATCATATCCAAGTCCAGTTCATAATTATAGAATTTTGCCTCAAAGTGCCTTCAAATAGATTCTAGAGTGCTCTAAGATGCTCAAGACAAATCATAGTTCACAGAATTTTTCACTTTCCTATATAAATTTCACTCAATCATGACTCAAGCGTGCATCAAAATGTTCCTCAATTTTTGACATATTAACTCAACCCAAGATATTCACCAACAAGTCAAAATTTTCAAGACTCTAATTGAGATGGAGATTATTTTCATCATGTATTACAGTTGCAAGTTTCATTCATGTATTTTGTAATGAATAACTCAATTGTCACAAAAAAACTTTAATATGCTCAAGAACGACTTCATACCACTTCTAAAATGTCATGCCATAAAAGTAGTAGCAAGAGAACAGCAGTACTCAGTAAAAACCTCCCAAACTTAGTATGTGCATTGCCCTCAATGTACAAAAACAATAAGTTCAGTAGCATAACACATACCTCGACGACGATCGTCAGTGATCGTCGTCCTCATCGTCCCGCTCTGGTGGTGGGTCTGGGTAATATGGTTCCTGTGGCTGGTGTGGCTCGTATGGCTGGTAATGTTGGTATGGCTGGAATGGCTGGACTGTAGGCTGGGGTGGGAATGGAATGTTCGGGAACCCCCGTGCCAAAGCGGAGTTCCATGCCACCTGATACTGCACGAACTCCATGTTTTGTTGATATAATTGTTGGTGGCCCCATCGGAGTTTGTGTCGTATCTCCTGCAACTCATGATGGAGGGATTCCATCGTAATGGAAGTAGGCACTGTAGCAGCAGATGATGATGGTCCAGGAAGGTGGCTGCTGCTAGGTCGTGATTGTGCCATCCGTCTGACTGTGGCTGGTGCAGGATGATCGACCACGAGTGATGCCTTCGGTGGAACGGCCTCTTCTGCGGAGTCCCAGACAACTTCCGCATGCTGGCATAAAGTGGTGATCGTGGAGGGGCATGGCATACCAGAAGTGGGAGGGCCTCGAATGTAGTTCCGGATAGCGGCCTCGACAAGACGTCCGAGATTGATCGTAAGTCCGGTAACTATGACGTATACCAGTATAGCTCGGTCCTTTTTGACTTCCGATGTGTGGGTTGATGGCATGACCCGAGCTACTGTAAATGAAAACCAAGCCTTGGGCTCCTCCTTCAGATCTGATATCAGTACAAGCTGTGGCTTTTCGTCGGCGTTCAGTCGCCACTGTGTTCCCTCTATACATATGGTTGACAAAATCGCATCCAAGTCAACGTGATTCCGGCAATAAATAGTATAGTCATCCTCCGGGATGTTGGGCATGTTATATAGTGCATTGATAGCCTGTGAATCAAAGAGAACTGGTTGTTGCCGTACTGAGGCAACGTTGGCTTCAATTTGGTGCTGTGCCCGGAGGTTGGAGTAGAACTCCCGGACTAAAGAAACCACCGCATCTTGTGGTTGGCGAACAAAGTGTACCAATCTCGCCGGAGTGCCTCTTGGATCACAGCACAGCCGAGCTTGCTCGTGTCCATTCCCCGTTCCCGTATCACCTTTTTCTTCCGGTAGACCGCATAAAACTTTGCAGCTTCATTACTTATGAACTTGGAGGAGTAAAACTTCTCAGGAGCGGGAACTGTCTGCTTTTGCTTGCGCTTTGGTGCCATCCCTAGAATCAAAGATACCAACACCACTACCAACCAATACAATAAATAAAGCAAGCACAAATCCTCCAACCACCAATCCAAGTTAGGTTACTAACCCAACCACACAATAATCCACAAGGAGCTCTTCAATTCTCCCCCAAACTTAACAATATCAAACAATTCCAACTTCACCAACTTACAATTCAAAATATTAAGAATTTGACACCCCAACACTTAATTGTCAATCAATTCATGGACCATGTACAGCAAAGCTAAAATACCTCAACAAATTTCAAAAATTTGTTAGTGATAGTCCTTAGCTTTCCATAGCTTCAAATTAGAGTGGAGGATGCTCAAAAACGCCTTTTCTCTTGCTAATTCCTGTGAAAGATGGAGGCTTGATGTTAGAATTGAAGATACGTTTCGAAAATCTTGAAGAAAATTCAAGGATTGAAGATGGATTGGAAAAATTTGGGGAAAACTGGGGAATTTGGGGGAGGGTTTCGAGTTTGAGTGTGTGTAATGTGTGAAAAATGTTGATTCTGCCAAATCGAGTAAAAATGTTCTTTTTCAAAAAATTTACTACCACTCTAGCATCATTAGTGCGTGAAGCTTCAGCCTCAACCCATTTTGAAACGTAGTCCACAGCGACAAGTATGTAATAATTAGAACATGAAACTGGAAATGGTCCCATAAAATCTATGCCCCAAACATCAAATAAATCGCATTCAAGCATATTGTTTAAAGGCATTTCATGTCTCCTAGAAATGTTGCCCGTTCTTTGGCATTTATCACAAGTGGATACATACCTGTATGCATCTTTAAACAAGGTAGGCCAGTAAAAACCCGATTCAAGTACCTTGGCAGCAGTTTTTGTTGGACCCATGTGGCCTCCTACCTCTCGGTCATGACAGTGGCTCATAATAGATGCCATCTCCTCCTCCGGTACACATCTCCTGATCATGTTGTCTGCACAAACTTTAAACAACAATGGATCCTCCCACATGTAGTGTTTAACATCAGATAAGAATTTCTTCTTCTGATAGAAGGTCATTTGTGGGAGGATACCACTAACCAGATAATTTGCAAAATAGGCATACCATGGTAGTGCAAGAACTTGGAACAGCTGTTCATCAGGAAATTTTTCATTGATTTCTTCCAGTTCATTATCATGTTTTTCCACCATATTATCAATCCTAGATAAATGGTCCGCTACTACATTCTCAACACCCCTCTTATCTTTAATTTCTAAATCAAATTCTTGCAATAGGAGAATCCATCGGATTAAACGTGGTTTAGCATCTTTTTTAGCAAGAAGATATTTAAGTGCTGAGTGATCAGTGTACACAATTACCTTGGATAGACAGAGATAAGAGTGAAATTTATCAAATGCAAATACTACTGCTAGCAGTTCTTTCTCAGTGGTGGCATTGTTTTGTTGTGCCTCATTTAAAGTTCTACTAGCATAGTAAATAGTATGAAATACCTTATTCCGCCTTTGTCCCAATACTGCTCCGACAGCTGTGTCACTAGCATCACACATCAACTCAAATGGCGTATCCCAATCCGGTGCTACCAACACAGGTGTTGTTATTAACTTCTCCTTTAATGTCTCGAATGCCTGCATACAATCAGGATTAAAATCAAAAGGTGCATCTTTAGTCAGTAAATGGGAGAGTGGTTTTGAAATTTTTGAAAAATCTTTAATAAATCTCCTATAGAAGCCTGTATGGCCTAGGAAGCTTCGAACCCCCTTCACTGATACTGGTGGAGGTAGTTCCTGTATCACCTGGATCTTTGCTCGGTCCACCTCCATACCCTTGTGGGATATTTGTGTCCCAAGACTATTCCCTCTTGTACCATGAAGTGACATTTCTCCCAATTCAGTATCAAATTCGTCTCTTCACACCTTGTCAGTACTAAGTCAAGATTATTTAAGCAAGCATCAAAAGAATCCCCAAAGACAGAAAAGTCATCCATAAAGACCTCTAAGAATTTTTCAACCATATCATGAAAAATAGACATCATACATCTTTGAAACGTTGCAGGCGCATTACACAATCCAAATGGCATTCTCCTAAAAGCAAATGTACCATAATGACAAGTGAAGGTAGTCTTCTCTTGGTCCTCAGGTGCAATAGCTATTTGATTATACCCAGAATAGCCATCTAGAAAACAATAGAAATCATACCCTGCTAGACGCTCTATCATTTGGTCAATGAATGGAAGGGGAAAATGGTCTTTACGGGTGGCGTCATTTAACTTTCTATAATCAATGCAGACGCGCCAACCTGTGACTGTTCTAGTAGGGATCAATTCATTGTTCTCATTTTTAACGACAGTCATACCTCCTTTCTTGGGTACACATTGCACAGGACTAACCCGGGCACTATCAGAAATGGGATAGATAATACCTGCATCCAGCAGTTTGATGACCTCAGCCTTCACCACTTCTTGCATCTTTGGGTTTAACCTGCGTTGTGGTTGAACCACGGGTTTGTACGCATCCTCCATTAAGATCTTATGCATACATGTTGATGGGCTTATCCCTCTTATGTCCGCTATTTTCCACCCGAATGCTTTCTTATGCTCCCTCAAAATCCTAAGTAGCTTGTCTTCGTTTATACTTGTCAAAGATGAAGAGACAATTACAGGCAATGACTCACTACAATCTAAATAAACATACTTGAGATGAGGAGGGAGGGTTTTGAGTTCAAGAGTTGGTGGTTCTTCAATGGAGGGCTTTTGTGGCTTCATGTCCCTTTCACCCAACTCGCCTAGGTTGTTCCGCACACGCCTATTATGGGGAATATTGGCGTTCAAATAAACAACAGTCTCTTTCAACTCGACGGTCTCGCCCAGCTTTTCAATGTCCTCTACCAAGCATGCTTCCAATTCATCCTTGTGTGTTCCCTTAAACACATTAGCAGATAACACATCAATAATATCAACACTAAAACACATATGCTCATCATGTGGGTGTTTTAAAGCTTTAAAAACGTTGAAAGTGACTTGATCCTCCCCTACACGGAGGATCAACTTCCCTTGTTGGACATCTATAAGTGCCTTTCCAGTAGCAAGGAATGGTCTTCCTAAGATCAGTGGCGTGTCAGCATCTTCTTCCATATCCAACACAAGGAAGTCTGCCGGGAAGATGAATTTATCGACCTTCACTAGGACATCCTCTATGATTCCTCGTGGGTATGTCACAGACCTATCTGCCAATTGCAAAGAAACCGTGGTCGGTTTTGGCTCACCAAGTCCCAACTTCCTGAAAATTGACAAAGGCATAAGATTAATACTCGCACCTAAATCACATAAAGATTTTGTAAATGAAATAGACCCAATTGTGCAAGGTATAGAAAAACTCCCTGGATCTTTCAACTTAGGAGGCAGTTTGTTTTGGACAACGGCAGAACACTCCTCAGTTAATTTAATCGTCTCATGCTCACCCAATTTCCTCTTACTCGACAGAATATCATTCAAAAACTTAGCGTAACTAGGCATTTGAAGTAAAGCATCATCAAATGGAATATTTATTTGTAATTTCTTAAAAATTTCTAAGAACTTAGCAAAACTAGAATCTACCTTTGCCATTTTCAATGCAGCAGGAAATGGGGGAGGAATTTGTACCTTCTTGGGTGGTGCGATAGGTGCAGTAGCAGGAGTAGACTCACCATTTTCACGTGTCTGAATGTCATTCTCACCTTTCAACTCAACTACGTGCTCATCGTCCCGATCTTCAGTTTGTGATACAATTTCTTTTCCACTCCTCAATGAGATCGCCTTGGCTTGCTCTCGGGGGTTCTTTTCCGTATCACTTGGTAAGCTTCCTGGTGCTCTTCCCGCTAACATATTTGCCATTTGCCCCATTTGAGTTTCCAAGTTCTTAATTGATGCATCTTGATTTTGTATCCTATTCTCCGTCATCGTCATGAACTTAGTTAGCAACTCTTCCATACTTGGCTTTGGTGGATAACCCGGTGGAGGTTGTGGATTCAAGACATTCTTTTGGTTGGACCAAGAGAAGTTCGGATGATTCCTCCACGGTTGGTTATAGTTGTTGGAGTATGAGTTACCCTGTGGTGGTCTATTTCCTACAAAATTCGCTTGTTCATTAGATAGCATAAAAGGGTTACCTGCCTGACATTCCGTGCTTGGATGGTTGCCTCCACATAAATCGCACGTGATCACTTGAGCTTGCATGGCTGTCATGCTCAAACTGTCCATCTTCTTGTTCAAAGCTTCCAATTGAGCTTGTATTGATGTCACTTCATCCACTTGATGCATTCCAATTGGTCTTTTGGGCACATTCCTTTCGGACTGCCACTGGTAACTGTTGGATGCCATCTCTTCCAAGAGTGTGAAAGCTTCCTCCAGTGACTTTCTCATAATGGTACCTCCTGCTGCTGCATCAATCATAGATCTATTAGCAGAAAATAAACCATTGTAAAATGTTTGTACCTGAAGCCAAATCGGAAGGCCATGATGTGGGCATCTTCGAAGTAGATCTTGAAGCGCTCCCAAACTTCGTACAATGTCTCCAGATCATGTTGCATGAATGTTGTGATATCATTGCGCATCTTAGCTGTCTTGAAAGGGGGAAAGTATTTTGATAGGAAGGCTTGAGCCATCCCCTCCCAAGTAGTGATCGATCCTGCAGGCAATGAATTTAAACAACTCTTAGCTTTATCATTTAAAGAAAAGGGAAAGAGTCGTAACCTGATGGCGTCGTCGCTGACGCCATTGTGCTTGAATGTGTCGCATATCTCCAAAAAGTTGGAGATATGCGCATTAGGATCATCAGTAGGCGATCCTCCAAATTGCACAGAATGGTGAATCATCTGAATTATAGCAGACTTGATCTCGAAGTTATTAGCCTGAATCCTTGGTCTAGTGATGCTAGACGTGGTGCCTTGAAAAGATGGTTGTGCATAGTCCATCATGAACCTCATAATTGGCACTTCATCATTGTGTTGTTCACCATTCCCTCGATTATTCTCAGCCATCTCTCTAGTTTCTTTCCGAAGTCTTCTACAAGTTCGCTCAATCTCTAAGTCAAGTGGCTCTAATATAGGTCTGTCACTTCGTAGCATGCACTACAAAGATAACTCCCTGCAAAATTCAACACAACGAAGGAACAACAATGGTGAAATCGTATAAACCGTAGTAAAAGTAAAACTAAAAAAATATTATGGCTAAATTATAGTCAACTAATCTCCTATGATATTACTTAAACTAGTCCCCGGCAACGGCGCCAAAAACTTGATCGCTTTTATTTTAAACAGTTAATTCCAATGTAGCGATTTTATACCGCAAGTGCACGGTTGTCAAGTTTTAGTATAGTAAATGAAGAACAGGTTGTCAAACCCACAGGGACTAGTAGTAATTACCACGTTCCATTAGAATTTCTATATTTAACCTACGATTAAGGAATGATTATCAAACTAAATTGACTTAAGCACAACAGTTAACCTAACCAGCAGTGATGGATAATTGAAGAGAATTTATAAACGAATTATCAAGACGTCGGTTCACCCATGTAATCCCCCAAAAGTTGTCTATTAATTAAGATTTAATGTTCTATGTTCTAGGGTGACGAGTTTTCCTATTTCATTCGTTATACCTTGGTCCGGTTATAACAAGTCTAGCATTAATCTACAATAAATCACTCTCGTGTCTTTATTGAATGATTAATACCGAAAAACGCTTTGTGAAAACTACTAGCCTTCGATTTTGGTAAATCTATTGCTATCACACGTGTGCTAGATTTTACTTGGTCCGTCTCAACCTAAAACCCACGGCCTAATTTACTACGTCGTATCGTAATCTTCTATGGTCAATTCAATTACAATTACCAATATCATGCAAAAGGTAGCTAATCTTTAACAAGCATTAAAAACATAAATTATGCGCAAAGATCATAGAAATCAAATCAAAACCATTAATTAACTCAAGGGTTCAAACATGGGATCCCCTATGTCTTGACAAATATTCTAGCCAACAACCATAATCAAATTACAATGCATAAACATGTCTTTAAACAAATTTAACATCAAAATATGATATAAAAATTAATAAGTTCAGAAATACTAAGATAACGAGGATGTCGCTCCGTGCGTCGCTCCGTTCTTTCGTTCCTTGCGTTGCTCTTGCTCTTCAATGATTTGTGGTGGTGCTTTGGATGGAGGAGAGGCTGCTAGGTTATTGTAAAAGTTGGCAAAAGTCCCTTAAAAATCGTCCCTTAGTCTGATATATAGGGTTAACATCTGTGGGAAGGAGTCCCCTTTGAACCAAACACGAAAGTCTTTATTTTTCCAAAAACTCTTATTCCGCGATCGATCTTTGTTATTCCGCGATCGATCTTCATGCTCTACTTGACGTGATAGCCAAAATAAACCAATCCACGATCGATCTTCGTTCCCTCGCGATCGATCGCGAGTCCTCACTGTATAGTGGCGATCGATCCCGAGTTCTTGCCGATCGATCGCCAATGTCTTCTCTTCAGCATCACTTTTTAAAGCTCGGCGATCGATCGCGATGTCATTGCCGATCGATCGCGAGCTGTACAAAATTCATACTTCGAGATTTCAGTCCATTTTCTCACGTCTTCGCTCGGTTTGGTCCTTCTTCAACATTATTAGCTTATTTCCTCCACTTTTATCCCCTTGGACCTAGATTCCTGAAATACACAAAAATATACCAAAAAGCGTAAAATCATCCAGGAATCAATACGAAAATCAATACAAAAACATAGCAAAATAAGTGTAAAATTCACACTTATCACTCAACATGGACAGTCGCCAAGACACGAGGTAAACATATCTAACCTTGAACCACAACTGATTGATTAACTTCTCTTGTGCGTCATCTTGCAGGTGACAATGTTATGAAGATAAAGCCATGTGGAATTTTTCTAGCCATGAGCCATCTTAGTGATGCATGTCCCTCTCTTCAAGAGACATCCACTGAGCACGCAAACTCAACGGGTGGATTTCCGGGTCCACCATAAATGAGTTATGAACCATCACCGAGTGCATACAATCACAGTTGGAGTGATGACCCAAACCAGAACTATGGAAATCAACCGATGCACCACGATCCATCGCCCTACAGACCACCATTTCAGAGGCTTCAACAACTTCCTGTGGTTAGAAAAAATTATTAAAGTTATTGCTGAAAATAATCTGCAGTTTCAACAGGAAACGAGGGCGAGCATTCAAAGCTGGAATATTCAAATGGGGCAGTTGGCGACATCAATCAACAAGATAGAGGGGAGAATATCAAATGGCCCGCCTTCATAGCTAGTGGTGAACCGAAAAGAGAACGTGAGTGCCATCACATTTAAGAGTGGTGAAGAAGAGACCAAGGAGAAGGTGGTATTGATGCCACCCAAGCACGAAGAGGTGATTGATGACACATGAGAGGCTGCAGTAGATCTCAAAGAGCCTATGAAAACTGAAAATCTACCAAGTAAGTCACCTCCAATTTCCGACTATAAACTCATGCCCCATTCCCCCTTGCTTTGAAGGAGAGGAGGAAGGACGACAATCGAAAGTTGAAGGAGTGCCATAATATTGAATTAGGTGAGAATGTCTATGTCGTGATCCAAAGAAATATTCCCACTAAATGCAAGGACCCAGGTATTTTTTCCATCCCTTGCGCCATTGGCAACACTAGAATTAATAGGGCTATGCTAGTGTTAGTTCCGGACCTTATCGATGAGATTTTAAAGATGACAAAACAGTTCAGACCGGATCGATAGAAATCAGATTGACCAGATCAATCGGACTCAACAGAGCAAGATGGCAAAGCATTTCAGACCGGATCGATGGAAACTAGGCATACCAGATCGATCGGACATATCAGAGCAAACTGATAAAGAATAGTACATATCAGACCGGATCGATGGATTCCAGAATGACAAGGTCGATGCTTCAGATCGATCTCAACCTTTATCAGATCAGAGCAGTCAAGGATACATAAAGGATGGCTTCTCAGTCCGAATCATCAACGGATATTTATTGCAGCATTTAATGCTGCAATTAATGCTACAAAGGACCAAAGACTGAAGATTGCCATAATAGGTAAGAAGACAAAGAAGAGCTTACCTGACGGTCGCCGAAAGCATATACCAGAACGGCAAGTATCCTGAAGAAGAAGACTGTAGCTTTCTCAGAGTCTAAAAAGAGTCATAGCTGCACATTAAGGGAAACAATGCCGTTGCCACCTTCAACTATAAAAGGATGCAACAGACAGATGCAAAAGACTCTGGACTCTACAACTCACGCTGATCAATTGAAAAATATACAAGAAAGCTAAACAGCACACGCTTACAAAGTACAGAAGCTTTCGAGCTGAAGTTATTCATTTAAGCGCAATTACTTTGTAACATTTGATCATTGTAGGATCACTGTGCGCATTGTGTATTGAAAAATAGAAGTGAGCAACATATTGTAACTGTCAGACAGAGTGTGTCTGAGCAGGTTGAGTGACTAGGAGTTTCAGACTGGTAGTGAGGTAAATCCAGCCTGAATCGGGTTTGTACAACAGGATTGTATAAATCAAAGTCTTCTAGTATAAACCTTCCTTAATTGGAAGAAGGGGAGACGTAGAAGGATTACACCACCTTCGAACTTCCAGAAACATATCCTGTGTCTTATCATTCTGCACTTAGCCATCGAGCTGTTCTTACTTATACAAGAGCAGACCGTTTCCGCACTTACTTATTAGTGGTCTGTTCTGTTCAAAGAGTTGATTAAGTAACAGATTTCCTTCACTAATCAGAAAGAAATCACAAGGGATAAATTTTGTAAGGAGTGTTCATTCACCCCCCCCCCCCCCCCCCCTCTAAACACTCCGGACCGATCCTAACAGCTAGGTCCACAGTCCATCCTAGGGGGATAGTAGACGATATACTTGTACAAGTAGAGAATTTGGTTTTTCCCGCTGATTTCTATGTCCTAGACGTGGAAAATAGTGATCCATCTAGCCCCATCCTACTAGGGAGACCATTCTTGAAAACCTCTAAATCTATGATAGATGTTAATAACGGTATTTTAACTATGGAGTTTGATGGTGAGATTGTAAAATTCAAATCCTATGAATCCATTAAAACTCATGAGCATTCTGGTTGTGCTATTGATATCAATGATGAACTTGACTTTGAATTTGGTGACTTGTGTGAGATGGAAAAGGCTACTGAATGCCTTATGAACAAAGGAGGTACGGCTTCAAATCTTGTGCACAATTTTCATACCATTGCCGCTTTATCTACTCATGGTACTGCCCCTCTCTCTTCTACTGATGAAAAGAAACACCCTTCTGATCGACCACATCAATCAACAAAAGATGGAGGAGGAGCAAGGACTGATGATGACCTCTCGAAGAAGTGCAAGGCGAACAAGCCAAAATTTTGAGGAATTAAAAAGATATTGATGTGGAAGAAGAAGGATAGAGCGACATCACATGACCCACCTTGATCAAGGACTGGTGTCAGGCCACCGACGTTAAACAGAGACACTGCTTGGGAGGCAACCCAATGGGAGTTTCCATGTCTTTTATTGCTTTCTTATTTTTAATTTTTTCTCATTTCTTATATTTTTGCCTTACATTGGGGACAATATAAGATTTAAGTATGGGGGAGGGATTAGTAGTAGTTTATTTGTGATGTCCGGGGATTTATGATGTTAATCTCGGTGTGGTATTAATCCTTGATGGATTTTTAATTGTGGTAATTATGAATTAATTGCGGTTTTGTGTCTCCCGAGGTTGTTAAATCGGGCATTTGGGATCGTTGGATCCAAAGGATGAGATTGTATTCTCATTTTGGTGAAAAACCTATGAGTTGGGTTTTTAGTGGGACTCGGTGTCCGGGGTGCCTTATGTTGGGGCCAGTCTGGGGAATTGATGTTGGAGAGAGAGTTTTTGAAAATAGATGATTTTTAATGAATCATGATGTATTTGTGGAGGTATTGGTATTCTGGGGCATTTTTGCTATATATACCAGTTGGACTCGGGATTCCGTCATTTGGAATCCATTTCTCTCCTCTCCTCTCCCTCTCACGCCTCTCTCACCCCAAACCCTTCCCCTTTCCCTTTTGTTGGGCAAAATCGTTGGAGGCTCGTCCTAGGAGCCGGATTTCTCGAAGATAAGTTGGTAAGTTTCTTCCCCTCGTAATTCTCTTCGATTTGAATGTGGTTTTGTGTGGTTTGGTTGCATTATGGGTTGGGTTTGAGTTTTGGAATTTTAAAGAATTTTGGGTTGGTTGGTTTGAGGAGTTTTTGGTGTTTATTTTTGAGGTTTAATGTTGTAAGGGGTGTGAGGATTGTTGTTGGGCAATTTTTTGCAAGAAAAACGCCATTTTTGGCTTTTACAGGTCGAGGCGATCGATCCCTAGGGCAGGACGATCGATCGCCGCGACGTTGTTGGAAATTTCAGGAAGATGAACAGTGAGGCGATCGACCGCCTCAAATGAAGCGATCGATCACCATGAGGCAGTGGCCATTTACGCTAAGAGGCGACCGATCGCCTGAAAAGGAGCGATCGATCGCCTGTTCCTGTTTTCGCGAGGCGATCGATCGCCTGAAATCATGCGAACGTTCGCCAATGCCTTGTTTTTGGGAATTATTTCGTGTTGAGTTTTCGATGCATGCTTCGCCCGGGGCCTTTTCAAATGGTTAATCGTCATGGATGACGATATATTTGGGGTTTGTGAACGTGCTTGGGCACGTGATTGCATGCTTGAGATTAATTGTGGATTATTATCGTGTTTGGCATATAATTCATCGGTCATGGGACCAAGGCAAGGTTTGGACTTGAACTACGGAAAGTATAAGGTACGTATGACGTACGAGCATAGCCCTTTAATATAATTGCAATTGTTGAGTGCTTGGTACACTGTATTGCAATGAATGTGTGTGGAAATGCATGACACATGATATTAGCAATAAACGGAGATTGAAATGCATGGTTTATGGTATTTGCTTCAAATGTCTATATATGCATTGAGATTTGATGTTGTCGCCTGTGAGCGAACATCGATTATGATGCCGCTACTGTTGAGTATGCGTGGAAATGGAATGCCGCTATTGTAGAGCGAGCTATGAAATAGAACTATGGAACCATAAGTGAGATATATGGGGAATTTGTAATCATTGTTTAATGATTTGATAGTATTGATTATGATACCGGTATATGGCTAATAAATTCGTTAATCAATGTAATGATTAACTGGCATTTGGGAATTTGATGGTTTCAATGTTTTGAGAACAGGGACAGTACAGGAAGCCCCGGATGAGGATGATACCATCCAGGGAGTATATTTTGTATTTCATAGCAATTTACATTGTTGTAAATTATGAATTGTATTGTTGTGGTTATTGGATTGGGATATTGGTATGCTCACCCCGTGTGGGGGCTGTCTCTGTTGGGGCAGGTGGTACAGGTGTAGCAGCAGCTTTGGAGTTGAGCTCGGGCTGTTGATGAAGTACTTCCAGGATTGAGGTACCAGAGCTGGAAGGATAGGCGCTCAGATCCAGAGTCGAGATCGAGTTGCGCTTGAGAGGTGCTTCTAGGATCGAAGCACCAGTAATGGTATCCCGTAGAGTGTTTTATACATTAGATACAGTCTTATTCATTGGGTGCTCTTATGTGAGTACATATTACGTGTATATGGAATGTATAAACGGGCTACGGCTCTTCTCTGTTCATTTATGGTTTGCACGCAATTAGATATGGAATTGCTAAATGAACTAAGAGTATGTTAGTGTATTATGAGGGTGCATGTTATATGAAAAATCTTGGTTGGGGAATTTGAATATTATGTGGATTAAATGCAAGAAATTTTCTGGATAGCATATGGTGTTGCACTTGCATATGATTTTTCCCCTGATAGTATGATTATATGCACTAATGGTATGGCTTAATACACTAATAAAGGGTTAAGGGCACGGGGGTCCTTATATTAGTGGTATCAGAACAGTGGTTAGCTCTTTGGGGCTGTTGAAGGCCTGGAACATGCTGATAGGGATGAGTAGCAAATATTTATGCATGATAATAGTTAGTGTTGTGTGACACAACTACTTTGCTTATGTGCATTTGTGATATGTGATCATAGTGAAACGATTATATGTCATGACATCTATAGAATCATAATATAACCTGTTGATTATGATTGTGAGTTGTGACACAGGGACAACCAAATGGAGCATTTTGAAATACATTGGGATACGGGAAGTACTTTGTACTCATAGTTTATGCATTTACTCATTATAATCATATTGTAGGGAATATGGATTATCGTATGCACATGGTTTGGGATTGTTCCTGTAGGGACACTATGACGCGAAAGGCTAAGGCCATGGTTGAAAGACACGAAACGTTAACCTACGTTTTATATACATCATGGAATTATGCATTGTGGTTGCATGTGTACATATAGTGATGATTTTAATGCTCTGTCGCCAAATGTTGAAGCGACGGGTGGGAGTGTCGCATGTCGCATTTGAGCGAGGTGCATTAAAATACACTCATGATGATGTATGTTGGAATATGGATTATGCTTTGTGATGCAGGTATGGATGAAATACTTGGTGAATATCCCATGAGTCATTGTTATGGATGAGTGATGATTTTAAATGCTTGCCGCTATTTATTGTTTTGTGCCGCTAAAATGTGAAGCGAGGGGTGGGAGCGCCGCATGTCACATTGAAGCGTGGTTATCATATGAGGCGAGGAAAGAATATTTGCCGCTAAAATGTGAAGCGAGGGGCGGGAGCGCCGCATGTCTATTTAAGCGAGGTTATTCTATGCCGCCTATATGTGAAGCGAGGGGTGGGAGTACCGCATGTTTTATTTGAGCGAGGGGCATTAAAATACACTACCATGACAATGACTAGGGATCGGCTATTCTATGGCGATGGTTTATGCCACCAGGTATATTGATAGCGACGGTTCATTCCGCTATATTGATTGGCGATGGTTCATTCCGCCAGATGTGTTGATTGGCGATGGTTTATGCCGCCAGGTATATTGATAGCGACGGTTCATTCCGCTATATTGATTGGCGATGGTTCATTCCGCCAGATGTGTTGATTGGCGATGGTTCATGCCGCCAGGTATATTAGCGATGGTTCATTCCGCTATATTGATTGGCGATGGTTCATTCCGCCAGATGTGTTGATTGGCGATGGTTTATGCCGCCAGGTATATTGATAGCGACGGTTCATTCCGCTATATTGATTGGCGATGGTTCATTCCGCCAGATGTATTGATTGGCGATGGTTCTTGCTGCCAGGTATATTGATAGCGACGGTTCATTCCGCTATATTGATTGGCGATGGTTCTTGCCGCCGGATATATTGATAGCGATGTCTCATTCCGCTATTCTATTGGCGATGGTTCATGCCGCCGGGTATTCTATTGACGATGATTCGTGCCACCAGATATTACATAGCGACGGGTCATTCCGCTACACCTATGGCGATGGTTCATACCGCCGGATATCTATAGCGATGTCTTATGCCGCTGACTCTATGACGAGAGATCATGCCGCTGATTCTATAGCGATGGGTTATACCGCTATGTGCGTAGCGCTGGATTATGTCGCCTACGAGCGATGGGTGCTACTTGTGTACCGCTGGTGGACGATGAATACAGGTATTCCGCTATCTTGATAGCAATGAGGTATGGCATATTACTTTTGTTAGCATCATTGTGGATACTACATGTTGTTATATATGTCATGTGTTTGACGATGAGATTATGGATGTCGTGTATTGACATGTACCGTCATACGTTTGACATATGCCGTCACGGGATGACGATGACATAGTGGATGTTCTATGTAGACGTGTAGCATCATTTTGATGATTAATACATTTATGTTATGTATTGAGTTGTATGGTTTGAGTGCCTTTGGTGGGCACATGGTAGTGTCTGGGTCACTAGTTGACGAGACCATTATGCCGAGCAAGTTGCTCGAAGAATTATTGGGTGCACCGTACAGGGATTGTACCGCAACACATATTTGGAGTATATATTGTTCGAGTAATGATATCCTTGGGTATACTCGCTGGTTTGGCTTAGGCCAAGTGATTGGTGGTAAGGGTAGTCATTGAGGAAACTACTCGCTTGTTGTTGTGATCTGCGGTAGGCGTGATAACACTCACCCCGAGGGTGTGGGATAAGTCCTAATGGATTAGGATTGCTTCGTGGTTGAGCAAGGACACCGGGATGTCCATTATGCTTGGTGTTTTAGAGATATGTGGGTGATGACCCACAACTCGAATGGTTTGTACGGTATGGTATACCGGGTGGAACGTATGAGACGTTGGTATGCTTGATATGAGCCTTTGGAGGCAGCGCTTGTTAGCCAGATATCGTGGCAATGTTATAGCGTGCTTTTGATAGCCGTTATACTGCTCGTTGAATTTGAGTTCAGTGAATCGTATGATGATATGATGAGGACTTTTGGTAGACCTTGTAGTCTCTTTGTGGCATGATAATTGAGGCAGGGAATACCTCGCGGAGACGTTTATACGTCAAATGTTTTAAGAGACTTATTTTGGGACAACTCAATTTTGTTGGAAATACCAATGTGAGCGTCGACAAGTCGTTGTTAGCTCTGGTTGAGCATCTTTGCATATGGTATGCGACAGAAGTCACAATTGAAATTGTGTGGTATAGTCAGTGGAGTGACACTACTATATTGACTTTATCTCTTGGAGAGATTTGGGTTGTACTGTCATGGAGGCAGCTAGTATTGGTTGAGGGTTGATCGTGAATCAACCAGGGAAAGCCCTACTAGTGTTGGACTAGGTAATGGCTTCGTACTTCCAGTGAGACGTTCGAGGAGACGTCTCTGGGGTGATGCTCGAGTGTGGAGTACTATGACAATAGTACAGGGCATCGTTGTTTGAGTATACATGGCGTATATGAGTTTCGATTTGATGATAGTGGCTTCGATGCACTATTCTGAACCAATTGCATATTTTGGTTTCGAGATATATGTTGGTATGTATATCCAGTTTTCCGGACGGTGGTTCGAGGTTGGAAGGTCATGGATTCATGACACTATCCTTGTGGGAAAGACGGTATTGATATACCTGCCGGTTGAATCTTTTGGGAGATTCGTTGCTTTGATTGTGTGGTGTTGATGTTGAAATCACACCCTTTGGCTTTGGTCTGTCGACCACTATTCTCCGTGGAGTGAGAATAATCGAGGTTTGACAGTAGGCTTTGGAACTTTGGGTATGCTTGGAGATACCCGAGTCTATTGCTTTGAGTGTGCCTGTTGTGTTGGTGCTTAGGCATGTATACCCGTGTATGTATACGAATGCCAACTCTATTTCGTTCCTTGTTGAACGTCGGGTTAGTGTGCTTGGTTTGATGAATCTCCGGTGGGAGATTGTGGCAATTCGAGATCGGTAATCTCGATGACACGATACATTCTGATGAATGATCGTGAGGGTTGTTTGACTTCCCCTGAGGAGGGATTGCCGTGTTTTGGAACCATGGTAGTTCTTGTTGGATAATTCGATAGCCTTCCTGTTGTAGGATTGTTGAATACCTGGGAAAATGAGGGATGGCCAGGATTCGGATTTGTTTAGTGTCACGGTCGACACGTGTTTGGGAATGCAATTGTTCATCTTGTATGTCCCCTGTGGAACTTGAGACCTTGTAGAGTCTCGATAGTGTGTTTTGGACCAAGATGGGATTTCTTGGAACACATGGTTGTAGACATCTGTAGTGATGTGTTTTGTGTGGAATAGTGACCGTGGTTTACCCGATCCGGATTGCAAGTGGTGCAACTACTCCTTTGGAGGAGATGGACCGGGAAGCGAAAACCGGATTTTCTGTGAGTATACTGTTGTATACTAATGGTCCACATCATAACGATGTGTGTTAAGCATCGTGGGCGATTGGTGGATATCATGGAGAGATATCTATGTTAGAACCAAAGGGTTTTTGATTGATTTGCAGTCATGATGGACTGACTTCCGGGACGATTCACGTTGAGGTATGTTGTTATCTTTCTAGTTTATATTGGTTTTGGCGTTGCTCTATTGTAGAGCTTGATGCGAGATTGGTGTTCTCGCAGTTAATGATTCGATTCTATTGTGGTCCAGAATCGGGGTTGAGGCTTTACTTTGTTTGTGTAACCCTGGTGTTACGTAGGGTATGCCGGTGCAAATTTCGAGGACGAAATTTTATTAGTGGGGGATAATTGTGATGTCCGGGGATTTATGATGTTAATCCCGGTGTGGTATTAATCCTTGATGGATTTTTAATTGTGGCAATTATGAATTAATTGCGGTTTTGTGTCTCCCGAGGTTGTTAAATCGGGCATTTGGATCGTTGGATCCAAAGGATGAGATTGTATTCTCATTTTGGTGAAAAACCTATGAGTTGGGTTTTTAGTGGGACTCGGTGTCCGGGGTGCCTTATGTTGGGGCCAGTCTGAGGATTTGATGTTGGAGAGAGAGTTTTTGAAAACAGATGATTTTTAATGAATCATGATGTATTTGTGGAGGTATTGGTATTCTGGGGCATTTGTGATATCCCTGAAATAATTGATTGCAATTTGAGCATTAATTGTGTTTATATGATTAATTATGGTGGTAATTAATTATGTACTGGATTTATTTATTATGTTGAAATGCTTAGTCACATGGTAGGCGTGACCGGAATGCATTTCGGGGTGCATGTGATGCATGTTGGATAATTGGGTGTTTTAATGACTTACTTATGTTGGTAGTCATTTATTGGTAAAACATGCATTTATTTGAGATTGATGAGCATTGTGATGTAATGCTTTTAAAATACCATGTTGGGGTATTTTGGACATTATGTTAATTGTTGGGGTACAATTTATTTGTCTTAGATTAACAATTACCCCACCCTCACCCATCACTTTACCATTCACTCCTTTAATCCCCAAACACTCCTTCCAACCCTAACCCACTCTCATTTTCGTTTTTGGCTCCAAGGGGGAAATGAAACCTTTGCAAAATCTCATTTGGTGTGATTCTTGGTAAGATTTGGAGTCTAGGAAGGGTATATAACCTTCCTTGTTGTTTTTGCAAAGATTTGTTTTGATTTGAGTTTGATATTTGGGTTTTAAAATGGGTTTGTTGGGGTTGGTATTATTTTGTTTGGGTGTTGGATTTATGAGTATATGGGAATGTTTATTGAAGGTTTTTAGTGATTTGGTATGGTTGATGTTTTGATATTTGAGTTTGTTTGAGTTGGGGAAGGAGAAGGATGAATAGTGCCCGAAAATCGGGTGTACAGGACTCGGCGATCGATCGGCACCTTCCACCGATCGATCGCGAGCTGCAAGGGTGAAGGCAGTAGCCTTCAGCGATCGATCGCGAGTTTGGCGCGATCGATCGGCGAGGTCGCGATCGATCGGCGCAAACTCGGCGATCGATCGCGAATTGAAAAATTTTGTTGGACGAGGCAGTGTGATCTCGCGATCGATCGGGACTTCATGGAGATCGATCGCGAGACACCAAAATGGGTGTTTTTGATTATTTTTGTGGGATTTTTGGTATTGGACTATTATTGGGTTCTAATATTGATTTGTGTGAATATGTAGAACCATCCCAGGTGGCAACTCAGCCAAGGAAGTGAAATCCTACCACATCCTACATTATGGAAAGGTACGTAGAAGACGTACGTGCACCCAACTGTACATGTATCTAATATACTCATTGTTTATGCATTGTGGATGCGAGTATATATGGGATTATGCATTGTGGATGCAAATACATGTTGAATTATGCATGATGATTTTATATGCATATGATTATTATTGGTGCACGTCCCATGAGTCGTGGTCATCCCTTGATGATTTTAATGCTTGCCGCTATTTGATTTGTTGCCGCTAAATGTGAAGCGAGGGGTGGGAGCGCCGCATGTCACATTTGAGCGTGGTTATCATATAGGGCGAGGAAAGAATATTTGCCGCTCAATGTGAAGCGAGGGGTGGGAGCGCCGCATGTCCATTGAAGCGAGGTTATTCTATGCCGCCTATATGTAAATAAGCGAGGGGCATTAAAATACATTGTGATGGACAGACTAGGGACTGGGGATTGGTATTTGGTGTTGATGAGATGGTATTATGTCATGACATGTGTAGACCATTAAATAATCTATTGATTATACTCATGAGTTATGGTACAGGGACAACCAAACTGGAAGCGTTTAAATGCATGGGAAAAACAGGAAGTGTTTTATTGTGATTTATGCATTTACGCCTTATATTCATATTGTGTTGAATATGAATGATATTATTGCTCATGTTTGGGGGTTGTCCTTGTAGGTACTTTTGGCATGATATAAAGGGGCAAGAGCGGGTTGAGGCGGTGAGCTTGTGAAGAATACTTTTGGTAGATGAAGGACAGGATTTCTTTTGTATCGTGTCTACTCTAGGAGTAGTGTAAAGCTATAGTAAATACATTCATTTGATTGGGAATGTAACTAATCCATTGATAGTCTTTATTTTTGGCATGTAATTCTTAAAGCTCATAGTCTCAACACGATCATTTTACTCTGATAATTTATGTTAGACCTAATTATGCCTTTAATCCGCACTTAAGGAACTAGGGTCCTTACATTAGTGGTATCAGAGCAGTGGTTAGAGAACCCGGGAACGAGTGAAGGGTAGCCTTAGCATGATTGGCTAGGTGCTTACATTTGAAGCATGTTTATGCATGTGGTGCATATTGTTGTATATATTGTTATACTAACATGCTTATTATCATTCCTGTTGTCTAACGGCATAACATATATATTTGTTTTGGAATTGTTGTTAACCTTTGTGTTACAGCATGGCTGTTATGAACGCGGGGAACCTTAATGAATAGGTTGGTGATGTTGGGAGCGTGAACGCTAGTATTGGTCAGGCAAACCCTTTACCTCCACCAGCTGTAGGCATGGAACCAGTGGCTCAGTTATTACTACCTGGTGAGATCAGTTTGACTCAGTTTCTGTCTTACCACCCGCCCCGGTTTGAGGGGACAGAATCAGGAGAGGGGGCTGAGGAGTGGCTAGAAAGGCTTGAGCAGATATTTGTATCGGCTCCTTGTGCTGTCACAGCATGGCTGAGGCTGGCGGAGTTCCAGTTGGCAAAGAAACCTTTAATGTGGTGGAGGAGCACGGTAATGGAACTAAGAGCACAGGGTGTAGTGATTGATTGGACGCTCTTCAGAACCCGGTTTCTGAACCGGTACTTCTCTGCGGCGGCGAGACAGACGAAGGAAGATGAGTTTGCAAGCTTGAAACAAGGGAGCATGTCGGTGTCAGACTATGCCATGCATTATTCCTCGTTGCTGAGGTATGTTCCACACATTGCCACCAACGGACATGCAAAGATGAGGAACTTTATGAAGGGGTTGCGACCGGAGCTTTTTGACCGGGTTATCACCAATAACCCCACTTCCTTTGATGATGCGCTCACGAGAGCAGAGCTTGCGGAGATTGGAGTTGGAGCCTATCCTAGTGTTGTACCCCCGTAGGCGCCACAACAGAGGCAAGCTACTGATAGCTTGAGGCCCCAAGGAGAACCATTTAAACCTCGTGGTGCCTCTTCATCTTCACGGTTCAGTGGGAAGAAATCTTATGGTCAGAAACAAGAGAACAAGAAGAATTGGTCGGCCAACCGAGGGCCTACGCAAGGAAACAGATCGGGGGAGCCAAGGTGCGACAATTGTGGAGGGCCACATTCTTCGAGTAAGTGCCCTGCCTGTTATAGCTGTGGCAAGATGGGCCACATCTCTCGGTATTGCCCCACTCGGGGAGGACAGTCAGGGTTTCAGGGAAACAGGCCGAGATTTGATGACAGGACAGTGCACCAGAGGCAGCAGTTTGTGCCTCGACCATCGGGAGGTCAGACAGTGGGACCTCCCCAGGGGCAGGTGTATGCGCTGACTAGAGAGCAGGCCCAGGCATCCCCAGAGGAGGTGATCGCCGGTACGTGTCATTTATTTATTTACCCTGCTTTTATTTTGATAGATACAGGTGCCTCCCACTCTTTTGTATCTGTGGGCTTTGTGGAGAGACACCATATGCGCACGTCTTCTTTACCCACGCCTCTCATGGTCTCGACACCCACTGGAAGAAATGTCGTTGCCGATCAGTTCATGGCAGATTGCCTCATTTATTTTGAGGGCAACGAGTTGAAGGCAGACTTGATTGTGTTGGGCATGTCAGACTTCGACTGCATTGTGGGTATTGATATTCTGAACAGATATCAGGCAGTGGTAGATTGCCGGCAGAGAACAGTAAGGTTCAGATCTGATTCGGGAATACAGTGGACTTTTTATGGCAATGGTTCTCGTGCGAAGATTCCGTTGATTTCAGCAATCAAGATGACTCAATTGTTGGAACGTGGTCACACGGGCTATCTAATCTATGTCGTGGACACATCTGGGAAGAATAAAGAATTGAGAGTTGAGGATGTATGTGGGGTCCTCGTTACTTAATCCATTATGTATTCAATTAAACATACATATGTGAGTCTGAATTAAGTAATAACATGCACTAATTTAGATTATCTTACTAGTTAAGTTGTTACAAGGTTTACAAAACCCTAACCAACTATACATTAAATGTACAAGTAACAACCTACTCTAAGATAACCCCTATGCAGTGGTTCCCCTCGCAGCGGAAATCATGACTCACGCTCCCCACGTTTATGAGTCCCTACAGAAACATTCACACAATGAGTATAGATAACAAATATCTCAGTGCAATATCAAACCACAATATCAATATCAATGATAAAGAACAAATAAATCATCACTACGTGAATGTTCTGTATCATGCATCCACCAATGCACTATGTCATGACATGTCTCAACAATTACCCTATTATCACGAGCCCCATATGATATGCCTATTCAGCTCAATATGTCAGTGGAACCACATCACATCTTCATATTAGCAGCACATATCATAGTACCATGCTCATCTGTGATAATAGCCAGAGCATATACCCACACCAAGTGTATATCTCTCAAGCCAAAGCATATGTAGTATATCTCTCGTGGCAACGATCCCAGCCAAAGCATATACCACACCAGGCATATCTATCGAGGCATTGATCTCACCAAAGCATATACACATATCTATCAAGGCATCCTTCCCAATCATATGAAATTCATGTATGAACATGCATATGAACGACCAATCATATGACACAAGAGAACATAAATCATATGATATCAAAACCATAACATCATCATCACATCATATCTATACTCCGTACGTCAACACGTACCTGTACGGTTACACAAACGAGATAAATTAGGCGTCACTGGCTAAGTGCCTCGTTGTCCTGTCCCCTGAGATGATGCTAAAACAATGCCAACAATATATATGTTATCATAGGCATTACAAATCAAATTCTACAAAAATATAAAATTTTTCAACATTCTGCCATCACCGATCGATCGCCCCGAATTCTCGATCGATCGCTGAACTGTTCTCTCTTCACCGATCGATCGAACAAAATCACCGATCGATCGCCACATGCTCACCGATCGATCGCCTCAATTCACCGATCGATCGCCTCATGCTCAAACCGCCTTAAAACTTTACTGTTCGCGGTGATCGATCGAGATCACATGCCGATCGATCGGCGCGATCAGAAAAAATGAGACAATGGCGATTTTGAGCTTATCTTCATGGTACTTCTTACACAACTCATTTCCTATCATATAACCATGATTCATGCACTCCCTCGTATCATATAAACATGTTCCTAACATCCTAGAATCCAATTCTTGGCAAAGAAACAAGTTATGATTCTAAGCATCAATAATTGATATTCCCCTTCACATAAATCAATACCAATTACATAATTCAAGTGTAAAACCATGAAATTCTTACCAAGATAGTAAGAAAGCACTTCACACACCTTCCTAGCTCAATTTACAAGTGAATCCCAAGCTTAAACCACAAGAAAGTTGAAAGAGATGGAGAGGAGCTTGGTAGAGATTTGTAGGTGTAAAATGGTGTAGTATGTGATTCCACCTCCCTAATCCACTTGATATAGATCCTTAGTTCCCTAATTCACTTGCTATCATACCATTTAGGGATAATTACATGTTAATTAACATGTACATGTAAATACAATCCAAATTCAAATTCACATGCTAATGCAACCTTAATGAAAGGTAAAGGCATATGAAATTCATATCATTTCTTTGCACTACATTTTGTACATCATGTTTCATTCCTTGCAATATATCATTATATACATGTATTTCTTCATGATTGGTTCCACCCGAACCCCCATTAACATACCACTATGTGATATAATTACACCATAATCATATCATACGTATATCCAACAAACCGAGGCATGACAATGTACCCGTAGTAGCGGAGTTTGCTGATGTATTCCTAGAGGAGATCCCAGGTTTCCCACCGGCTAGAGAAGTCGAGTTTGGGATCGAGTTGTTACCAGGGACATCCGCTATCTCTCGTGCACCTTACAGGATGGCACCGGCAGAGTTGAGAGAGTTGAAGGAGCAGTTGCAGGAGCTCCTTGACAAGGGATATATACGCCCGAGCGTATCGCCATGGGGCGCACCGGTTCTCTTTGTAAAGAAGAAGGACGGTTCGATGCGGTTGTGCATCAATTACCGGCAACTGAATAAGGCCACAGTAAAGAACAAGTATCCTCTCCCAAGGATTGATGATTTGTTTGATCAGTTGTAAGGTACCAGACTTTATAGCAAGATTGATTTGAGGTCCGGGTATCACCATATTCGAGTTAGGGAGGAGGATGTACAGAAGACAGCATTTCGGACACGATATGGACATTATGAGTTCCTAGTGATGCCGTTCGGTGTGACGAACGCCCCGGCTGTCTTCATGAGCTTGATGAATCGGGTGTTCCAACCCTATCTTGATCAGTTCGTCATTGTATTCATCGACGACATTCTCATCTATTCCCGAAGCGAGGAAGAGCACGTGAAACACTTGAGGACAGTGCTCCAGATTCTCAGAGATCATCAGTTGTATGCCAAGCTCAGCAAGTGTGAATTTTGGTTGAGCAGTGTAGTGTTTTTGGGGCATGTCATATCTAGCAGCGGGATATCTGTAGATCCCAGGAAGATTGACGCTGTGATGGAGTGGGCTGCACCCACTTCTGTACCTGAAATACGGAGCTTCCTTGGTTTGACAGGTTATTATCGACGCTTTGTCGAGGGATTTTTGAAGATTGCCAAGCCGTTGACACAGTTGACCCAGAAGGGAGTACCATTCTTTTGGTCAGAAGCTTGTGAGGAGAGCTTCCAGGAGTTGAAGCACCGTTTGACGACGGCGCCAGTATTGGTGATTCCTACAGAAAACTCCAGATTTGTTTTGTATACCGGTGCATCACTTCAGGGACTTGGGTGTGTACTGATGCAAGATAAGCATGTGGTAGCTTATGCATCGAGGCAGTTGAAGTCGCATGAGACTAGATACCCAGTCCATGACTTGGAATTGGTGGCTATCATCTTCGCCCTGAAGATTTGGAGACATTATTTGTATGGTACTTCGTTTACCATATATACGGATCACAAGAGCCTCAAGTTTTTATTCACTCAGGCGGAGCTGAACATGAGGCAGAGAAGGTGGATGGACTTACTCAAGGACTATGATTGTGAGATTGAGTACCATCCCGGAAAAGCTAATTTGACGGCAGACGCCTTGAGCCGGAAAGTGAGGAGTTCTGCTGAGGACGTCATCCATTTGTCGGCTATGATGACCTCCTATTGCCATCTAGGCTATGATTTCGACATAGATGCATCACCTGTATATGTATCGACCTTGTTAGCTGAATCAGATATCTATGAGAACATCAGGAGAGCTCAGAAGTCAGATGGTGAGGTTCAGAGATGGTTATCTTTAGTACATCTTGGTCAGCCAACGAAATTCAGAGTGGCCGATGACGGATCCCTGAGATTGGGTAACCGTTGGGTGGTTCCGAGTACGCCGGAGTTGCGTAGAGGGATCTTGGAGCGAGCTCATAGTAGCAGACTTAGCATCCACCCAGGCGGGAAAAAGATGTATAAAGATCTGCGTGGTCAGTTTTGGTGGAAAAGAATGAAGTTTGATGTCGTCTCTTTTGTTAAGAGATGTTTGATCTGTCAGCAGGTTAAGGCAGAGAGACAGAGACCTGGTGGCGAGTTGAAAAGCTTGGAGATACCGAAGTGGAAGTGGGAACACATTTTCCATGGACTTCGTGACTCACCTGCCGAGGACTACTTCAGGTTTTGATGCTATTTGGGTGATTGTGGATCGTTTGACTAAGGTAGCTCATTTCATCCCCTATAGCATGACTTTCACCTTTTTGAGGATGGCGCAGTTGTATATTCGAGATGTGGTGAGATTGCATGGGATCCCCATTTCCATAGTGTCGGATCGAGATCCACGATTCACATCTCATTTTTGGGAGGGTCTTCAGTCAGCCTAGGGAACTGAAGTTAGATTGAGCACTGCATATCATCCTCAGACGGATGGCCAGACCGAGCGTACTATCCAAACGCTCGAGGACATGTTGAGGGCTTGTGTATTGGAGTTCGATGTTTCTTGGCAGGATTCGGTAGCCTTGGTGGAGTTCTCTTATAATAACAGCTACCAGGCGAGCATTCAGATGGCCCCTTTCGAAGCCCTATATGGCAGACAGTGTAGATCACCCTTGTGTTGGGATGACTTGGACCGCAAATCGGTCGGAGGGCCAGAACTGATCCGAGAAATGGAAGAGAAGATAAAGATGATAAGGCAGAAAATGAAAGCAGCCCAGGACAGACAGGCAGCTTATGCGAATAGACGGCGGAGACCGTTGGAATTTTAGTTGGGAGATAAGGTCTTTTTGAAGATCTCGCCTTTCAGAGGCGTTGTGCGATTTGGGATGCGCGGGAAACTGTCTCCGAGGTATATTGGACCGTACGAGATTTTGCAGCGCATTGGCACCTTATCTTACCGACTGGCTTTGCCACCTTCTTTATCTGGTATACATGATGTGTTTCATGTATCGATGATGCGGAAGTATGAGCCGGATCCATCTCATGTGTTGCAGCCTTCCGAGGTTCAATTAGAATCCGATGTGTCTTATGTGGAACGGCCTGTTAGAATTTTGGATCGAGCAGACCGTAGACTTCGGAACAAAGTGATACCTATGATCAAGGTTCAATGGGATCACAGGGGTGTCGAGGAGGCTACGTGGGAGACGGAGCGGCATATGGTGCAGCACTACCCGGAACTATTCTCTGGTATGTGATTATGTTTAGTTTCATTTTGGGGTAAGTGCATGTGATTTTGAGGACGAAATCTTATAATAGGGGAGTATTGTGATATCCCCGAAATAATTGATTGCAATTTGAGCATTAATTGTGTTTATATGATTAATTATGGTGGTAATTAATTATGTACTGGATTTATTTATTATGTTGAAATGCTTAGTCACATGGTAGGCGTGACCGGGAATACATTTCGGGGTGCATGTGATGCATGTTGGATAATTGGGTGTTTTAATGACTTACTTATGTTGGTAGTCATTTATTGGTAAAACATGCATTTATTTGAGATTGAGGAGCATTGTGATGTAATGCTTTTAAAATACCATGTTGGGGTATTTTGAACATCATGTTAATTGTTGGGGTACAATTTATTTGTCTTATATTAACAATTACCCCACCCTCACCCATCACTTTACCATTCACTCCTTTAATCCCCAAACACTCCTTCCAACCCTAACCCACTCTCATTTTCGTTTTTGGCTCCAAGGGGGAAAGGAAACCTTTGCAAAATCTCATTTGGTGTGATTCTTGGTAAGATTTGGAGTCTAGGAAGGGTATATAACCTTCCTTGTTTTTGCAAAGATTTGTTTTGATTTGAGTTTGATATTTGGGTTTTGAAATGGGTTTGTTGGGGTTGGTATTATTTTGTTTGGGTGTTGGATTTATGAGTATATGGGAATGTTTATTGAAGGTTTTTAGTGATTTGGTATGGTTGATGTTTTGATATTTGAGTTCGTTTGAGTTGGGGAAGGAGAAGGATGAATAGTGCCCGAAAATCGGGTGTACAGGACTCGGCGATCGATCGGCACCTTCCACCGATCGATCGCGAGCTGCAAGGGTGAAGGCAGTAGCCTTCAGCGATCGATCGCGAGTTTGGCGCGATTGATCGGCGAGGTCGCGATCGATCGGCGCAAACTCGGCGATCGATCACGAATTGAAAAATTTTGTTGGACGAGGTAGTGTGATCTCGCGATCGATCGGGACTTCATGGAGATCGATCGTGAGACACCAAAATGGGTGTTTTTGATTATTTTTGTGGGATTTTTGGTATTGGACTATTATTGGGTTCTAATATTGATTTGTGTGAATATGTAGAACCATCCCAGGTGGCAACTCAGCCAAGGAAGTGAAATCCTACCAAATCCTACATTATGGAAAGGTACGTAGAAGATGTACGGGCACCCAACGGTACATGTATCTAATATGGGATTATGCATTGTGGATGCAAATACATGTTGAATTATGCATGATGATTGTATATGCATATGATGATTATTGGTGCACGTCCCATGAGTCGTGGTCATCCCTTGATGATTTTAATGCTTGCCGCTATTTGATTTGTTGCCGCTAAATGTGAAGCGAGGGGTGGGAGCGCCGCATGTCACATTTGAGCGTGGTTATCATATAGGGCGAGGAAAGAATATTTGCCGCTCAATGTGAAGCGAGGGGTGGGAGCGCCGCATGTCCATTGAAGCGAGGTTATTCTATGCCGCCTATATGTAAGTAAGCGAGGGGCATTAAAATACATTGTGATGGAAAGACTAGGGATTGGGGATTGATATTTGGTGTTGATGAGATGGTATTATGTCATGACATGTGTAGACCATTAAATAATCTATTGATTATACTCACGAGTTATGGTACAGGGACAACCAAACTGGAAGCGTTTAAATGCATGGGAAAAGCAGGAAGTGTTTTATTGTGATTTATGCATTTACGCCTTATATTCATATTGTGTTGAATATGAATGATATTATTGCTCATGTTTGGGGATTGTCCTTGTAGGTACTTTTGGCATGATATAAAGGGACGAGAGCGGGTTGATGCGGTGAGCTTGTGAAGAATACTTTTGGTAGATGAAGGACATGATTTCTTTTGTATAGTGTCTACTCTAGGAGTAGTGTAAAGCTATAGTAAATATATTCATTTGATTGGGAATGTAACTAATCCATTGATAGTCCTTATTTTTGGCATGTAATTCTTAAAGCTCATAGTCTCAACACGATCATTTTACTCTGATAATTTATGTTAGCTCTAATTATGCCTTTAATCCGCACTTAAGGAACTAGGGTCCTTACAACATTTTTGCTATATATACCAGTTGGACTCGGGATTCCGTCATTTGGAATCCACTTCTCTCCTCTCCTCTCCCTCTCACGCCTCTCTCACCCCAAACCCTTCCCCTTTCCCTTTTGTTGGGCAAAATCGTTGGAGGCTCGTCCTAGGAGCCGGATTTCTCGAAGATAAGTTGGTAAGTTTCTTGCCCTCGTAATTGTCTTCGATTTGAATGTGGTTTTGTGTGGTTTGGTTGCATTATGGGTTGGGTTTGAGTTTTGGAATTTTAAAGAATTTTGGGTTGGTTGGTTTGAGGAGTTTTTGGTGTTTATTTTTGAGGTTTAATGTTGTAAGGGGTGTGAGGATTGTTGTTGGGCAAATTTTTGCAAGAAAAACGCCATTTTTGGCTTTTACAGGTCGAGACGATCGATCCCTAGGGCAGGGCGATCAATCGCCGCGACGTTGTTGGAAATTTCAGGAAGATGAACAGTGAGGCGATTGACCGCCTCAAATGAAGCGATCGATCGCCATGAGGCAGTGGCCATTTATGCTAAGAGGCGACCGATCGCCTGAAAAGGTGCGATCGATCGCCTGTTCCTATTTTCGCGAGGCGATCGATCGCCTGAAATCATGCGATCGATCGCCAATGCCTTATTTTGGGGAATTATTTCGTGTTGAGTTTTCGATGCATGCTTCGCCCGGGGCGTTTTCAAATGGTTAATCGTCATGGATGACAATATATTTGGGGTTTGTGAACGTGCTTGGGCACGTGATTGCATGCTTGAGATTAATTATGGATTATTATCGTGTTTAGCATATAATTCATCGGTCACGGGACCAAGGCAAGGTTTGGACTTGAACTACGGAAAGTATAAGGTACGTATGACGTACGAGCATAGCCCTTTAATATAATTGCAATTGGTGAGTGCTTGGTACACTGTATTGCAATGAATGTGTGTGGAAATGTATGACACATGATATTACCAATAAACGGAGATTGAAATGCATGGTTTATGGTACTTTCTTCAAATGTCTATATATGCATTGAGAATTGCATGGTGCCGCTTTTGAGCGAGCAATGGTTGGGATGTTGTCGCCTGTGAGCGAACATCGATTATGACGCCGCTACTGTTGAGTATGCGTGGAAATGGAACGCCGCTATTGTAGAGCGAGCTATGAAATAGAACTATGGAACCATAAGTGAGATATATGGGGAATTTGTAATCTTTGTTTAATGATTTGATAGTATTGATTATGATACCGGTATATGGCTAATAAATTCGTTAATCAATGTAATGATTAACTGGCATTTGGGAATTTGATGGTTTCAGTGTTTTGAGAACAGGGACAGTACAGGAAGCCCCGGATGAGGATGATACCATCCAGGGAGTATATTTTGTATTTCATAGCAATTTACATTGTTGTAAATTATGAATTGTATTGTTGTGGTTATTGGATTGGGATATTGGTATGCTCACCCCGTGTGGGGGCTGTCTCTGTTGGGGCAGGTGGTACAGGTGTAGCAGCAGCTTTGGAATTGAGCTCGGGCTGTTGATTGAAGTACTTCCAGGATTGAAGTACCAGAGCTGGAAGGATAGGCGCTCAGATCCAGAGTCGAGATCGAGTTGCGCTTGAGAGGTGCTTCCATGATCGAAGCACCAGTAATGGTATCCCGTAGAGTGTTTTATACATTAGATACACGCTTATTCATTGAGTGCTCTTATGTGAGTACATATTACGTGTATATGGAATGTATAAACGGGCTACGGCTCTTCTCTGTTCATTTATGGTTTGCACGTAATTAGATATGGAATTGCTAAATGAACTAAGAGTATGTTAGTGTATTATGAGGGTGCATGTTATATGAAAAATCTTGGTTGGGGAATTTGAATATTATGTGGATTAAATGCAAGAAATTTTCTGGATAGCATATGGTGTTGCACTTGCATATGGTTTTTCCCCTGATAGTATGATTATATGCACTAATGGTATGGCTTAATACACTAATAACGGGTTAAGGGCACGGGGGTCCTTACATTATTGCTTTCTATACAAGATACAAAAAAATTTAAAAATTTAAATTTTTTGAGCTCATTAGTAATGAACGCATGCTTAGAATCACTAGCCCGTGATGAATCCTAATTGATAGCATGCATGTTTTTGAACATAGGTGAATTGTTAACCTTGGAACACTTTGAAATCTAATGCAAGTTATATCTTGACATAGTAGTTGAATATATTGAGCACGAATTGTCATGACTTGTGAAGTGTGCATAGCGTAGTGAAAATTGTGTGAATTTTATGATAGTCTTAAGAAGTCTCTGAAACATGCTAGAACTTAACTACATGCTCTGTGAGGCGTATGTCTAGACTACTTGTGAACATAAAAGTGATATAGGCGATCTTTGATGCGTTTGAGCCTTTCAAGCCTACCACGTAAATAAAATTATCCCTAGTGCCCTTTTTGAGCTTTAATGTAAAAGAATGGATATATGCTAAGCATACAAACAACCACCATTCAACATTCTTTGACTAGCTTATCATCATTCCCTAATAAGCCTAAATATGATGTAAATCCATACATTTGAAGGGAGTATGCTGTGTTTCATTCACATGCACTTATGTATTCATTGATCCATATGTTTTAAGCTTTATTGTCAAAAGATTGAAATGCATGAAAGAGAATGAGATGCCTTGAGAAAATATAGAAAAATATGACTCTAAGGGGAGACAAGGCACAAAAGAAAATGAGTATGGAAGAAATCTTACAAAATAAACAAGGTTTGAAAAAAATCATGCAAGAAGAGAAGTTTTTTGTGCATATCACCCTTTCTTTCATAAGCCAATACCTAGGCCAAGCTACAAGCTAATAAAGACCTACTTGATTTATGTTTGCAAGTGGCTAAGTGATGCGTATAAAACATACCACAAGTGTACAGTGTCAAGTTTTAGTATATGAATATGAAGTATGGATGGCGAACCCACAGGGATTGAAAATTAAGTTATACCAAATACTATAATTAGAATAGTCCCAACTTTATCTAGATGATCACTCAAGTGAATAAATTAATTAATCTACTAAATAAAATAAATTAACAAGATGAAAATTTAAGTGGAGAAAATCAATGAGAACGGATTCTAGAGGTTCGACTTCACTCAACTATCTACTATGTCGTGTTCTTCTAGTTTATTAACCACGAATCCTATGTTATTCTATTACCTCTCTCGAGTGTTAAATAGAAATAATCATTCAACAATCATCTTAATGTGTCCACCTAAGATAAATTATTAAACAATTTCAATAGAGCTAGATTTGTTCTATGGCTTCGTTGGAGTTATACGTCTGTCGACTATATAAACTTCTAACGATGTAAATTCATACGATCCTATTCAAAACCGCCTCTCTCGAGTGATAGATTCTAAATAAATATGACGATTCAACTATTGACCATTTAATTGAAACACATTCCAAATCAGGAATCACAAATAAACCAAACGAAAATCCAAAATATATTCATGAATTAATCAACGACACGGTTTCCAATCAAGATACGTCTACCTCTAGAACATAATGTCTTTAATCATCATAAACATAAAAAAGAGATAATCAAACGAATATGAAGATGACACTCCGGTAGTTGCCGTCGTTTTCTCCATTGTCAAAATCTCTACCATTCGTTGTAAGCGCACCGCCTTAGTCAATCTCCTCCTCTTTCTTGGTTCACTCTCGGTCTTGTTCTTCTACGTCAAATCTTTTTTACGTAAATATTATCCTTCCTTCCTTGAATTCTCGTGTCCCACATGATTTCTTGGTCAATCTTTGTTATTTTATATAATATAATCTGACGTGGTCTAATATAATATTATAAGATATCATATTTCCTTATATTTTCAAACTCAAGATTTGTTTCAAAATCTAACACGGCAGCATGCGTGTACAATATAAAATCTGACACCCACTTTTCGGCATCAAATTGGGTCCTTGTCATATTTATGTATTTTTCATTTTCTTTAGTAATAAAATACTTACTTATTTGGATTCCTACAAAATACCAAAAACAATAACAAAATGCATAATTCTGGTCAAATACCAACATAAAAATATAAGAAAAGAGAATAAAATATAAGTGCAATTATGCACTTATCACTAAGATAGTGGAGAAGAGAGTGCAAACGAGCTTATACTTGTGTTAGTGTATAACTTGAGCTATTGTGAGTTTTATATTAATTGAAATAATAATATGTGCATGACACTTGTTTATGACCACACACGCACGTTCATTACTTTGTTGGGTGTGAAATTCCCAGGGATTGAATTTGTTCCATTGTTAACTTTTCACCGCCTTTCATTATTGTGCATGTTTAAAATTGTTGAAAACATTAAAGCGAGAACAAGTTTGTTTGTTATGATGCTATGAGCCAACAAAAAATTGCAGTTTTTTCTGATTTACTCGATGTCGTGTAAAGATTGAGTATGTGGGAGTTTGATGTGACTAGAAATAGACACATCTATTGCGTTTAATTGTCTATGATTTGGTATATTTTGATGGATAAATTGATACATATGCTACCTAATCGTATATTTGTGTGAATGTAGGTGGAATCGAAGAAATTGAGCTAATAACGATGAATAGGGATCAAGAAATGCATTGGAGTTGATAAGGGATCAAATTAAACCAAGAAAAAATGTATAAAAGTTGACAAAAGACGACGATTGGTCGCCACAAAAGCACCGATCAATCGCTGAAGTGCGTAGCTGAATCAACAAATTGAAGAAGTGGCGATCGATCGGCAGATTGGTCCCGATCAATCGCCGAGAGACGAAGTTTGAAAAAAATAAAATAAAGAAGGCTGGCAATCGATCGCCAGCCATCCGCGATCGATCGCCAGCAAACTCCTGAATTTTATGGAAACTCAAGTTTTATCATTTTGGCTAGATTTTTACCTACCCTATCATACTCCTACCTTATAACTCGAAATTGGGGACCTCATATCAGACTATCATCATAGTTTAGACCTTAGATATTAGTTTGAGAATTTTTCTTTCATAGTTTAAAGGCGGCTACGAAGATCAAGGCGAAGGCGGGAGTGACGATCTCGACAAGCGGAGATCTTTATAGTTTGTCTATTCTTTTCCTTATGTTACTTGATTTGATTGTTTTTTAATTTAGTCATGAGTAGCTAAATACCTTTTTGATTTTTGGTTAAGGAAGACAATACATTGAGATTTATTTTTCTTATGAAATTCATGTGCTTTTTCATCAATTTTGGAATGAGTATTGTTTATTTTTCTGTACTTGATTGATAGGATTGTTATGTCTAATTATTGGATTGATCACCTAGTAATGGTGCATGCAATCTAACGCTTTTTATATGAAGCGACTAAGATTAATAATTTTGCGTGTGTAAGATTTTTAAATTTTAGGGAAAACATTCAACTAGATTAAATATAGACGCGTGGATTATATTGTCTAGCTTCGTTTTTCTCACTAGTTTATGAATCTATCATCTTTTAATCGTAATCACGTGTATTTGGATTAGTTGATTGATAAGAGTTAGAATAGAACGTGTGTGCTACCTAACTACGATTAATGTGAGATATGAATTAATTTTCAAATGCGAATATTCATATGCAAATTGAACCTTTGTGAGTATTGATGATTAAGATAATAAACCCAATTGTAAAGTCAACCGAAATCCAAGATTCTCCTTTTTATTCTAATTTAGTCACTCTATTTTACTCTTGCATGTTAGTTAATTCATAGTCTTCTTAGATTTTTGCTTCATAGTACTAGTCTAATTGATTTCAAAAAACCCCTTTTAAATTTCGTTTGCACTAATTGACACAAAAAATTCGTCATTCCTCGTGTGATCGATCCGTACTCGCTACATGCTTATTGCTATCAACTTGAGAATAATCAATTTGGGTTTACGAGATAAACTCTACCAATCACCTAATAATTTTTCTTGCGACACATTAAATTGGATATCAAATCCGTAATTGTTTGATCACTATAATTTCTGAAGCAACTACCAATCACCTAATAATATTTCTTGCAACCTATTAATTTAGATATCAAATCCGTAGTTGTTTAATCATTTTAATTTTAAAGCAATTAAGATTAATAATTTTGTGATTTTAAATTTATTATTCAATTCATATAACAAACTATTTCTTGGTTTCGAAGACATTATCCATCATATAAAAGCAAAGCAAAAAAAAAGAGTATCAAATTAAAATAAAGATACATCCGCAAAGGTCAACGATTCCTCTGCTCCACTTCAGTGCAACATTATATGCTCCATTTGTTTTTTTGATGGTTTTGCATTAACTTTTAATTAAAGACAGTTAAGTAATTCCTAATTGCATTCAAACTACATATTAAATAAATCATATATATCTACAGAAACATTTTCTATAGTTATTTTTTGGGTACATTTACTTAAAATCCCTACCTCCAAACATAACTTTAACATTCCTCCCTATATCAAAGATTCTTTATTCTAACTCCATACCATACTTCTTTTCTTTATTCCAACTCACTACCAGCCTCAAAAGTCATACACGCCCTTACTTTAATTGCATAAACTCCCTAATGCTTTTAGGATTTTTACAAAAACACCCAAATCTCATATTTCTAATAAACAACTCCTAATAAGGAATACGTAAATGTAGGGGCTTTAATGAACATGAGATTCTTCAGTTTCTGTCACTCGAGAACCCAAGGAACCTAGATCTCACCAAAGATCCAAGCACATACTTCGGCGATTTCATTTCATCCGAGAAATCGTTGAAAGAGGAGATGTAAAGATATGCAAAGTACCAACAGATGATAATGTATCTGACCCATTGACGAAGCCACTGTCACAGCAGAAGTATGATCGTCATACTAGATCTCTAGGCATTAAGTATATGTCTGATTGGTCTTAGTGCAAGTGGGAGATTTGTTGGGATATGCCCTAAGACATGTCATTAGATGATTGTTTATGACATACAATGTATTATGATTTTATAAATAGCAAATCATTATTATATATTATTCGAACATCTGTGTAATATGAATTGATATATAAGTTAATGTCCTTAGAATAATATTGTATTATTCTTAAAGATTGTCCCTAGTCAAGTATTATCATAAATCAGGATAACGATAACACATTGAGACTAATATGTTTTGATTGATGAATTAATTCATGGATATGAGATATCAAATCAACACATGGGTACATGTTAGAGAACAATGTACTGGACAGACCCACCATGAGAATGCTACATGGATAGTTATATGAGTGTCATAAGCAATTCTCATAGTGATAATAATGTATGTAATCCTTACGACTTGAGATCATCAGAGATCCCAACATAATGAGTTATGTATCTTGATATTGTCAAACGTTACCTGTAACAGGGTAAACTATAAAGACAGCTATTGGATACACTACGAATTATGTAGATGGATGTTGATTGATCAAGATAGGATTTGTCCCTCCTATATAACAGGAGAAGTGTTTGGGCCCTTGATCAAGTAAGACTAAAATGCATGGCCGTGCTCGAATGAGTCGATATGTGATATCGAGCTTATTCGTTTATTCTAGTTCTACTTGGGGATCAAGAAATAGAGATTGAATATACGAGTATGACTATTCCGTGACTCGTGTTCAATCTAAACACATGGACAAAGTGATTAAGTTACATGGTTAATATTATCACAAGTTCTAAGGTTATGTCGAGTCAATGACATTCTTGTAATTTGGGTAGCCTTGATGTGTTGCTAGATACCGCTCATTGCTTGTGACATAAAATGAGATTTTATGTCACTGCCAACATACAAGATCCTATCGGGTCGCACAAAAGATTAAATCGATAAGGGAAATTAAATTCATTGGATGAATTAATTAATTAAGAAGAGTCTTAATTAAATGATTATAAGGATTTAATTAAATTATGGGTTTGGGCCTATGAGACTTTAAGAAAGTCTTGAACCTTAATTAAATCTTATAATATAAATACAAGGTTATAATTAATTGTTTGAGACAATTTTATATCACATAACCTAGCCACACAAAGCTTGAAGCTCTAGGCCACCACAAAGCCGTGACCTAACCGCCGCTGCCTTTGGTCATTTTGTGTTCCAGCCATCTTCATTCGATTTAGAATCGTGTTTGGTTATTGTTCCGGTTTAAGAACGAGTCTAGCAACTTGTTCTTAAATCCCCTTTTTGATTTGATCGTGTGGATACCGTAGAGACAAATGTGCAAACTTTTGTTTGTGACTCGTGGTGCTACAACGAGGATTCTGCATCAAACACGCTACAAGGGTGAGACTCTTATTATCTCTATTCCGATATGAACCCTTTGTATAGATCCGCGGTTTTAGTAATCCAAATTTTATTATTCCGCTGCGTTGTATGCTCGTTGGATTACTTACAGTGGTATCAGAGCCATGTTACAAAGCTCATATAGAAAATTATGTGGTTAATTGTTTAATCATATTTAGATTTATATTGCATGCTATAAAAATGTATATAATCATATATGATATGAGTAAATCGGGTTTGTGAAATTATCGTAAAATTATATTTGATATAATTGAAGTTTATTGTATACGATACATGAAGGCGCAAAACCGAGCCCATAGCTTGATGGTTCGGCCACCACCATCACATTGACCCACGGCGGCCACATGAGGGCTAGGGTTTTTGAACCCTTGGCTCGAGATGGTCTAGCTGTTGTGGCTCATGTTCGTGCATGGAGGTGTATAAACATCGCTAGAGTTTGGAACTCTTTTGGCTCGATAAGTTTTTGAAACCATGCAAGATGGTTCAATCATGGTCCACGGAAATATGAGGGTTGACGGCTATTTCCATGTGAGAGCTAGGGTTTTTCGAACCCATTGGCTCGAGATGGTCGAGCCGCCACCGTCATGAATCATGAATGGTCCAGCCGTGTGGTTAGATGGTTCGGACCCATTTGGCTCATGTTTTGAGTCGCATTTAGTTTTGTGGCATGTGATGTCCCGAGCGTACGATAATTTTCCAAAAAAAATTATTTTACAGTTTTATTGGAATTAAATTTTAAAATGTTTAGAATTTAATTCATTAATTGTTATAGCATGTTTTATGTGTTGTTTGAGCATGGTGCATGGTTATAGCCCTATGACCTATTAGATAGGATTTTGTGAATGGTTGTAATTTAATACGACCTGCGAGTCGTACCTTCTCTATTTTTCTGAATGTATTCCCTCCCCTATGCTCCCCCTCGAATGTAACTCGAGGAATTCTCTAAATCATGTAATTGTTATATAGTTTAGGTAGAGTTTTATTGATGGAGATCAGTAAAGATGGACCATGGTGCCGGGATGAGAAGGCCATTCACAAAAGGGAGCCAAATAGGTGCTTGGAGAAGTTACCCTTAGGTTGACTTTTTAGATTTTCTCATTGGCTTGAGAAATCTTTAGTTGGGGCTATAACCATGTCACGTTTACTTTATGTTGATGTATGAGATGCATGTTTACTGTTTTATTTAATATTGATGCCTATATATATATATATATGTAGATATATATATATATTCATATATGTTCGGGACATATTTTCAATATTAATAAAATTATGAGATCAATAAATCCCTCTATAATATTAAGTTTAAGATGCCTTCCAATTAAAAATACTCGTCAAGACTTCGATTGAACATGTGTGGGTTTGCCAAAGCAAAGCACCGTGACAATCTTAGTAAGGCACGAAAGGATAATAGTGATATCCGTGTTATTTAAATTGGGTTCGACTTAACTAGTGTTATCTCAATAGGATTGGGAACCTAGAGGCATGGGGTTGGATAATAATTCATTAGATGAATTTGAACAAAGTGTTGTTCGTCCAACCATCCAAGAATTACATGTGATGTAATTGACAAAGTGTTGTCTACCTAAATAACCGAGTCTTGGGCGATTAGCCAAAGCTAACTCAAGATTAAGTGAAATATGGATCTTGGCCCACTAATAGTTTTGAGGGTTGATAATTTTAAACAAAACAGTGGGAGTGTCATTTACTATAAGACCATATTAAATGATTAAAATCATAAACTTATTTTGCATATTTATATTGTAGATATCCATGGCAACCAACAACGTTACAAATGCACTATCATTGCGATCGGTCCTTGAGAAGGACAAACTGAATGGGACAAATTTCCTAGACTGGTATAGGAATTTGAGGATTGTCCTCAAGCAAGAAAAGAAACAATATGTCCTAGAGGAACCCTTACCTGCTGAGGAACCTCCCTTGACGGCTGCTAAAGCCGATAAAGATGCTTACAAGAAGCATCAAAATGACGCACTTGATGTTGGGTGCCTTATGCTTGCCACCATGAACTCTGAGCTTCAGAAGCAACATGAGGAAATGGAGGCGTTCAATATGATCGAGCATCTAAAGCAACTGTACCAACAACAAGCAAGACAAGAGAGGTATGACGTCTCTAAAGACGTTGTTCCAGTGTAGAATGGTAGAAGGAAGTCTTGTTGGAACTCATGTACTCAAGATGATTGGGTACATTGAGAATCTGGAGAAGCTGGGTTTTCCTTTGGACCAAGAGTTGGCCACTGACGTGATCTTGCAATCGTTGCCTGAAAGCTTCAGTCAATTTGTCTTGAATTACAATATGATTGAAATTGAAAAGACTCTACCACAGTTGCTAGGCATGCTGAGAACTTTTGAAGCTAACAGCAAGAAGTCTAAGTCTACTAATGTTCTTATTGTGAATAAGAGCAAAGGAAGGGCTAAAGCAAAAGGCTTAAAGAAGAACAAGAAAGTCTTTGTCAAAACTAACCCTTATACTGCTGCACTTAAGCCAAAGGGAGGAGTGGCAAAAGAGGGGAACTGTTTTCATTGCGGTGAGACCGGACATTGGAAAAGAAATTGCAAAGTTTATCTGGAGGATCTTAAGAAGACGAAGGGAAGTGCGACTTCCACTTCAGGTATTTTTGGTATAGAAGTCAATTTATCTACTTCTTCATCATGGGTATTAGATACTGGATGTGGATCTCACATTTGTGTTTATGTGCAGGATCTTAAAAGGAGTAGGATATTGGCAAAAGGCGAAGTGGATCTCCGAGTAGGAAATTGAGCAAGAGTTGCTGCATTAGCTATATGAGATTATTCATTATCTTTGCCTTCCGGTTTATCTTTAGATTTAAAAGGCTGTTATTTTGCGCCTTCAATTACTAGAAACATTATCTCTATCTCTTGTTTGGACAAGTTTGGATTTTCATTTATTATAAAGGACAATTGTTGCTCCATTTATTTAAATGATATGTTTTATGCTAATGCACAAATGATTAATGGTCTTTATGTATTAAATCTTGATATGCCTGTCTATAACATAAATACTAAAAGGATTAAGAATAATGATTCAAATCCAACTTATCTCTGGCATTGTCGCTTGGGCCATATAAACGAGAATCACATATCAAAACTTCATAAGGATGGAGTATTGGATTCATTTGATTTTGAATCATATGAAACATGCGAATCTTGTTTAATGGGCAAGATGACTAAAGCTCCTTTCAAGGGACATGTTGAAAGGACAAATGATTTATTGAGTCTCATACATAGTGATGTATGTGGACCAATAAGCACACATGCTAGAGGTGGTTTTCAATACTTCGTTACATTTACTGATGACTTCAGTAGATATGGGTATGTGTACCTAATGAAACATAAACATGAAACCTTTGAAAAGTTCAAGGATTTCAAGAATGAAGTACAAAACCAACTTGGTAAAAGTATCAAAATCCTTCGATCAGATCGAGGAGGTGAACACCTTAGCCAAGAGTTTCATGACTATCTAAAGGAGTGTGGGATAGTCCCACAACTCACTCCTCCGTATACACCACAATGGAATGGTGTATCCGAGAGGAGAAATCGAACCTTGTTGGACATGGTTAGATCAATGATGAGTCATACAGATCTTCCGATATCCTTTTGGGGACATGCTTTAGAAACAACAATATTCATATTGAACCGTGTTCCATCTAAATCAGTGGAAAAGACACCATATGAGATATTGACTGGGAAACGTCCTGGTATGTCTTTTTGTGAAGATTTGGGGTTGTGAGGCTTTCGTGAGACGTCACTACTCTAACAAACTTGGACCCAAATCTGATAAGTGTTTATTTGTGGGGTATCATAAGGAAACGAAAGGATACTATTTCTATTATCCCACCGAGAACAAAGTGGTTGTTGCTCGGACTGGTGTCTTTCTTGAAAGAGAATTTATTTCTAGAAAAACCAGTGGGAGACATATAGAACTTAGTGAAGTTCAACCATAAGAAAACACTGAACATGATATTGAGATGGAAACAGAGCAGACACCACAAGCTGTTGTGGATAAAGTGCCTGCTCAAGAGACACAAGCCCAGCGTAGGTCTGTAAGAGAACACCGGGAGCCACAGAGATATGGATGTCTTGTGACTCAACAAGGTGACTTACTACTTATTGATGAGGATGAGCCGTCATCTTATCAAGAAGCTATAATGGGTACTGATTCTGAGAAATGGCAAGAAGCCATGAAATCTGAAATGGAATCCATGTATGCAAACCAAGTATGAACTTTGATTGACCCACCTGAAGGGGTGAGACCCATAGGTTGCAAATGGATTTTCAAGAAGAAGACCGACATGGATGGTAATGTACAAACCTTTAAAGGTCGACTGGTTGCAAAAGGGTTCAAACAAATTCATGGTATTGACTATGATGAAACTTTTTCACCAGTTGCCATGGTTAAATCCATAAGGATCTTACTTGCAATAGCTGCATTTCATGATTATGAAATCTGGCAGATGGATGTCAAACAGCTTTCCTTAATGGAAATCTGCTTGAGTATGTGTACATGACACAGCCCGAGGGTTTTGTCGATCCAAAGGATGCTGGAAAGATATGCAAGCTACAACGATCCATTTATGGATTGAAGCAAGCTACAACGATCCATTTAACACACATAAGTTTTTATACATACATCGATGCATGACATACACGTTGAGCTATATCCTTGAATACCCTGATATTCCTTGGATTCTGATATCAATAATTGGGGATTGGTACTGCGATACTATGTTGGCATTACATGGCCCGATATGCGTAGGGAATCGTGGTCCCCTTTGATTGATATGATTTGTTGAGACGGGGATTGGTGGCACCTTGCTGATGTCATCCGTCTGGATATCCCTATGTGATTATGTGATGTCAGGACCTGGGGTTGGTGGCGCTTTGCCGACGTCCATCCGTCTGGATACCCTATAGGCTTGACAGGCTCGAGCTATTCTGATATGGTTGGACTTTCGTTTATTGATTCAGATATACCCAGTGGATGGGTGTACGATATGATACCGACATGGCATGCATCGCATTGCATTGCATTGCATCATATATCACATTTTATAGATACATAATGTATATTCCATGATCGTTCCATATTGGGCTTTTGCTCACCCCCAAAGGGGGCTGTTGTTGTCTTTGTGTGTGGACAATGGCAGGTTATACAGGTGGCTAGGACCCAGAGAGGGCATGTCTGGTGGAAGCCACACTTGAGAGGTTTATTCTTTTGTTTATCCCAGTATCATATGTATATGTTTACCAGGGGTTTAACCCTGTGGTGTGTGAGGAGTTTATGTATTTTAGTTTATTTCACCCAATGTGGATATCTGTTTAGTAGTTTGACTGGTGTACGCTGGATATGAACTGATGATATATATTTTCAGTATATGTTGATTTGTGTTGGTGGTATGTTCCTCGTGCGATGAGGTCATGCCGAAATTTTTAGGGCCACATGTTAAGAAATATTAAACAAATCTTCCATTGTTTACGCTATAATTATCATTGTGTGATCATTAATCACATGATTAGGATTGGGCCCTCACAAAACGTGACATGGTTATAGCCTCTACTAAAGATTTTCTCAAGCCAATGAGAAAATCCTAAAAAGGTCAACCTAATGTAACTTCTCCAAGCACCTCTTTGGCTCCCTTTTGTGAATGGCATCCTCATCCAGGCACCTTGGTCCATCTTCATTGATCTCTATCAACAAAATAAACTATATTATATAACAATTACATGATATAGAGAATTCCTCGAGTTACATTCAAGGGGAACATAGGGGAGGGATAACATCTAGAAAAAAAATGGAGAAGGCACGACACGCAGGCCGTATTAAATTACAAACATTCACAAAATCCTATCTAATAGGTCATAGAGCTATAACCATGCACCATGCTCAAACAACACATAAAATATGCTATAACAATTAATGAATTAAATTCTAAACATTTTAAAATTTAATTCCAATTAAAACTATAAAATAAAATTTTATGAAATTATTGTACGCTCGGGACATCAAATGCCACGGACACTTGGCGCGTCTCAAGCCATGGACTTGCTAACCCGTAGCAAGCCCACGGTTGCAGCCATGTTTTGGACCAAGGGTTCGAAAACCCTAGTCTAACCCACGGCCCACCCATGCACGAGACTAGGGTTCGAAACCCTAGCCATGTGCGGCGGCTTGGACCTCATCGAGCCTAAAGGGTTCGAAACCCTAGCCACAAGACGGCGGCGGCCGAGAGCCATGGAGCCAAGGGTTCGAAACCCTAGCCCTTATCGGCGACTCGGCCCATGCTCGAGCCAAGGGTCCGAGACCCTAGCTTCATGCGGCGGCCGTGAGGTTCTCTCTAGCCATTGGCTCGGCTTGGAGCACGTATTCTCGTATACTACGATCTATCAATTATATCACATATAATATTGTGATAATTTCCACAAAATCGAATATGACATATCATAAATGAATCATACAGTTTCAAAGCATGCAAAAGATTCAAAACATGATTAAACAATTAATCACATAAATCCGATATGAGCTTTGTACACGGCTCTGATACCACTGTTAGGAATCCATCAAGCAATACGCAGCGGAAAATAAAACTTGGATTCCTACCATGGACCTATACAAAGTAATTATACCGAGATTGATAAGAATCATACCCTTGTAGCGTGTTTGTAGCAGAATCCTCGTTGCAAGACCACGAGTCACGAACAAAGATTTGCACCTTCGTCTCTACGGTATCCACACGATCAAATCGAAAAAGGGTGTTCAAGAATAAGTTGCTAGACTCGTTATTAAACCGAAACAAGACTCACGGTTCAAAACTGATCAACGGCGGCCGTCAAACCACCACTATTCACGGCGGCAGCGTGAAGAAGGAGGGCGGTAGTGAGGCGGCCGAGAGTGTCTTTGTTGGTGGCTATTAGGTTTTAATAATTAACCCTTTAATTATAACCTTGTTAGTTTATATATATTAGATTAGATTTAATTAAAAGACTTTTCAAAAGCCTTATTGGCCCATACCCAATATATTAATTAAATCTATATATCTAATATTTGTAATTAAGACTCTTCTTAATTAATTAATTCATCCAATGAATTTTATCTCCCTTTATTGATTTAATCTTTTGTGCGACCTGATAGGATTTTGCAATGTTGGCAGTGACATAAAATCTAATTTTATGTCACAAGCAATGAGCAGTCTCTAGCAACACATCAAGGCTACCCAAATTACAAGAATGTCATTGACTCGACTTAACCTACGGACTGTGATAATATTAACCATGTAACTTAATCCCTTTGTCCAATGTGTTTAGATTGAACACGAGTCATGGAATAGTCATACTCGTATATTCAATCTTTTATTTCTTGATCCCCAAGTAGAACTAGAATAAACGAATAAGCTCGATATCACATATCGACTCATTCGAGCATGGCCATGCATTTTAGTCTTACTTGATCAAGGGCCCGAACACTTCTCCTGTTATATAGGAGGGACAAATCATTTCTTGATCACTCAACATCCCTCTACATAATTCGTGATGTATCCAGTGATTATCTTTATAGTTTGCCCTGTTACAGGTAACGTTTGACAATATCAAGATACATGACTCCTTATGTTGGGATCTCTGGTGATCTCAAGTCGTAAGGATAACATACATTATTATCACTATGAGAATTGCTTATGACGTTCATATAACTATCCATGTAGCATTCTCATGGTGGGTTTGTCCAGTACATCGTTCTCTAACGCACCCATGTGTTGATTTAATATCTCATATCTATGAACAATTCTTCAATCGAAACATACTAGTCTCAATGTATTATCATTATCCCGATTCATGATTGTTAACTCGATTTTTGGGTAGCGGGTTAATTTAGTTAACAATAATTCCTCACTTACTAGAAATAAGTGATTCTGAAAAGGAAAGATGAGAAGGAGGTCGGAGAGTGCTCTCCGGTTAGATACCTCCAATGATCAAGTCAAGATCCTTTTTTATATAGTAAAAAACACACGTTTCTCTAAAAATTGTGGGGGTCCGGTCCCTCTTTCACCTGATATTCCCCCTGTATATATATGGAATGGTGAGAGAAAAGATGCCCTCATCATGCCTGGCTGGGACCTGAGGGGACCACTGACAAAACACCATAACCGCCTATTGCGCACTACCTATAGGATTCCACTAATACCAGAAAATATTCCCTCCAAACACTAGTCACTATATGATTGGTTCTTTTAGCAAGTGGTCCCCTAATAAGACAAAAATCAGGTATATATTTCCCGGGTAGAGGACCACACTAGTATCCAAAGTACCTTCCCGAACTCTGTAGAAAAGACCAAGATAAAAGTCTAAGGTCGGGATAACAACACGTGCTCACTAGTCCAGTTCAGCAGGACTGAAGATGACGATTGGAAATGCACCGACCTATGCATAAACAGCCTGAGCTGGGTACCGTTATAAACAATATACACTGACCTGCTCTTAACGGCCACAAGAACCCGCCCTTGTCAATTATTTCCGGCCTGAGCACTTCTGGACGAGATCATACTAGTGTAAGGGCAAGAATTGGGCTGGACATGATACCCAGATATCATGAGTATCCCCTCCTAGTCGAGCTAGTGTAACGCTGTTCTCGACTATGCTTGGATCGAGGCTTGAGTCGTACTGTCAGATTCAAATTTTGAACTCCTGACAAGACAGGGTGTCAGCAAGATAAGACCGTTGATGTGTTGATATAACTGCCACGCGGCAATATCTACAACCGAGACGTTTGAACTCCCTTGATCCTGGCCATTGAAATGGGCCTGGCCCTAGTGGCCCAATCTTTTGGACGCTTATAAATCAAACCCCATTCTTCATTCGCATCACTTTCTTTCTTCGCCTCCTTCCGCTCCATTTGCACGGATTTTTCTGTAAGTTCTTTACCCTTGCTCTTATTATTTCTACTCTTTCATGTCTGCCTCAACATCCTCAACTTCCGGGGCTGCCCTTAGGGGATCGGCCGCCGATGCCTCGGGCTCGGGGCTTTCGAGCCCTCCGACCTTGAGTGACCGGGCAGAGCCAATTATTACTGCCGTTCCTCTTCTTCATGTTCTTCCTACATCTATTCGTGACCCCTCCCCCCAGAACTTCGAGGTTGATCCTCGCGATCTGGTTCGGGCTGGGCTGCCCTGGTATGAGGTTCCTAGTTCTCGAATCTCGCCTGAGGCGGAGCCTCTTCTCCGTCGTCACGTCATTCCTCCCGACCATGAAATTCAAATACCAAGGTCGGGCGACCGTCCTCATTTGCCCCCTCCGGGATTCTTCCCCTTCTTTGTTTAACAAATCAGGAGTGGATTGCGCTTCCCCATTCCGGCTCTGTATCAAGATATTTCCCACTTTTTCTGCGTTTCCCTTAGCCAACTTAGCCCTAATTCCTATCAGATTATGGCAGCCGTGGCCTGCTTGTTCCAATCTCTAAACCTCCCCTTTTCTCCTCCTCTTCTACATTATTTTTTTCACGTCAAAAACACCACCTTTCCTGGTTTGTTCTACTTTGGGTCTAGGCCCTCGTGCAAATTTCTGGAGAAAATCCCGAGCTCCCAGAAAGGGTGGAATGAAACATTTTTCTTTATCAAACCACCCAGACCTTGGTCATGCCCAATGGCCTGGAGAGATTCTATTCCCCCGGGTCGTCCTCTTCCGCATCGGTACAAAGAAGACATATTTTATCAGAGAGTTATGTCAGCCATTGGGCGTCGACAATTTGATACAACTGTACTAATTCGAGAGGACGTACTCAGGCGATATAGGCTGAGCTCTTACCCGGCTAGTCCTCCTCCTGGTGCGTCCTCTACTAACCTGACTTTATTTTCTAGTAACTTGCTATTCATGTCTTTCATTCCCGTACAGGTAAAATGTCATTCAATCAGATGCTTTCGGCCATGGTTTCCCAGAAAAAGGGGAAAGGAAAGGCGATTCCAAAATCCCGCACTGAAGGGCGAGCTTCCTCGCCGCCTCCTACCTCCCAGGCTGCCCCAATAGTCATTCTCCAATCGGAAGAGAGCGGGGGTGGTGGTAACTCGCTGCTCAAAAGGAAGAGGGCTGAGAACGTCCCTGGTCCTTCGGCCCGGGAAGAGGTGGCCACCTCTCCAGGACCACAGACTGCAACGTCACAGGACTCTATTCAAAGCCCGCAGTCGGCTCGGACTGCAGGACCCGGTTCTCCTGGACTTCCCGTGGAGTATACACAGTCCACCATTCTGATTACTGGGGCCCCTCTGGACTACCGGCTGAGATCTTGGAGTGTATTACTACAGGCGCAGATCAACAAGCCATGGCGGGGATGAAGTGGAGACCTCTGGCCCAGGACGGGCTGTCCCGAGCTTTATCGGTATATATTCTTATTGTTCTTACCTGCCTCCTTGCAAATATCTTCTCACTGGGTTATCCTTATCCAGGGCTTACTAATGTTACGCGAAAGCGTTAGGAGGGGATCCAACTATGGCCAATCTTCATCAAATGCCAGGAAGAAAGCCCGAGATGCTGTACACCGGGCTGGAGCTATAGTGGCTGAGTCGAATGAAGCCAATGCCCGGCTTACAACTGTAGAGGCAGAGCTGTCAAAATACCGTGCTGAGGTCAATCGACTACGATCTGTTATTGAGGAGAAAGAGATTGCCCTTACAAAGTCTTCAACTGAAATGAGCCGCGCACGTTCTGAACTGGAATCATATGTCACCGGAGAAGTTGGTCGAAAAGAGGCTTTTCTGAAGTCCGAGGAGTTCAAGAGGCTCCTTGCAGCGAAGGCGTTTTGATTTCTGGATCTTGGCTTCGAGGGCTGCAAAGATCAATTTAGGACTCATGGTTTTCCTCCGGAGGATCAAGATCCAGATGACTTCCTAGATCTGCAGGCCATCGTGAATAACATCCCCTCTGATTTTATAGATCGGGATGTCTGACCCGGCTCCTTAAAGTTTACTTCCCCTCCTCTTTTTTTCTTTTTTTGTTTTTTGTTTTGAAGGAACGTCTTGTAATTCATGCACCATTTTACTTAATGAAAAATTGTATTGTGATGTTATTTTACTAACTGAACTGAGAAGAATATTTTACTAACTGAACTGAGAAGAAATGACAGTCATAAGCATAAAACAGTACTGACCTGTAGGGGCGAATCAGATAGATTACTTTTGCCTGATCTGATCTCTGTTTATGGTAATTACCATTGACAGTGATAGGGAACCGTCTAGAGTTCATAGCCAGGGCGGACCTCGACTTTCTTGGTCAGGGCGGACCATAACTTTATAGTCAGGGCGGACCATAACTTTCATAGTCAGGGCGGACCATAACTTTATAGTAGTCAGGGCGGACCATAACTTTATAGTAGTCAGGGCGGACCATAACTTTCATAGTCAGGGCAGACCATAACTTTATAGTAGTCAGGGCGGACCATAACTTTCATAGTCAGGGCGGACCATAACTTTTATAGTCAGGGCGGACCATAACTTTCATAGTCAGGGCGGACCATAACTTTATAGTAGTCAGGGCGGACCATAACTTTCATAGTCAGGGCGGACCATAACTTTTATAGTCAGGGCGGACCATAACTTTCATAGTCGGCGGACCATAACTTTATAGTAGTCAGGGCGGACCATAACTTTCATAGTCAGGGCGGACCATAACTTTTATAGTCAGGGCAGACCATAACTTTCATAGTCAGGGCGGACCATAACTTTATAGTCAGGGCGGACCATAACTTTATAGTAGTCAGGGCGGACCATAACTTTCATAGTCAGGGCGGACCATAACTTTTATAGTAGTCAGGGCGGACCATAACTTTCATAGTCAGGGCGGACCATAACTTTCATAGTCAGGGCGGACCATAACTTTCATAGTCAGGGCGGACCATAACTTTTATAGTAGTCAGGATTTTGACATGCATTTCTGAATAAGACTTCATTAAAAACAGAAACAAAACTCGGTATCCTGAGCTCATACATCGTAGAAATATACGCCTACGAATAATATTTCTAAGATGAAATACATTCCAGGGTCTCTTTAGCTTTTTTCCCTCCGCATCTTCCAGGTAGTATGCTCCAGAGCCCACCTTCTGAATAACCTTATAGGGTCCTTCCCATTTAGGGTCAAGCTTCCTGACTTCTGCTGACTGGACTTTTTTGAGTACCAGGTCTCCAACCTGAAAACTCCGAGGCATCACCCGTTTATTATAGGCTTTGATGACCTTGTTTCTATAGGACCCCATCCTGATCATGGCCCTCTCCCCTTTTTCGCAGATCATATCCAGGTCTAGAGCTCGGCGTTCGTCATTGTCAGTGTCATAAGCTTGGACTCTAGCCAAGGTCGCTCCTATTTCCGCGGGCAAGACTGCTTCGGAACCATAAACCATGCTGAAAGGCGTCTCCCCCGTAGGAGTTCGAGGCGTAGTTCTATAAGCCCAAATACACTGGGAAGCTCTTCAGCCCAGTCCTTTCCTACCCCATATAGCCTTGCTTTTAATGCCTGTACTATAGATCGGTTAGTGACCTCTGCTTGTCCATTACTCTGAGGGTAGGCCACGGAAGTGAAGGCTTGTATGATCTTCATTTCCTGGCACCAGGTGGTCATCTTTCGCCCCTGGAATTGTCTCCCGTTATCGGAAATCAACTTCCTTGGCACCCCAAACCGACATACAATATTCCTCCACAAAAAGTTCAGTACATCCTCCTCAGTGATCCGAGCTAGAGCCTCGGCTTCAACTCACTTTGAGAAGTAGTCCACGACCACTATCAGGAACTTCTTCTGCCTTGGGGCAATGGGGAAAGGTCCCACGATATCCATCCCCCACTGGTCGAATGGGCAAGCTGATATCACGGACTTCATGAATTGAGCCGGCTGTCGTTGGATTCTTCCATGCCTCTGGCAGCCCTCACAAGTTGCTACGACCTCTACTGCATCCCTTCTCAGTGTTGGCCAAAAGTACCCTGCTAGTATGGTTTTTTGTGCCAAGGCCAGGCTCCCTAAATGATCCCCACAGCAACCCTCGTGTATCTCGTGAAGCACATACCTAGCCTCTTCCTCCTTTAGGCACCTGAGCAAAGGCCCTGCAAAAGACCTCTTATATAAATCATCCTGAACCAGAGCAAACCTAAAAGACTGTCTCTCTACTTTTCTTGCTTCCTTTTTATCCGAAGGTAGCTCTGCGTTCCTTAAGTATTTTATGATTGGGGTCATCCAAATTTCCGTGCCGGGAGGCTCTAATGCTATCTGAGTTGATGGCAATAGCTCGGTTTGGCAAATGACCTCTCTTCGGCATATGGGCCCTAATGACGTGGCCCATTTTGCTAGCTGATCAGCTTCTTGATTCTCTTCCCGAGGTATCTGCACTATATTCCATTCAGAGAAACTTTCAGACATTTCTTGGACTGCCTTAAGATACTCCACCAGCCTCTCGCTTCTGACCTCAAAATTTCCATTTACCTGCTGGGCCGCCAATTGGGAGTCTGAATGAAGGACCACCTACTAGCACCTACCTCCCGAGCTAATTTCAGCCCAGTTAGTATCGCCTCGTACTCTGCCTCATTGTTGGATATCCGGAAATCTAACCTGATCATAGCTTTTACTTTCTCGCCGGTTGGTGAGATCAATACTATTCCAACGCCGCACCCTTCGTTATTGGAAGCTCCGTCAACATACACATTCCACGCCTCTTCCAGATCGGATCCCATCATTTCTGCGAAAAAATCTGATAAGGCTTGACCCTTGATAGATGTCCTAGGCTGGTAGGAAATATCATACTCGCCAAGCTCAATAGTCCATTTGACCAATCTGCCTGATACATCGGGCTGCGTCATGATTCTCCCAATTTGACTATTTGTCAATACCGTGATAGGGTGGGATAGAAAATATGGTCTCAGCTTCCTTGCAGTTATAACTAGAGCCAGTGCTAGCTTCTCTACCTCGGGATATCTGAGCTCGGCACCCCGGAGAGCGTGGCTAACATAATAAACTGGTTTCTGATCTGGTCCTTCCTGTTTGATTAATACAGAGCTAACGGCATGCTCCGTGGCCGAAAGGTAGACCCACAATTTTTCTCCGAGACCTAGCTTGACCAATACTGGCAACTCGGTCAGATGTCTTTTTAAATCAGCAAAGGCCCTCTCACAATCTTCGTTCCACTCGAAGTTCCTTGCTTTTCTTAACACTTGAAAGAAAGGATAGCTTCTATGCGCTGACCGGGAAATAAACCGGGCTAGGGAGGCAATTCGGCCAGTCAGCTTCTGGACTTCTCTTATGCTTTTGGGAGAAACCATGTCCTGCACTGCCCTTACCTTTTCGGGGTTGACCTCTATTCCTCTATCTGTCACTACAAAACCCAAAAACTTCCCGCTCTTTACCCCGAACACACATTTAGCAGGATTCAACTTCAGACCAAACTTCTTTAGGGTACCAAAAGTTTCCTCCAAGTCAGGTATGAGATCTGAGCTGCCCTTTGATTTTACCAGTATATCATCAATGTATACCTCAATATTCCGTCCCGCCTGTCCTTCAAATATTTTATCCATCAATCTTTGGTATGTGGCCCCGGCGTTTTTAAGGCCAAAGGGCATAACCACGTAGCAGTATGTTCCTTCGGAGGTGACGAAGCTGACTTTATCCTGATCTTCTTTGGCCAAGGGGATCTGATGATACCCTTGATAGGCGTCCATAAAGCATAATAACTCATAACCTGACGTGGAATCTACGAGCTGATCAATGCGGGGCAAAGGGTAGCAATCTTTGGGGCAAGCTTTATTGAGATCCCTGAAATCAACACACATCCTCCATTTCCCGGACGACTTTGGCACCAGGACCACGTTGGAGAGCCAGGTCGGGAACTGGACTTCCCTTATTTGCCCCGCTCTTAACAAAGTTTGAACTTCCTGGCTTATGACTTTGTCTTTTTCCGGTCCGAAATGTCTCTTCTTTTGCTTGATTATTTGACCTTCGGATCGACACTCAACCGATGTTGTGCAACTTCCGGGCAAATCCCAATCAATTCAACAGAAGACCATGCGAACACATCAGCATACCTTGACAGGCACCTCAACAGATCTTGTTTCAGGTTGCTGCTAAGGTCTGCTGCCACCCTTATCGTTCTCTCAGGTTGTCCTGGGACCAAAACCACCTCGTCCTCTCCTTCCAACAATGCGTGTACCTCATGCCCTTCTCGAGCCCTTTGTATGAGATGAACCCCTTGATCCTTCGGGCCATTGCCGTCGGCCCGTTTTGATCTCTTCACCTCTACCCTCACAGTGCTAGTGTAACACCTCTTTGATGATGGCTGGTCTCCCTTTACTTCTCCCACCTTCATCCCGACGGGGAACTTGATTTTTTGGTGGAAAGTGGAAGCTATAGCCCTGAATTCATTCATGGCGGGCCTTCCTAAAATGACGTTATAGGAAGACGGGGCTTCCACAATAGTGAAACAAGTTAAACGGGTCTTCCTGCTCTCCCCCTGGCCCATAGAAAGGGGTAGAATGATCTGCCCTAAAGGGTATACGGTATGTCCTGCAAAACCAAAGAGAGGAGTAGATATTTGCTCAAGAGTATACTCACCTAACTCCATCTGCTGGAAAGCTTCCTGGAATAATACATTTACAGAGCTTCCTGAATCCACAAAAACTCTTCCGATCTCATAGTTTGCGACGGTAGCCCTTATTACCAGGGCATCATTGTGAGGTGTTTGCACGCCTTCCACATCCTTAGGACCGAAGCTAATTACCACCTCTTCCTCAGCGTCGAAAACCCTTCCCACGCTCATCACTTCCCTCCTGCTCATAGCCTTCCGAGCTCTATTAGAATCACCATCAGTAGTTCCTCCTGAGATCATGTTGATAAAACCTCGGGGGAGCGGGTTATTCTTAGGTAGTTCCTGTTCTCCTGGGTTCCTTACTGGCCTCCATCCACGTGGTCTGCCCTGAAAGGAGCCGCGAAAATTAGTACGCCCATTTCTGCCCCTTCCTCGGTATGGACCTCGGCCCCTTTCTTGTGGAAGACCATAGGGAACGTTTGGACGAGATACTCCCTGAGTGGGCGGGGGATCATTCCGCATGGCTAGCTCCTGTCCACTATCCAGGTTACGACATTCTCTCATGCTGTGCCCAGCGATCTGATGGAACTCACAATACTTTTTTTCCGACCCCTTGCTCGGTTCGTCCTCAGTTCGCGGAGATTTGTGAGGGGCTTGCCCCTCACAAATCCGGACAGCCCCCTCTTTAGCAACCTTCAGGGGCGTAAACTGGGAGAAACGTCCGAGTCTTGCATCCTCTGCGGGCCTTTTTCCTTCAGACCTGCCATGCCTGTCACCAGTTTGTGCACCTTCTTTTCTTTTGGTACTCTGGGCCTCTTCTACATTAATATATTTCTCCGCTCGTGTCAGGAGATCATCATAGGTAGGAGGAGGTCTTTTTATTAAAGAACGAAAAAATTCTCCTGCCTTCAAGCCCTGGGTGAATGCGCTGATCAAAATCTATGCTGGGCAGGCAGGTACCTCAAGACTGACGACATTAAAGCGCCTAATGTATTCTCGAAGGGGTTCGCCCTCTGCCTGTCTCATTTCAAACAGGCTCAGCGAGGTTTTCTTATAACGCTTACTGCTGGTGAACTGGTGAAGGAAAGCCGAGCTAAACTCTGAGAAAGAGGTTATTGAAGAAGGTTCGAGTTGATTGAACCATTGCTGGGCTGATCTTACCAATGTCGTGACGAAAACCTTACACTTTAAGCGGTCTGAATAGCAATGCAACATGGCAACGTTCTCAAATCTACCCAAATGCTCCTCCGGATCCGTGCTTCCGTCATACTCCCCAACATTCGGGGGCCGCAAGTTATTTGGGAGATTCTCCTCCACTATCTCCTGGGAGAAAGGAATACCCTTTTTCAGAGCACAGTGACCTCCGATTCCCTTCTTCATCACTCTGACCTCCCTTCTTAACTCTTCCACCTCGCCTTCGAGGTTGAGGCCTCCTGCGGGTAGCGGGTGGGATGTGGCCACCTGTTCGGGCTGTTCATTTTCTCGAATACTCTCCCCCCGGCCGCTCTCGGATTGATCCATGGCTCGTTTCATTGCTTTTTCCACCGTTATCGAGATGAGGCGTGTGAGTTGTTCAAAAGTCAGTGCTCCCACTGTTATGCCTGCTATCGGTGGTGGCCCTTCTCGATTCACCGATGGTGCCCGTTGCTCATTATTTGTCTCCTGATTCGTTCTTCGCGTATTCACCATTTTTATCAACGTCTTATACTCACTTTCCCACAGACGGCGCCAATTGTTAACTCGATTTTTGGGTAGCGGGTTAATTTAGTTAACAATAATTCCTCACTTACTAGAAATAAGTGATTCTGAAAAGGAAAGATGAGAAGGAGGTCGGAGAGTGCTCTCCGGTTAGATACCTCCGATGATCAAGTCAAGATCCTTTTTTATATAGTAAAAAACACACGTTTCTCTGAAAATTGCAGGGGTCCGGTCCCTCTTTCACCTGATATTCCCCCTGTATATATATGGAATGGTGAGAGAAAAGATGCCCTCATCATGCCTGGCTGGGACCTGAGGGGACCACTGACAAAACACCATAACCGCCTATTGCGCACTACCTATAGGATTCCACTAATACCAGAAAATATTCCCTCCAAACACTAGTCACTATATGATTGGTTCTTTTAGCAAGTGGTCCCCTAATAAGACAAAAATCAGGTATATATTTCCCGGGTAGAGGACCACACTAGTATCCAAAGTACCTTCCCGAACTCTGTAGAAAAGACCAAGATAAAAGTCTAAGGTCGGGATAACAACACGTGCTCACTAGTCCAGTTCAGCAGGACTGAAGATGACGATTGGAAATGCACCGACCTATTCATAAACAGCCTGAGCTGGGTACCGTTATAAACAATATACACTGACCTGCTCTTAACGGCCACAAGAACCCGCCCCTGTCAATTATTTCCGGGCTGAGCACTTCTGGACGAGATCATACTAGTGTAAGGGAAAGAATTGGGCTGGACATGATACCCAGATATCAATGATAATACTTGACTAGGGACAATCTTTAAGAACAATACAATATTATTCTAAGGACATTAACTTATATATAAGTTCATGTTACACAGATACTCGAATAGTATATAATAATGAATTGCCATTAACAAAATCATAATACATTGTATGTCATAAACAATAATCTAATGAGTTGTCTTAGGGCATATCCCAACAAATTTACCCATCTCACGAGTATTAACTTTCATCTCTGCACAACAACCAGTTCTTCTTTCAGGACGACTCTCGTTTATCCTTTCTCTATGACCTTGACACGAATTTCAAAATGTTCTATCAAAAATATTTCCTTCGTTATCCTTGTGACATAAACAACTCTTGCATATTCATTATAAAAGTCATATGCTGCTTCTTCCCTATCAAATTCCACACCAATTTCGGCATTGGTATAACAATCATTATTAACATTTTCATATATCTTACCCTCTCATTATCGGAAGATTGAAAGATTGAACTAAAAATATTGATTGTTAGAAAAGATTGAAAAACATTAATATGAGGAAGTATTTGGGATTGAGTGGAATTGGGTGTTTGTGTGAGATATTATTTTTGTGCTAATCCATAGTTGGTATTATTATTATTTTGTGGGAAAGATTTCAAATTTAATATAAAAAGGTAATTTTTTGTTGAATGATTTTGCTCATATATGGAGATTATTTGGGAGAGAATTTAATAAGAGTTGTTTGATAATAATTAGTATATCAATGAAATAATAAGCATTAGGGATTAGTAGAACTATCAAAATGTGCCAGACCCAATTATTATCAATGAAATAATAAGCATTAGGGATATCACAAGGATACCTACAAATTAAATATACCCGAAATATTATAGAAAATGTTTCCGTGACATAGATGATTTATTTAATAGGAATAGTTTGAGTGCAATTAGGAATTACTTAACTGCCTTTAATTAAAATTAATGAAAAACTAATTAAAGCACACGTGTCATCAAAAAATAATATGGAACATATAATGTTGCACGGTAGGAGCAGAGGAATCGACGCCTCAGCAAAGACCTTCAACTGATTTCATCAAAGCTACCAAATTGTAATAAAATAATAATCTCTATCGCAACATATAAAAAACAAAAAAACAAAAAAAAAAACCCAAAATTCACATTTAAAAAACACCCAATTTTCTTAAGTTTAAAGAGGAACTATAAAACAAATCTTCCAAAGAAAAGGTACAAGAAAACTATAGAAATTTCGCATCACAAAAACACCCATTTTTAAGTTCGCAACGGTCGAATGATTCAACACTCTCATCGATTTTTAGCATGACGGTTTTAGATCAACTGTAACGGACATGTCACAGATTAAATCGGTTGAACCGACCGATCCGATTATGCATTCTTCTTTTAGACCTAAGTAGTTTTCGATTATCCATGTGTTTTTATAGCTAATTGCATCCTTTATCATGTATAAACACTCCCATCTTTCTGCATGCTTTTCTTACCAGATTGGTTCTTCGGAATCAAATATCGAAGTGTCGTTAACTAGGTACCCGATCTCAGGATCCTTGAAGGTGCCGTGAGGTACAAACGTATCGAAGCCCCATTTGAGCTTCATCCCAGGAAAACGTCTGCCCTTCTCTGCTACATGTAAGGAATCAACGACAAATATTTATTCATGGATTGTTGATCATGTATGGAATTGAAATATGGTGTTGGGGAGCAACGAACAACAAAACGAGGGAAATTCCAAGTTGAGTTGTTGCTGCCATATATAGTTTTTTTATAAACATTTAACATTTGATCCTATAATTAGTATCAAATGTCCAATTTTCATTGAAAGTAACATAACAATCAATACATGATGTTGAACTGATATATGATTCTAAAGACATAAGTTGTCAGCTGTAAAATATGGATTAATTCCTTGAAGAATCAAATAATTGTCCTTATTCTAGTCGAGAAGAAACAATCAGAAAGTTGCTCGGATGACTCAACTATTAAGGAAGATACTACATGATTGTATCAAATCTTCTCATATCCTTTTTATTTGTAAAGTAATATCACTTAGCATATTAAGGGAGATATTATCTTATCTTCAACCATTGTAAATTGTATAAACACTTCTTCTGGTGAATAAACTCGATTGAGCTCAAAATATCAAAACTTCATATGGTATCAGACTAATTGATCCTCTCCCACCACCACATACCCTAATCTGCATCGCCCACCATCCCTACCAGCCGACCACATGTGCCTTTCATGGCCTCCTCCAGCATCACCGATTCTCACTCCTCTGCCTCTATTGTTACTATCACACCTCCAATACCTATCACCGCCCATCAACATCTACCCGTAAATTTAACCTCATCTAATTTCCTTCTTGGTGGCACAACTTGTTGCCCTTCTCAATGGTTTGGCTTCATCGTCTTTGTTGATGGTCACATATCCGCACCACCTGCGGGTTCAGAAGTTGCTTCGTCTTCTGAGTTCTCCCATTGGTTCCAACAGGACCAAATTATATTGTCGGCCATCTTTGAATCATTATCGTCTGAAATACTTCCACTTGTTGCCTCGACGACATCCTCAGTCGATGCATGGCACATTCTGACTCGATCGTTTGCCAATAGGTCATGCACATGCGTCATGTAATTGAAGGACGATCTTTCCCACGTCTCACTTGGCTCTCAGACAGTCACCACCTTCCTTCAATCTGTTAAGTCAAAAGCCGATGAACTAGCTATCATTGACAAGCCCTTAACTGATGATGATCTCACACTGTATATACTGAACGACTTCGAGAAATTACCGCGCCAATCCGTGTGCGAGAGACCTTTCTTCACTTTGAGGAACTTCATGATCTTCAAGTTGCCCACATAGATAACTTGAAATGTCTGGACTCCACTACATCTTCACTCCTTGCCACTGCCAATATGGCTGTTCCAACCCCAAAGCAATCCTCGCGCTCCCAAAATTATGGTGGCAGCAGCCCTCGCCGTGACAGTTCTAGTCGCGGTTACCAGTCACAGCAATGATGGGGTGGCTCGAACAACATTCGAGGCTCTGGGAAGGGTAACAATTTCTCACCGTCGTATAATTCCAATTTTTCTAAAGCCCCTCGCACTGTTGTGATTTGTCAGATATGTGGTGCACATGGGCATATTGCCCAGTATTGTCAAAAAATGCAAGCGTCCGCAAATCATGCTCAAAAACACCCCAGTTTTTCATCCTAACACCTTGTGGTTAGTCGACTTTGGTGCCTCTCACAGTCAATTGACCTCAATAATCTCTCTGTGCACTCTGAATATGACGGCACCAAAGATGTTCATATTGCTAATAGAACTGACCTCCCAATTACGAAAACGGGTACCTCTACATCGAGCTTCCCTGCTAGTACTTTTTATTTGTCTGTTGTATTATGTGTTCCTGATGTTCGGCAAAATTTATTATCCGTTCATCAGTTCACAAAAGATAATGGTGTTTCTCTTGAATTCTATCCTACTCACTTCTATGTCAAGGATCAGGTCAGAGGGGGAGATTCTTGCCAAAGGCTTGTGTAAACATGGTGTTTATCATATTCACTCTCCACCAAACAAATCTCCACCATCGGTGTCCTTTGCTCTCGTCGTCGCTCGGGCTTCTACAACAATTTGGCATGCTCGATTAGGCCATCCTTCCTCTAGAACTGGCTCTTTTATTATTTCGCATTTTAATAACCTCCGTATTGGTATCGCACGATTGTGTCCATTCCGGCCTTGGACCACGCTTGGTTTCATAAGTGATTTTCATCTTTGAAGCAGCTATTCGCACTCACGTAGGTGATCTCCTAGAAGGGTATCCCGATATACTCCAACATATTCTTATATGTCTTAGGAATCATTAAAGGCCTTTTGCATATCCTTGTGCCCCTTTTGCATGCTACATCCCTTATAATAGGAATGTGTTGGAGAGTGATCTCCAAGGTGTTTATAAAATCTCATAATTTTAGTTGTTCCTTTCGAACCTAGATCTTGGGATCTCTAGTCAACAATGTTGGGTATCCACTATGAGATTTTGATTATAGGGTTTAACCCCATTCCCCTCGATAAACATCCACATGATCTCTCGGTTAACCAATTTATATGCGGATCCGCGGTTTCACATAATCACTCATGATTATGCCACTAGAGATCATTTTGTCATATAGCATTAGCGCAACATATTTTAGTTGCATGCACATGATTTTTCTCTAACAACTTATAAAACCACTCGGCCGAAGAAGGTTTATATGTTTTTCATAAAGAATTTTTCACAACAGTATATCTTCAGTTTTGGGTAATCACATTACCTCATTTGCATCATTTTATCCTTTTAGGATATTTCCATCATCGAATTTTAAGCGTTATTAACGCGTTATTTTTACAAAATTCGAGACCAGAGGAAATACTCAACTTTAATTCACAATTCATATTTAAGCGCATAGATTCTTAAAAAATTACAAGTTCAAGATTCTATTTCTTGTAAAGTTGAAATTTAAAAGCAAAGCTTAGAATTTGTTAATCGTTGAGATTTCATTCTTCAAATGTCTTGGAAACTTTTAATTCCAAGCATTGTTCTTCATGCACACATATAAAAATGTATCGTCAACATTTTTCATTTGTTACTTGATGATTTCTAAATTGATTCCCCAATGAGCATATCATCAATACACAAGCATACATATGCTTAGGTTGTACACATCTGTCACACTCGTTAATCTATTTGACAACGTTATTTGTCAAACTCTTCATGTCACTTATTTGACGTTTGTTATGACTTCACTTTAGCTTCATATTCTAGTTTAGCCAAGCACCCCAACATTTCAATATTGTAGGAAACTCTCTTTTCCTTCAACCACAAGGTTTTTCGTCATTGCCTAAATGTGGTACTTAGTTTGTGATTGAATCCTAAGAATTGCAACCCCCCACAACTTCGGGGTAGTAACGAAGTGTAATGGCATTCAAACTTTCGTGTTTCAAGTTCTAGCGTTATCGTCTTACAAATCCAAATTCAAGTTTTTAGTTCTTGAAAATTTTGGATTTAAGCCTACTTGCTTACAAAAGTTGAAACTTGGAAAATATTATCAAACTCGGTGCACAATTTGTAATTTAAGCGCACTAACTTAGAAAACTTGAAGTCAAGATTTTAAATCTTGAAAATTTTGTTATAAACGTACTAGCTTAGAAATTCAAAATGAACGAATTTGAGATATTACAACGCCTAGTCAAAATTTGTGGCTTCGATTTATCACTTGTATTTTAAGCGTACCAAGCTTAGAAACTCGAGTTCAAGATTTTATAGTCTTGCAGATTCAAGCTTAAGCGTCAAATTCTTAGACAACACAAGTATAAGCAACTCACAATTTCTCATAGCAAAACTCATTTGCTAAATTATTGCAATCTCATTGGCCTCGTTTTTGCTTCATAACAAAAAAGTCACAACAATATCATGTGCAAATATTGATAAAGTAACAAATTGCTTTTCTCACATCTCTAGTTTGCACAATATTTCCATCACAGATATCATTGTGAGTTAACTCTAGAGACGTTACGATTCTTCTAACAAATGAATGACGATTTTGTTAATTTAGTACCCACACAAGCAATAAATTTAACATTACAGTTTTGTGCAGTGAACTATGGTATAAATGATCCTAACAATCATGCCACAAACCATGAGATTCAATACAAGAGTAATAATATAAATTTTATTGCTTTCAACAAATATCGTCATTACATTTATTTAGAATCACTCTATCATTGGAGTTTACAACTTTCAAAGATACACAATCTACTTAAGCGGTAAGCGCTAGATCATCCAAATCATTTGAGAGACGATCTTCTTCGGTTACATTTACTTTATCAATAGCCTTCCCACGATCGTCTTTATTGCGACAATCCTTCGCCATGTGATTGGATTTTCCACATTTGTAGCACTTGCCTTTGAACTTCTTCGCCTTTCAGATTTGGAGGCCATGCCGTCAAACTTGCGCTTTGTTCCTACGGGTTTTTCCACTAAGTTCACTCGTGCTTCATGTTGGTTCCAATTTTCCTTTCTTTCGGAAATTCTATTGTCCTCTTCGATTCTCAAGCGAACCACAAGGTCTTCAAGATTCATCTCTTTTTGTTTATGCTTGAGATAATTCTTGAAGTCCTTCAATTATGGAGATAACTTTTCAATCATGGCGGCCACTTGGAATGAGTCACTTAGAACCATTCCATCCGCATGAATTTAGTGCATGATTACTTGCAAATATTGCACTTGTGCTATCACTGGCTTTGTATAAACCATTTTGAAATCCAGGAATCTCCAAAAGATGAATTTCTTCATGCCGGCATCTGGATCTATACTTTTTTCTCCAAGGATTGCCACAATTCAATGGCCGTCTTCACTAGACAATACACATTGTATAATGTGTTGTCCAGTCCATTGAGAATATAATTCTCGCACAGGAAATCGCTTTGATTCCACGCGTCAACCGCAATCCTCTTCTGGTTGTCGGTTTCACTCTCCATAATAGTAGGAGCATCCTCATTGAGAAACCTTGCCAACCCCAAGGTTGTCAAATAAAACATCTTTTGTTGCCATTGCTTGAAATTGTTGCCAATGAATTTCTCCGGCCTTTCACCATGATGTACTAGAGTCGTTGTTGCACTCGACGAAGCCATTTGTTGCTAATATTGTCTTAAGACTGTAGTACAAAATTTTATGGGTGTGTATCTTAGGAAAGTAGCAAGCAAAAACAACAAATGACTTTGTATTAGAAATGTCGAGGCGAGATTTATAATCTCTGTCCTTAAGACAATATTGTCTCGCTACTGTGCTAACGGTTTGCTATGATAATTTGTCTCACAAGATACAACAACTATAACTTGTGATAGGAGCACTCGAAATCACAAGTCCTCAAACCACAAAGGTTCAAAGCACTCAACAAGAAGAAATTTGATAAACAAACTAATTGCTCACAATTTGATCTTTTGTATGATGTAGATTTCGAAAATCATATTTGTAACAAGTGGAGAATGTCCTATATATAGTAAATGAAAGATAGGAGTCCAAAAGACACCATTTGGATGAACCATATCAAGGAAAAAACGTACCCCAATGTGAATGGACGCATCATTTTACGTAAGGGACGAAAATTTCTGACAAGCTCGATCAATCGAGCACAAAAAAATTATTTATTTCATTTTGTTTTCCAACAATTATTGCTTCCCCTAATTCCAATTCTAAGGAACCTTTAACGTAGTTGCCTCAGCCGCCTCAGCAGTTGCACTTCATATTTTGCTGACATACTATAATTATCTTGTAACAAGAATTTATTAACAAGTGGTTGGTAAAGTGCTCCAACAGTCGTAACCAATTGTTCACTATGATTAAATAATTTGCTTCTTGTAGTTATCTTTCTTTTTGCCCTCATTTTACAGGTGTTAAATTCCTAGGATTTGGTAGAGACCAAAGCAAATGAACTTTTGTATAGTTAAATTGATTCACAAGATAGAGATGCTTCTTCTTCTTTTATATTCTAGTGAGTCATGATGCACTAAAAGTAGGATTCACAATCGGGTCACGTATAATCTCGGCCTACCCGACCCGATAAAAATAAAATTGATCCTAGTATAATTTTGAGTTGGTTATACATTGGATCAGAGACCGCAAGATTCATCAGCTGATTGGATCTACAATATTTGAAGATTTTAAGAGCAAGATGAGGAGACAAATGATGCTGTCATTACAAGCCTGCAGAGCGTGTCTCAGAAGATTGATCAGGCAAGGACATAGAATAAATGAACGGATGGATCTATGGATCATACATTTTTTCTATGAATTAGCGGATGAATGACTTTCTACACAGCTTGCTGCTAATAAATTATAACCGGATTCAAAATTCAGTCAGATAGAGAATAATCACATGGAGAAAGATAATTAGAAATTCAAGACCAAGTTCCAACCTTCACTTACTTCGATAAGTTTGCCACTATTCGGTTCAAGCTCTTGAAAAATGACGTCATTCTTAAGTTTTCAAATGCTCCAAATAATGCAATATCACAAACCATTTCATGTTGCGTTGTCCCACATCGTGAATTTACAAGCTATGTTAGCTCTTTATAAGATACATGAGTTACTCCACTCATTACTAATTGGTTTTGAGTTGGAAAATCATGTATTCTTAATTTGGTATTAGAGTCAATGTCACATGTCGATTCTCATGAATTATAAGATAGTGCAATTATTGGGAGTGGATTTACAGAGTGCAATAATTATCGCTCTTGGAAACCAATCAAAGTGTAACGCTTGGGCTGCTATACGGTTTAAAGATTAAAGTTGCACCGTTACAACCAACTATAACTTTTGGTAAAGCGGCAAACGCTTGATCCTACAATTGGTATCAGAGCATGCTTTTCATGTGATTGGACTATTCCACCCAAATGCTCACCGTCACCCGTGTTATCAAGCCACGTATTTGACTTATATAATGTCACACATGAGACTACTGAGAGTTGTCCCATATTGGGAATTTACAAGTTATGTTAACTCTTTATAAGATACATGAGTTACTCCACTCATTACCAACTAGTTTGAGTTTGAACCCCATTTATTTTTAATATTCTAGATTTTATAGCAACTCTTGGATGAGTTCAAACCTTAGTGTTGAATCAAATTAAATGATTTACCAACGAGTTAGCTCCGGACATCCTTTTTCCAACTCTTTCATTTGACGAGTATTTCGTGTAATCTTACCAAAAAAATAAAAAATAAACTGAGTTTGGAGTTGGACAAAGTTCGATCGATATAGTAATTCTACCGAGTCCAAGAAATGAAGACAAATGTTCATTGAAATATTTTTGAGATTGATAGATGGTAAATCAGATTGTTACTTTGTCAATTCACATGGGAACTTAAAGTTGTACAAATTTCATCATGTTTTAAAAATTCTTTTACGATTCTTTGTTTTTTGATTTAAAAAATACAAAAGCATTACGGATGGAAAGGTGCACTAGTAGTGGAAATGGTTGATCATGTGGGGGCATAAGCATGTTTTGGTCTCGGTTATAATCAGTAGTGAGGAGTGCTGAGTATTTAATCTCTCTCTTTTTTGATGAATACATTACAGCATGAGTGGATGAATGATTGCCTTTGCTCTATATTTGTACCCACCATTAACCATTCAACATCACCCATCAATCTGTTCTTTTTGTACTGGTTAACAAGTGCTATCACAAGTGTCGATGGAAAACCACAGATATTAAAAACTCATCTTTCTTACAAACATCTATTGGTACCATAGTTCACATAAACGGCCGTGAAATAGGAACGATAATCGCGGTAAAGTTGCATGCTAGAACCTTTGATGCATTGACATTTATGAAAATCACTTGGTGCAATGTCAAAAACTTCTAGGACACATACACCCATCGGACACTCATCGAACACGTATCAGACACGTCAAGTGTCGTGTCATTAATTTAAAAATAAAAATTAATTTGGACACCCGTGTTGGACACTTCTGAGAGCCGTGTTGGACGCTTCTGACGGACGTGTCCAACAAGGAAATAATATTTTTGGAGGTTAATTGTACAATTTAAAAGGTTTTTGACTAAAATAAAATTTGGATTTGTTTGTTAAAGTTTATGTTAATTGAAGTAATATACATCTTGTGCTGGTATTAGTGATACTATAATGATTTTAGGGACATTCATTTATTTATGCGTTTCTTGAATTTAGTAAAAATATATTTGGTATTATATTTTATTTGGGCGTATTTGTTAAGCTAATCGAAGTACTATGCATTTGATGTTAGTATAATAGTGTGTGTGATATTATGATGATTCCAGTGACATGCATTTATTTATATGCTTCTTGAATTTGATAAGAATATTTTTGTTGTTTTTACATGGTTGTAGAATTTAAAAAATGTGCATTTTAATATTTTGCAATATAGTGCATGTATAATATCTATAAAAATATATTGAAAATTCGTGTCGTCGTGTTCGTGTCGTGTCCATGTCGCAATGTCGGTGTCCGTGCGTTGTACGATACAACGGATGTGTAATTATAACTGCAATTTCACGGCCGCTGCGGAACGGAACGGTGATATCGGAACAACAGCTTCTAGGAACGTGTCGGCGAATAATTTAATTTTTTAATTTTAATTTGATTTTTATTTTTTTATTTTTTCACGACCGTTGCGAAGCATTTTTAATTTTTTTGAATTTTTTCATTAATAATTTGTCAAATTATCTAATCTTTTATTTAAAAAAACTACGCGACAATAATTACGACCGTTCCACGAAATGTCATTGGAACTGGAACAAGAGCTTCTGGGAACGTGTCGGCGAACCATGATTGGTACCAGCTAAAGAGTTCGGTTCTCTTAATCAAGGTCTCAGAGAGTTTACTCAATTATATGCCGGACCCAACTCGACTCGGTCATATTATGGACCCGACGACGCTTCATGAACCGAGGGTTAGGCCAAATAAACTAGTTGTTGCTTGCTCAGTGGTACCCTTTCAAGAATCGTTAATTCTGACATCCTAGGTTTCGACTCTGTGGGACTTTTGGTTAATATATATAGGCCTTGGAATATCATACTTTGGATTTATTTTGCAAAAACTTGGTGTTATTTTCATGTTTGTTGGTATCTAAAAGACGTGTCTATTTTAGTGGTTAGAGTTTAATGTCGCAAAATCACCCTTGGGAATTGATTGCATCAAATGATTTTAAACACACCTGATCAAAGTAAACCAATTATAGTTGATGTCATTAGATTTTAGGAGATTTGAAGAAGATTATGATAAATGATGAAAGTGACCCTTACATCTAGTGGGCTTGTCCCATTCATCACAAAAAGTGGCGGAGCCAGAGGGCCACGAGATGCAAGGGTGATCGTCCCCTTTAGATCCATAAATGGTAAATTTTAAAACGGTCCCATAGATTATGAGTTTTTTTAGGCTCGTCTTTTTATAAATAATCAAATATAGTCTCACATGAATTGTTTATCATAAAAATAATAATCCAACATAAATGTTTTCAACAACTTTAGTTCCACATAAAAAAAAAAATTTATTACAAAAGTGGACATACTATTGAATAAGGGACTTTGAGACCACTTTCGATTATATGAGATTATATTTATTAGTTCTAAAAGTTTGTGATTGGTATTATGAAGGCGTTTAAGTTATGTGATCATCTGTTTCCCTTTTAAACTTTTTTAGAACTTTACTTTCAGTCTCGGCTCCATCAATACTTACAAACCAAGAACCAAACAAAAATATTGTTTGATATTAAAAAGTTCTTTCCCGGCATATTATAAATTGTTTAATAGCAAAGTTGTATCCCATTATGAGTCTCATAAATATCCTTAAACACTCCTACCCCTACAACAAAAAGTGGAGGCCAACACCAGTGAGTCCATAAATACAAGCTTTAAAGATTCTGGCAGATTGTTTGACACTCTGGTATTAAAGATCTAAGTATGGAGACACCCCAATCTCCGACCCCGCCTCACCAGTATCCGCGAGCAATCCAACTTAAGCTTTATCAGGCTTTCATATTCTCAATTCCTATCCTGTTTTCAATCATTCTTTTTCTTCTATTCTACTTGTTCTACCTCAAAAGAAGATCTTCTGGCTTGTCATCAACCTCACCAGTTCTTCCGAGGACGATTAATGATGTTAACGTAACAATAGTAAGTGATTCATGTTGTTTTCATCTTCAAAGTGTTTTATCTTTTTGGTAGATTTATATGTTAGGATCTTTTTGTTGAATTCTCCTGTCCAGCCTTCTGATTCGGATTTGAAAAGCGAGCTGAAGAACAACCTCTGCACAGTCTTGTTTGATGATTATCACAAAGCAAGGGATCTACTGTGAGTTCTGCTATCTGTACTTGATTTTGTTTACTACATGTTAGCCGTTTTAACACGAATCATGCACTAGTTTGAAAGTTTGTGTGACGGGAATGGACGATTCTGGCTGATTGTTAAAGAGATATTTACCTTTTTTAACCTTTTTGTGAGGTGAAAGTGGGCTTTAGACAAGGACTTTAGCTGAGTGCCAATAATCAGTTACAGTTTCTAATTTTCACTTTTACCTTATGAAAAATCAATGAAAACACTCATTCATGTTGTATTATTTACTGAAATCATGTATGTCAAAGATGCCAAACGGAGCTAGAAGGTGAGTTTATGGTAGACTTAGAAATATATTTATATATATACATATACTTATATTATATACACATACCTATATATATACATAGGATATATACATATGCAGAGCTAGGGGGTGGGCTTAGCCCTAGCTCCACCATTGATTACATGACTGATCAGAATTGGCCTATGGCAAGAGCAGAACCCGAATCACATGAATAAAATATTTTTCAGTGCTTTATCGATCACACTTTCGATCCCTTCTGACGTATAACATTTTTGGTTACTTGATTAATCAAGAATATGTAACAGCGTCCACTCTTTTACGAGATGCTTATGGGCTATATAAAGTAGAATAAAGGTGAAAGGAGCACTAAAAATGTCATTAAGAATTTACACAAAAGTTACCCTTTTTCTTTCTTTTCCATCCATGTTAGATCTTTAATAATATCGATTAATTAAGCCTGTGAATCATGGAAATAAATGTAACACAGGTGCTGCGTATGCTTGGGAGAATTTGAGCTGAAAGAGGAGCTGCTCCAAGTGCCATCATGCAAGCACATGTTCCATATTGACTGCATCCGCGATTGGCTCCAATCGAGTTCAACTTGCCCGCTTTGTCGAACCCCGGTTGTATCTGACAATACTAGAAACACCGCCCTTCAATCCCACCAGCAGCTACACGATTTTCCGGCCAACGTGGTGTCTGAAAGCGGTGAATCCAACGGCCATCAAGAGGTGGTTCTGCCGCCAAGGCAACTCCAGTTGCAGAACTCCATAATGATTGAGGGATCATCTAGTGCTAGTAGTGGCACTTTCTGATGGATGTTAATCATGGATTGTGAATGTAAAGAAATGCATAACTTTTGGGAAAAATGCATTATTGGTCCTTTATCTTTAGTTAGTCTGAAATTTTGGTCCTTGTGGTTTCAAATCGGCAATTTTGTCCTTTATGCTTAATGTATCAACGATTTTGATCCTTTATATTTCAAATTTGTAATATTTGTCATTTAATTATCAAAATCCTTGATTTTAGTCCTTTAATTATTATCTTCACAATTTTAGTCATTTAAACCATGACTTAAGCACATATTTTATAATTAAGATGGCAAATGTTGTTGCCAAAGCAATAAATGTTGTTGCCAAAGCTTGCAAAAATCTCAATTTTACCCTTTTTACAAAGTATTTATTCCATGTCTTATAATACTTTATATTATTTGTCTCAACTTTTACTTTATATTTTAAACCAATTTTATCCTTCATTTCATTATTTTTCATTATTTCCAATGAACATATTTAATTAATATATGTGTTAATTATCTTGTGATTTTTAAAATTTTCGTATATTATTTATTTCATTTTTTAGATAATAATCTAAAACATTGTTTGATTTGAATTTTTTTACTAACTAAAACAGTACATGTAATAAAAAAATATTATAATCCAAAGCTACACTTCAATATAAACATATAAAATATGTACATGGAATTTAAATATTTAATATAAAAAATGTTATAAATTGATTTTAAAAATTTTACAAAATAAAACCAAATAAAATAATTACATAAATTATGTTTAAAAGTAAAAAAAAAAAATAAAAAATTGGCTATTTCAATTAATTCGGTTAACCGATATTTTTAAAATCGAAATCAAACCGAATTAAATGATTTTTTTTAAAAAAAAATAAATCAAATTTTTGAATTAACTGAACTGAATTAGAATGCACCAAATACGTGACCAATCAATTTATAATAAAATAACTCTTCATGTTACTCCCAATTTTAACCCTTTTAACCCTTTTAAATTCTATTTCATGTTACATATACTCCATTTTATGAATAAATTATAGATCAAATGGATTGTGAGTAAGTTGTAGTGTAAATAATATTTGGTCAAACATATGTTTTTCCACTTATCACTTGATTTTCATTTGTCATGGTTGTTTACTTGTCTTTATCATGTCTTTACTGGATTTAAAAAATGTTAGTTAAGTTTAAATTTTATGAAAACTGTATTAGATCCATGTGATACGATATCCGAAAATAGTTGAAAATTTTATGAGAAATATACACATAAAATCATGCCGATTAGAAGCTTGGTTTTTACAGGTTTTAACTAATAGGGTTAAAGTTGGAAGTAAACAAAGAATTCTTTTATTATAAATTGATTGGGCACGTAATTTGTGCATTTTAATTCGGTTCTGTTAGTCCAAAAATTTGCTTTTAGATTTTTTTAAAAAAATTGATTAATTCGGTTTAATTTTAGTTTTGGATTATAATATTATTTATTACCATACTGTTTTAGGTAGTAAAACAAATTCAAGTCAAATCATTTCAACATTATTATAAAAAAATTAAATACATAATATACTAAAGTTGTCACAAGATAAGAAACACATATATTAGTTAAATATGTTCATTGGAAATAATGAAATGAAGGATAAAATTGGTTAAAAATATAAAATAAAAATTGCAAAAATAATATTAAGTATTCTATGGAATGGAGTAATTACCTTTCAAGAAGGGTAAAATTGAGATTTTCGTAAAATTACTTTGGCAACAATATTTGTTGTTTTGGCAATAACACTGGCCAATTAAGATTAGCACTGCCGATTCCAACGACCCCCAGCAAGTATTCCCTTTCCCATTAATTAAGCACTGATTTGGGGTAAATAATGATACATTCCCTTTTCCCCTCCGATCGACCATAACGGTAGATCGAAGAGCTCCACCACTCCGTTAGGGCTACTTAATGGGCCGGATCAATCCGGACTCGGCCCAAAATCGGACCGATTAGCCCGGTTCGAAACCGAAACCGGGTTAACCGGTTAGATTTAAAAAAAATAAAAAAATAAATAAAAAATTTATTTTTTATTCAGCATGGCAACAGCTATAAAGCCGTTGCCATGCTGAACGTTGGCAACGGCTATAAAGTCGTTGCCAACGTTCATTTTTTTTTTAAATATATATTTTTTAAAAACTATAAATATGTGAGTTTTTTCATTCTTCTCCTCACAATTCATTCTTCTCACAATTCATTCTTCTTACAATTCTATACTTCAATCTCATATTTTCCTCTCAATTGTGCTATCTACAATTTATATATAATAATGGCATCTTCATCTAGCAGCGGCGCTGGTCGTAGCCGGGGTCGTAGTCGGGGTCTCATCCCGGGTCGTCTATCACTGAGTTCATCTTCGGCAATGAATTTTCCTGTACCAATACCTTAGTTAAATGAAAGTTATGATTTTTTTGCTGACCTCAATGTTGGTGGTTCCTCTATGAATGTCGAACCGCAACAACCCGAACAACCTGTCGAACCTCCTGCTGCCCAAGCCCAAGAGAGACAACAAGTGGAGTCATCCGGAGCCACTACAGCAGCGAGTAGACAACCGACTCGTGCCAAAAGAAGTAAGATATGTGATCACTTTGAAGTCGCTCAAAAAGAATGTACTAATGAATCTGTTGCAATATGTAAATTATGTAAAATGCAATATTCATATAAAGCTGGTGGTTCCAGTGGAGGCACTGGAACATTTAAAAAACACTTAGTAAAAAAAATAATTTTGATGAGACAACATTACAACCATTAGGTCGAGAAGCAACACAAGCACAAATTAATGTTCTCACTGGCACGAATTTTATTTTAACTGCTGAAATTAACCGTAGGTCACTTGTTAGATAGTGATTAGATGTGAACTACCTTTTATACAAGCTGAACATCCTGGTTTTATTGAATTTGGTTCGTCTATACAACCCATGTTCAAACATATTTCCAGTCACACACTAAAAAGAGATACATTGTTTCAACATCTTTCTAGTTTGTCTTGTAGGGTTAGCTTAACAACCGATATTTGGACAAATGTAAATTCAGATTCATATCTTGTTGTCACTTGCCATTGGATTGATGATATTTGGTGTATGCAAAAACGGATTTTGTCTTTAGATGAGTTAGATTGTGCACATACTGGTTATGTAATTGCTAAATATGTATTCAACACTTGTAGACATTATGAATTCAAGATAAGGTATTTTCGATCACATTAGACAATGCAGCGAATAACAATGCTGCGATGCGTGATTTAAAGACCTATCTGAAACCAATGCTTGATGGTGTTTTCTTTCATGTTAGATCATGTGATTAATTCGGCTGTTAAAGTTGGTTATGAGGACAATCACTCAGCATGAATACTGAACTAAATGGTTACGAACGAGCCGTGTAAAGCGCGATTGGAAACAATTATGTTTGTCTAATGGTTTAAAGCATCTTCTTTTTCCATCACCTATGTTGCACGGATACGGATACGCAGATACGGGTACGATTGCACGGGTTTTTTGAAATTTGTAGGATACGATACGTCTGGATACGGTAAATTTTATTATTTTATATATATATATATTAATATATAATTAATAATATTTGTAAGAAATCGAGTTTCAAGCATATAATCAACATTAAACACATTAGAAATCAGAATAAAGTTGCAAACTCACCAAATTCATGACAAATGGTAAAATATTAATCCAGGACATCTAAAAATTTCAAGCATATAATCGACATTAAACACATTAAGGTGGTTAAGGAATAGGGATTAAATTAAATAATTTAATTTTAATTACAAGTTCAACCCTATTTTTTTAAAAAATTCCAAAAGTTCTCGTATCTAAGCCGTGTCGGGTACGGTCAGCGGCATATCTTGACCGTATCCGAAACGTATCCGAAATAAAAACTTAATTTTTGTCCAAAGATACGCCACGTGGCGTATCCGATACGTATCGGTGCCGTCTCCGCTCGTTGTATAATATGTTGAATGCTATGTTACCTTACACAGATATTTTAACTCCATTTTATAATTCATATCAAATGCCTGATAGCGATGATAGTATTTATTTGACTAATGAAGATTGGGAATTTGTTGAAAATTGTGTATTATTGTTAGGTACTTTCAAAGAAGCGACAGAACGCTTCTCCGGTATTACTTATCCAAATTCCGTTTATTTTCTTCCTTTAGTATTTAATATGTTTGATTAGTTTATAGAATTTAGAGATGATTATAACTTGCAGGTTTTGTTAGTGAAATGGAAACTAAATTTATAAAATATTATAAACAAATCCCACACGTGCACTGCATCGCAACATTGCTAGATCCTAGTCAATGTTTATCTTCATTTGAGATATTTTTTGAATATTATGCTAAATTTTTGGGGAAGGTTGTTGACGATCAAAAGACGTCTACAATGCAATCTCTCCAAAATATGTTTCAGTTGTATTATAATCAACAGGCAAGTGAATCATCGTAACAAAGGCCTGCTGAAGAACAACCCCAAGCTCAAACTAAAGGTGGGGGCATAAATTTGCTTAGGATGCTGGACAGGAAAAAACTTAAGGGAAAATGACCTTCTACTAGCACGTCGATTGAGTTGCAAATTTATCTGAATTATCAATTTGTAACGGAAGACAACTTCGACGTGTTACAATGGTGGAAGTCAAATGCGGCACAATTCCCTATCCTAGCCAAAATGGCTAGAGACGTATATGCGGTACAAGCTTCAAGCGTCGCTTCTGAATCTGCATTCTCAATATGTGGCCAAATTATTGGAGAATACAGAAGTAGTCTCTCTGCTGAATCGTTATGCATGCTCACATTACTTAAAGATTGGTTTGAAGCAGAATGTAAGAATAGAAGAGATGGGGGCGGTTGACGAATTCGTAAACCATTATGACGAGCAAGAAGAAGAGAACGCAAAAACAATACTGATCAATTATGAAGAGTGCTAAACATCAATATTTTTTTATTTTGATTTTTTAATTGCCATTTCTTTACAATTATTTGTATGCATCTATATTATGAAATGAAGAAGAAATGTATTGAATTTGTGATGAATATTGGGGAAACATTTATAACATTAAATAAAAAATAAATAAAACTTTTTAAAATTTTTTTAAAAAAAAATGCGAAAAAAAAATAAAACGGACCGGACCGGATCGGCCCGGAATCGTTTGGAATCGGAACCGAACCCGATCTGGTTCCTTAACGGATCCGGAATCGGCCGGTTCCGAATCGGACCGGACCGGTCCGATCCATTAAGCACCCCTACTTCCGACGCTCAAAGTCAGGCGAGAAGCTACGAGGTAGTATATACTTGTAAAGTAAGTAAAAGAATTATTGAATGAATTGGTGCCCCAAACTCGGTGTTTATAGGCGGAGAACTTAGAGTTACCATGTAGCAAGGGACTCCTTCTATGTTTATCCAAATTTTATCTGGATATGCTAAAATCTTGTGAATACAATCAAATCCCAGATACTACTCCGCGGATCACGGACTTGCCTAGTTTAGGGGGCACAGTTCCCTTGTTGTGCCCACATATTAAGCAGGGAATGAGAATAGCTCGGCCAATGAGCTCGAGTCCCAAAATAGGTCGCCAAATTGGTGGCTGGAGGGCGAACAGATAGGGCAAAACACGTCGGCCCAACATGTCGAGCCACACAAGAGTTTGGTAGATAAGGCGATGTCTCTTGAAGTAAGACAATTAACATATAGTGGACACAGATCGACTCATCAGGTGATAACTTCTTATTAATGGGTATCAATCGGTGTTTTCGATTAGTGGGTCCCAACCATATCCCATTTGAAAATCAGTTCAACCGACCCCTTTGCCCCAACCATATCTCTGCAACCGTTTTTTCAACTACGTTAAGAGGATGCTTGAACTGATTTTCAAATCAGTTCAGGATTGGTGGAACTGCACGTGAACTGTAATAACAATAACAAATGATAGTGTTCATCGGTTCAGCAGAAGGAGGATGCATCAGTTCAGCAGGATAATGTTCATCGATTCAGAAGAAGATTTTGCATCAGTTGAATGTGGATCTTGACAAGCAAGGACGAAATCCACTTGCCTTCCGATCAGGAACTCCCGATGTTGAGATTTATCATCTTGAACCAGAAGAATGAATTTGCATTCAAGAAATGATGAAAAACTCGTGTTGTATTATTGAAATGAATGAATTGAATTATTTGCAGAGAGTCGTTGAAGCTATTTATACATGTATTTTATTTGCTGCTGCTGGAAACATGAAGTTCTCGATCCAGAGCTTCCCTGTAGCGTTAATCGATCAAAAGATGAATTTTCTCTCTCTTTTCTTGTCTGTTTTATTTGGGCAATCCTTGTGTGGTGTTTTGTTTTAAAGTTGATACTTCTGATGCCATCTGGTGTAAGATTTTTAATGAATGTTACTCCTTCACTGTTGCAGGTTCGTTGAGATTTCGAGAGTACTAATGGAGATGAGCTTGAAGAGGATAAGGAATATGGAGGGGAGACTTTTCCATTGATCAGAAACATTAGTAGATGGGAAAGGGGATACTCGGTGGAGGTCGTTGGAACCGGCAGTGCTATTCTTAAATACTCGGTGGAGGTCGTTGGTATGTAGCAAAATCCTCCCCTCCCCATGATTTTAAAAAGAGCAAATGTCATTCAACATCCCATAGTTTACATGATGTTTCACTTACCATTCATACTTTGAGAAATTACACTTTTCATACCAAGTAAATAATTTTTTTTGTGTGCCCATTGGCTTAAAATCGTAAAAGGTCAATCATGCTTCGGTATTACAATAAAATGTTAACAAAACATTATATATCTTTTTGACCGCACTACTGTCGGGTACTGAATCGGGTTTTACGATGGCTCCTCACCACTAAACATACGATCGCAACCGATGGTTCTGTTAGAGAGCCCTTCAACAATAGCCAACATAGTTCTGTTGCGTGTTCTAAATAGGGCGTAGGGGATAACCAAATATAAAAGTATTTTAAAGAAATCTGAGAGATAGATGGGTAGCGGCTTTTATTTTATTCTTGAAATACTTATAATATCTATTACATTAAAACATCTCATTTTGGGAGGAGACGAACTTGTTTAGTCTCTCATATAGATGAGGCTTGACTCAAGAACACATAAACTATTATACAGAACAATATTACAAACAATTATAAAGAAAGAAAGAAAAAAATTTATATCAAGCTATGAAAGTTGAAAGATTACAAAGCTTGGAGACTACAATTTTTATTCTCAGAAAACTATGGAGAATTTTCGATGTCCTTAACTTCCTGAATGAGTGCCTTTATATAGGCGTGCATCCGGATTTCAACTTCGGATTCCAAATCTTGATAATGGTTGAGTGCGCCCGTGAGTGCGCTTTAACTTTCACGTGGTTGGCATCTTTGTCTGAATGTGCCAACTTTCTTGTGAGTGTTCCATTATTTTTGTCATAGTGCGTTTAATAGTCACTGCAATAATTTTTAATGGTCCACGCATTTTCCTTTGTCGAGAATCTTTACATTATTGGTTTTTGTGATCCCCGAGCTTTATGAAAACAGGCCTCTTATCAACAGGAGTTTTGTCTCTTCCTGCCTCTGATATGTCGGGTTTGGATCAGAATCCTTTCCCAAACTCTGGTTCTTTATGCAACGGGCATGCTTGGCAAATATGATCTATTTATCGGCCAATGTGTTCCATGTTGCAGAATTTCCGATAAGTTTCTTTTTCCGCCGAAATCTTGTTTTCCCAAAGAATTCTTCTTTTTGTTTCAAAGAGTTCTTCGGTAAATCTTGTTGATGTTCCTGTCATGAAATTCAGTATGAAAGTACCGTTGGCTGAATTCTGCAAGAACTTAAATGAGTACTGGAATTTGTCAATTTCCGTTAGACAAACCCAAAGACCCCATGCACGTCTGGTTGAAACTTCATCTTATGTGATAGTCCCAGCCAAAATTGGTATACCTTCTGGTAGCGTCATTTTTTATATTTTTAAGGCATTTTCGTCTGGTCGTCTGAGCTTGATAAAATGAAAAGCCTCAATGAAGCATTTCTTTGCTGGTTCTGGAGCAGCACTAAAAAAATACAACTCCAAAATATCTCCTCTGGCCAAATGTGGATTATTGGTCCATGTCTCATGAACAACTTCTCTGATCCACTTTGATAATTTTGAGATTTCAGAGAATGCTGGTGCAACAGTATAAACCTAAGCCAGAGCTCCGAAATTATACCATTCATGAACTTTGTTTGGATGGCTGCCTGGTTTCATCCAAACTCTCGGATATTTTCCTGAGATATCAACAATAGATTTGTCTGGGTTGATACCCCGTCTGGTAATTAGTATCTCCCAAGTTCGTTGGTAATCTTGCATAGGTGAAGAAACTAAATCATCATTAGTTTGAACCCTAGAATTGCTAGTCATTGGCCTAAGGTTCAACTCTCCCTCTTTTAACCCATAGGTGATGGGTTGACTTGAAGGTTCAGATTGCGATAACACCTGACCCTCAACATTCGCTACAGCTTGTACATCCTCAAGGAATGCATCATCTGCAGCACTCATGACAGGGGTACTTGAATCCCTTACCTTCGGGTTAGATGAGCCACGTTCTCTAAACTCTCATTTCTGCACCGTTGGAGGTGCGGCCTAGAGGATGGGACCTTTCAAGACTTCAAACAAACGTTCATGGTCCCGAAATCATGCTCGTATGTGATCAGTAACAAGTTCCTGATCTGCTCCTTGAAGTCGTCCTGCGACATCAGCATTGAGACAAAAAGTCCAAAAGTCTCGTTCCAGGATCTCCAGGTTTTTCCTGAGATTCATCACTCGTTTGATGGTATCGCTAGCAATGTGTCCCTCCATCTTGTGTTAAGAAATCTGTAACATTTTTATCAGATTTCACAATGACAATAGCGTAATCATAATATTTGCATTCAGCTTGACATCTTAAAAGTCAAGCCTTTTCTGGTTTTGACTCAATTTTGTTTTTTAGAAAAGACTTAACACTTGTATTATCTATTTTCAAGATAAATTTCTTCGCAAGTAGGCCAATTTTTAAAAGCCTTTCTGACTGCACAGAATTCTTTCTCATTGATATGCCATCGGATAGCTTTACTGTCTGTGAAGAGACTTTTACAGTATTTGCATGGCATTTCTTCATCTGGTGTGGCTGGCTTTCATGAGAACCGCTGCCCACCAATGATCACTAGCATCCGTGTATAACACCAGTTCATCCTCGTTGTTTGGGATTGCAAGATTTGGTAATTGCCTGCAAACTTCTTTCAGCTGTTTGACAGCCTGTCGATGGTCTTCAGTCCACTCAAATTTAACGTCTTTCTTGAGTAATGGACTGAACATCTTTCTGTGGTTTTCCAGATTATTAATGAACATTCCAGCAAAATTAACAACTCCCAGAAAGTTTTGAAGTTGCTTTAAATCCATGAGATCATCTGGATATCCCTTCACCTTTTCCACAATGTGGTTTTGAAGGACAATTCCAGATTCATCAATCTCGATTCCAAGAAAATTGATTTGTCTTGTGGCGATTACCGCCTTTCTTTCGGAGAGCACTAATACTTCCTTTTAACAAACATCTAAGAAGATTTCCAAATGTTCAAGATGTTCTTTCATGTTTCTTGACACGATGAGGATATCGTCAATATACACGAACATGAAGCTGAAGTAATCTTTGAAAAGATTGTCCATCTTTCTTTGATATATCTGAGGAGCATTTGCCAATCCCCTTGGCATGATATTCCAGGTGTAGTATTTGGATTAAATGTCTTTGATTATTGGATTAAATGTTCAATGATGAATATTCATATGAAAATTGAATAGTATTTGGAGATCGATGATCAAGATAGTAAACACCAATTGTAAAGTCAAACAAAAATCGAGAATCGCTCTTTTCTCATAAGTTAATTCATCTAGTTAATTTTGCATATTATTTTAATTTTGCATCATAATAATAATTCAGTTAATTTCAAAACCCCTTTTTATTTTAGTTTGCACTAGTTAACAAAAAAATACATAATTTCTCGTGGGATCGATCCCTACTCACGCTACTACATATTTATTGCTATTAACTTGAGAATGGTTAATTTGGGCGTACACGATAAGCGACACCAGATACCATTTTTGTGATGGATCTGGGTACTTGAACAAAACTTAGAAATGTGTTCAATTCAAGGATGTAAAATGTTACAAAATTTGAAGAAACGGGATGTAAAGTGTTACAAACCTTGAAAGTGCATTATGTAAGTTGTAATTATTCAAAGTATAGTTCGAAAGTGAAATCAGAGGTAAATTATAGGATCAGTGTCCTTGAACACAAGATGAGAGACAATGCATGAGTAAGATTCCATATGCGTCAGCTATTGTATCTATCATGTATGCCATGATATGTATTCGTATGCTTTGAACATGACGAGCCGATATCAAGTTGATCCAAGTGAATGTCACTGGATCGCTATCAAGAATATCCTTAAGTACTTAAGAAGAACTACGTATACATTCTTGATTTATGGAGGTGAGGAAGAACTTAATGTAATAGGTTACACTGATGCAAGCTTCCAAACCGACAAGGATGATTTTCGATCGCAATCAGGATATGTGTTTTGCCTAAATGGAGGTGTTGTGAGCTTGAAGAGTTCAAAGCAAGAAACAGTGCCGATTCTACAACTGAAGCTGAGTATATTGCTGCCTCAGATGCAGCAAAGAAAGCTGTTTGGATCAAGAAGTTCATTTCTGAGCTTGGGGTTATGCCTAGCATTCTAGATGCGAGTGAACTCTATTGTGACAACAATGGAGCCATCGCATTGGCTAAGGAACCCAAATCTCACCAGCGATCCAAACACATACTTCGGCGCTTTCATTTCATTCGAGAATTCGTTGAAAGAGGAGATGTAAAAATATGCAAAGTACCAACTGATGATAATGTATCTGACTCGCTGACGAAACCACTGTCACAGCAGAAGCATGATCGTCATACTAGATCTTTAGGCATTAAGTACATGTCTGATTGGTCTTAGTGCAAGTGGGAGATTTGCTTGGATATTCCCTAAGACAACTCATTAGATGATTGATTTTGGCATACAATGTAATATGATTAAAGGCAATTAGTTATTATATATTATTCCAGTATCTGTGTAATATGAATATATATATGTGTTAATGTCCTTAGAATAATATTGTATTATTCTTAAAGATTGTCCATAGTCAAGTATTATCATGAATTAGGATAATGATAATGCATTGAGACTAGTATGTATTGGTTGATGGATTCGTTCATGGATATGAGATATCGAATCAACACATGGGTACATGTTAGAGAACTATGTACTGGACAGACCCACCATGAGAATGCTATATGGATAGTTATATGAATGTCATAAGCAATTCTCATAGTGATAATAGTGTATGTAATCCTTACGACTTGAGATCACCAGAGATCCCAACATAAGGAATTGGGTATCTTGATATTGTCAAATGTTACCTGTAACATGGTAAACTATAAAGACAATATGGATACACCACGAATTATGTATAGGGATGTTGAGTAATCAAGAGAGAGTGATCAAGAAAGGATTTGCCCCCCATATATAACAGGAGAAGTGTTTGGGCCCTTGATCAAGTGAGACTAAAATGCATGGACATGCTCGAATGAGTCGATATGTGATATCGAGCTTATTCGTTTATTCTAGTCTACTTGGGATCAAGAAAGATAAGATTAAACTATATGAGTATGACTTATTCCATGACTCGTGTTTAATCTAAACACATAGGACAAAGGGATCAAGTTACATGGAGAATATTATCACAAGCCATATGTAATGTCGAGTCAATGACATTCTTGTAACTTGGGTAGCCTTGATGTGTTGCTAGATACCGCTCATTGCTTGTGACATAAAATGAGATTTTATATCACTGCCAACGTTGCAAGATCCTAATGGGTCGCACAAAAGATTAAATCGATAATGGGAGATATTGGATGAATTAAGTTGATTAGAAAGAGTCATAAACAATATAATAATATATATATATAAATCATATATATATATGGATATAGAGTGCGCATAAGCTAAGGGTTTTTCGGAAAAACCCTAATCTTATAAGCCACCTTATTAATATCTATATATATATCAGAGTTGAAGGTTTAGGGTTCATCAGACAAAAATTAAGATTTTACGAAATCTAAACCACTTTTTCGAAAAGTTTAAAGGAGCAGCCGCCCTCTCGTATCTTGGTGGCTCTTCCCTTCTCGGTTGAATTATCAAGTCTAGCAACTTGATAAAGATCCCTTCATCGATTTTATCGTGTGGATACCGTAGAGGCAAAGCTGTAAAGTTTTGCTAGATGACTCGTGGAACTCGTGGACGTTTTCTGCATCAAACACACTACACAGGTATAACTCTTGACACCCGATATGATAAGCTTCGTATAGGTCCTCGGTGGGAATCCAAATTTTTTTGTTCCGCTGCGTTGTATGCTTGTCGGATTACTAACAAAATCTGTCTCGCCGTAAATCATCCACTGATGCATGTCCATCCCTACAAGAGACATCCATTGAGCACGTGAATGCAGCGGGAGGATTCCAAGGGCCACCACAAAGGAGTTATGATCATCCATCGAGCAACTACAATCAAGGTTGGATGGATCATCCACACCAAAGCTATGAGAATAAACAAATGAACCAACCTCCACCATATAGACCGCCATATCAGAGATCTCCACCACCGCCAGTGCATGCTCCTTCTGAGAGGTTAGAGAATATTTTTAAAGTTATTGCTGAAAATAGCCTGTAATTTCAATAGGAAACGAGGGTGAGCATTCAAAGCTTGACTACTCAAATGGGACAACTGGCAACTTCGCTCAACAAGATTGAAGCGGGCATATCAAATGGACTACCTTCACAGCCAGTTGTGAACCCGAGAGAGAATGTGAGTGCCATCACATTAAAGAGGAGTGAAGATGAAGCTGAGAAAAAGGTTGTACTGACGCCACCCGAAAGAGAAGAGAAGGACACTGAGAAGGACGTTGAAGAGCTCATGCATGAAGAGGAATCACGAGGCAAGTCCCCTCCCCTCCGTGAATACAAAATTGAAATCACATTCCCCCTTGCTTTTAAAGAGAATAGGAAACACGAGGATATCAAGGGACTCTACGAGACTTCTTGACGCTGTGAAGCAAACGCTCCACTACATGATGCCATAAAGAAAGTGCCTCGATATACTAGATTTTTGAAGGAAGTTTGGAAAGGGGATAGTAGCAAGGAATGCAAAGGGTGTCCCAAGATTGAGCTAGGCGAGAATGTTTCTGCGGTCATCCAAAGAAGCATTCCCACAAAGTGTAAGGACCCTGGTATGTTTTCTATCTCATGTGTGTTGGAAACACTAGAATTGAGAAGACAATGCTCGATTTAGGAGCTTCCATTAATGTCATGTCTTACTCAATCTACACTCAACTTAAAACATGGACTTTTGAAACGAAATAATACTGTGATTCAATTAGCTGATAGGTCCACTGTTATTCATAGGACGATAGTAGAATATGTACTATTGCATGTAGAGAACTTGGTCTTCCCCGCTGATTTCTATGTCTTAGACATAGAAAATGGTGATCCATCTGGTCCCATTCTATTAGGAAGACCATTCTTGAAAACCTCTAAATCTGTTATAGATGTGAATAGCGGCATGCTAACAATGGAGTTTAATGGTGAGGTTGCAAGATTAAATATCTATGAAACCGTTAAAACACATGAACAATCTAGTTATGCTATTGACATCAATGATGAATGTGATTCTGATTTTGATAATGATGATTTGTGGGAGATGGGAAAGGCTACTGATGGCCTTGATGACAAAGGAAGTATGAACTCAAGTCTTATGCATACTTTTCATAATATTGCTGCCTTATCTACTCATTATACTACTGACCCTCTCTCTTCACACTTACAAGATTCTACTGTTGAAGGGAAACACCCTCCGGATAGACCACAGAAATCAACAAATGTTGAAGCAAGAACAAAGACTGAGGACGACCACTCAAAGGCAAACAAACCGAAGTTCAAAGGACTAAAGAAGATATTGAGGTGGAAGAAGAAAGATAGAGCGACACCGCATAACCCACCTTGATAGAGGACTGGTGTCGGGCCACCAAAGTTAAATAGAGGCACTGCTTGGGAGGCAACCCAAGGATAGTTAGTTTCCCTTTTCCTTTTTATTGCTTTAGTAGTTAGATTTTTCTCTCTTGTTATATTTTTGCCTTACATTGGGGACAATGTACGATGTAAGTATGGAGGAGGGATTAGTGGTTTGTTATTGTTTTCCTACTACAAAAATACAAAAAAATCGAAATTGAAAATTTTGAGCTCATAGTTAGTAATGAATGCATGCTTAGAATCACTAGCACATGATGAACCTAATTAATAGCATGCATGTTTTTTAAATAAGAGAATTGTTAACCTTGGAACACTTTGAACTCTAATGCAACTTATGCTTTGACATAGTAGTTGAATACATTGAGCACGAATATGTCATGACTTGTGAAGTGTTATTAGCGTAGTGAAGATTGTGTGAATTTTGTGATAGTCTTAAGAAGTCTCTAATGCATGCTAGAACTTAACTACATGCTCTTCGAGGCGTGTATCTAGACTACTTGCGAACATGAAGGTGATTTATGCGCTCTTTGATGTGTTTGAGCCTTTCAAGCCTACCATGTAAAGAAAATCAATCATTAGTACCCTTGTTTGAGCTTTATTGTCGGGTGCTAAGCATACAACCATTCTTTGACTAGCTTATCATCCTTCCCTAATAAGCCTAAATGTGATTTTAATCCACACCTTTGAAGGAAGTATGATGTGTTTCATTCACATGCACTTATGCATTCATTGATCCATATGTTTTGAGCTTCATTGTCAAAAGAATGAGATGCATGAAAGATAATGGATGCCTTGAGAAAATTGCTAAAAATATGACTCCAAGAGTTGCCAAGGCACAAAGAGAAAAGATTGAAAAATACCTTGCAAAAACATACAATGTGTGAAAATGAACAAAGTTTGAGAAATCATGCAAGAAGAGAAGTTGTTAATTGTGCATATCATCATACTCTCTTGCTTGCTACATCCTTACCTTTCTTTCATAAGCCAACACCTAGTCTAAGCTACAAGCTAATTAAGACCTATTTGATTTATGTTTGCAAGTGGCTAAGATAGTGGGGAAGGGTGTGCAAGTGAGCTTATACTTGTGTTGGTGTAGCCATTGTGGATTTACATCTATTTGATTATAATTTGTACTTGACACTTGTTTATGACCACACACACACGTTCGTTACTTTGTTAAGTATGAGATGTCTAGGGATTGAACTTGTTCCACTGTTAACTTTCACCGCTTTTCATTATTATGCATGTTTAAAGTTGTTGAGGCATTAAAGTGATGACAAGTTAGTTTGTTATGATGCTATGAGCCAACAAAATATTGTATTTTGTCTGATTTACTCGAGGACGAGTAAAGTTTAAGCATGTGGGTATTTGATGTGTCTAGCAATAGACACGTTTTATGCGCTTAACTGTCAATGATTAGATATATTTTGATTGATAATTTATTACATTTATTACTTAATCATACATTTGATAATATGTAGGAAAAGGTGAAGAAATCGAGCTAAAATGATGAAAGAATGAAGAAAGTTGAAGAAAAGAGGAAAAAACCAGAATCCAAGACACACGTCACTCCTTTCTCCTCAATTTTATTCATGTTTGAGACCTATTTTGGGAATATGGTCATAGAAAAGTTGTAGAACTTTCAGTTATCTACGCGTGGACAACTAATTCTCTTAATTCGGAGATCTTATGAAGAAGTTATGACCAATGCAAGTCGATCACCAAAAGCTGAAAAATGAGCGAAAATATTCTGGAGCTGAGGATTGATCAAGCAGAATGCTCGATCGATCGAGCAAGGCTGAAAAAGTCACGAAAATGCTACTGTCCAGCTCGATCGATCGCCCCCTTTTGCTCGATCAATCTCCCCGATTTTTGAGAAACATGGAAACTTTATTTCTTTCCTTCCAACTTGGATTCTAACCTATCCTACAAGCTTCCCTAGCCATATGACTCGAAAATTAGCCTCCATAAACAATAATTTAGACTTTGAACCATATTTTAGATTTTTAGAATAGTTTTTTCTCTCAACCTTTTGAAGAACGACTTGAAGAACGAAGACGGAAGTGACGCTCCGGAACCGTGCTTCTCTTTAGTAATTCTTTCTTTTACTATTAGTTTAATACTTTCTAGATTAGTTTTGATTGTTTTTAATTTAGTTATGAATAACTAAACACCTTTGTGATTCTCGGTTGAGGAAGACGATACATTGGAGTTTACGATGCTTGTGAGAATAAGTTTTAATTGTTGATTCTCATTGAGTATCAATTGTTTTTCTGATTTTTTTGCCATGATTGTTATGTTTGATTGTTAGATTGATCACCTAGCTATTGTTCATACAATTTAACGCTAAATTTGATATCAAATACGGAATCGTTTGATCTCTCTAATTTACGAAGCAACTAAGATTAATAAAATTCTACTTGTGAGTTTGTTAAATTCTTAGGGAAAATAATTGACTACATTAAACAGAGACTCTTGGATTATGTTGTTTAGCTTCATCGATCTCACTAGTTTATATGCTATCATCGATTTAAATCTTAATCGCTTGTATTTTGATTGATTGTTTGATAAAGGTTAAACTAGAACGCTTGAGCTACTTAAATAAACTTAAGGTGTGATATGACTTTGATTATTGGATTAAATGTTCAACGATGAATATTCATATGAAATTGAATAGTATTTGGAGATCGATGATCAAGATAGTAAACACCAATTGTAAAGTCGACCGAAAATCGAGAATCGCTCTTTTCTCATAAGTTCATTCATCCAGTTAATTTTGCATATTATTTTAATTTTGCATCATCGTAGTAATTCAATTAATTTCAAAACACCCTTTTTATTTTAGTTTGCACTAGTTGACACAAAAATACATCATTCCTCGTGGGATCGATCCCTACTCACGTTACTACATTTTTATTGCTATTAACTTGAGAATGGTTAATTTGGGCGTACACGATAAGCGACACCATATACCATTTTTTTTATGGATCTGGGTACTTGAACAAAACTTAGAAATGTGTTCAATTCAAGGATATAAAATGTACAAACTTTGAAAGTATGGGATGCAAAGTGTTACAAACCTTGAAAGTACATTATGTAAATTGTAATTATTCAAAGTATAGTTGGAGAGTGAAATCAGAGGTAAATCATATGATGTTGGGAGTAATTTTCCCTTTTAAAAAAATGAACATATGTGTTGACATACCTAAGAAGCTAGAGATATTACAATCTATAATTATTGAGTTATATATATAAGTTTTAAATGGTCCACCTATTAGATTGTTCCTAGTAAATTACAAAATATTGGTCGTGTGCTTAATACACCAAATAAATAGTTTTTCAAGATAATTATTGACAAGATCGGTGGGGTGAGTTGAGCCATAATGCTCTGTTTCTGAAATATTTAAACGCGAACCAAATAACGAGATATCAAATCAAGTTCGATTTCTAGATCTAGCAAAAAACACTCGAAATCAAATATTCTGGAAATGATTAAGTATTTTGAAATTGTACGCAATAATAATCACTACAGAAACATAGCTCGTCTGAACATAAGCAGACTAGTGAAGTCGTCAATAACCAAGCTACAGATTGCCAACAAGTAAAATATGAACGTTGAAAAAATTAAAAGAAATTACAAAGAAGTCATAATCGTACAAGTACTTCCCAACTAACAAATTTCTATGTCTAACGGGCAATTCAAGCTGCAGGCTATATACACTCGAATATTGATGAATAAAGAGATATGACGTTCTCATACATCTCACAGTTTATCGTTAATATCCTTAGAGCAATCGATCTGTGTGGAGCTTCAAAGATACATCAGCTTAGTAGAGAGCGTAACGCAAATATATTCACCACTGTTGGATATAACATCTGATCATATAAGATCAATTGTATACAAACACTCAATCATTGTATTAAGAGCTTCATTGTAAATGAGTTATTTGTATAATTGTCAGACTTGTTGTATAAATAGTTTAAGAGACAAGATGAGTAAGATTGATGTTGGGCAGTGACGCAGCTAGGAGTTTCAGCTAAGTGTGACTTAGATGGAATAGGTTTGTAAAAGTGGTTATACTAATCAAAGTCTTCTAGTGTATCTTTACATTCGGTGGAAGAATGGGAGATGTAGAAGCTTGTGCTTCGAACTTCTAGAAACAAATCTGTATCTTTGTTTTCTGCATTATCTTTCTGTTTTCAAATGCTTTATACTCTGATTTTATTACTTCGCATAATCAGTGCAGAGCAGGTTAGTTTGAATTAGTTTTGTTTGGTTTAAACCAAACTCGATCTAATATCTCGTTGTAAACATTTCAAGGACAAGAGATATTGCAGCTCAACATGAATGGACTCAGTTGGGTGGAATAGCCACCCTCAACATAGATCCGAACAAGTGGTGTTAGAGCAGTAGACTTAACCCACTTGTTTTCCCATTACAAATATTTATTTCTGAAAAGTTCGAAGGTGATTTAAGTCTTCTACGTGTCCGCTTCTTTAGTTTCAGAAGGGATTCCAATAGATGAATTGATCTATACAACTCCCTCTACACAGAACCATCTCAGTTTAGGTCACTCTTACAAAGCAACAACTCTTTCAGGTGAAGTCACTTCTATAGCTGAAACATAGGTTGGGACAATAAGTCTCGCAACCACACTACATACGCCCCATCTACACCAACAATTTATATATTCTTTTATGTATGTATGCAAATACTCTCATTACTCCGATTCAGATGGTAAGTCTGATAGTTACATGGATAATCACTCTTATGTTTAATCTCATTAAAACAATGAATAAGAGTGAATAAATCGGCACAAATGACCATCGAAATGATCAGATATAAAATTAGTACGAGGTGCCTATAATTTGGGGCTTGCTATCATTTCAGTAGATTAATATTTTAATCTCCATATGGTGCGCTTGGTTCGAGGATATGATAAGTGGTTGATAGATTAAAAAATAGATAATGAATTGATAAGTAAACTAATAGATAAATTATATTGCGTTTGGTTCGTATGATTAATAAATTATGATAAGTAATATTGTGTTTGGTGTACTTGACAATTAGATGGTATAGATTAATTTTATACCTAAAATGACAATGATACCCTCAAATAGGTTTGTACTTATTTCTATTATTTTATTCCAACTAAATTTAAAATAATCAAAATAAAATTATTTATATAATTTAATTATTAATAAAATATTATAATTAATTATTATTAATCAAAATACCCTTAATTTTATTTAAATAATAAATTAAATATTTCAACTGTTTTTTTTGAAACAAATCATGACAATCTTCATTGTATAAATTATTAAAATATACTTCTCTATTTGACAACTAAATAACAACTACACCAACATCAACTAAACCTTTAATCTCAATCAAAATCCCGATATATACGACCACTAACAAATGTATATTACTTTGCAAAATAAAACTAAATATTACTTTGTTTTTCTTTAAAAAATGAATTCATCAATAATTTATTACTACTTACGTAATCACGGCCAAAAATCCATTTATAATGAAATTTATTAAATGAATTAATAGATAAAAATGATAATTAACTTTTTATTAATCTAACAATTTTACGTCATTTTTATAAATTAATTGTTTTCTTATTCATTTTTAATTCTATTTCATCATCCTTAATTTTGGACTCTCTCATCTTCTCCAAGACCCAAACCACAAACATAACTGTGTTTTGTTCTTTCTCCAACCTGGACACCAGGCACCCATACTTCTTTAATTCTTATTTAAATTTTTCTGAGCTTCTTCTCCAAATTAATCTCCTATTACCCCATAGTTTTATCTTTTTACATGTTCATTAATTAAAATAATAAAATTAAATTACAAGAAGGTAAAAACAATCTCTTCATTAATTGATAAAATTAAATTAGCCATGGCTCGTGACTCTTGGGCCATAATAATAATAATAATAATAATTACTATTATTATTATAGATGTTCGGAACGATTTGTTCAGCTCGTCACTGATTTGATCAGATGTGACATAGTCCACCACATCAAATAATAATAATATTGTTATTATAATTATAATAATAATTATTATTATTATGATTGTAACTATAATAATAATAATTATTATTATATATATATATATATATATATATATATATATATATATATATATATATATATAAGTGGCCAAAAATTAAAGTTGAAATCGTTTTTGACAAACGAATTCAACTTTTATTTATTTATTTTTTCTGAAATCGTTTTGAAAAACGAATTTAACCAGAATCCGCTTGTTGCAATAACGAATTATCATAAAATGGTATAATGCTTCTAATTCCACGGTAAAAATATATTTTTTATTTTTTTATAATATTTTGAAAATTAGACCGAAAGAAAAGTGGCTCCCGTGCATAACTTGAACCAAATTTGTAAGGTTTCACAAGGGTATCTTAGTAAAAATGTCTTTTATATCCATGGTACTGTAGCTTGCTTCAGTAGACATCACATGCTCAATGTGGGATGTTATATACTGCATTTTTTGAAAATTGTCACGGGCTGCATGATTACATCGGGCTTTCCAAAAGTGAGAAGAACAAGTGATGTTGAGTGATAAGTTACTAATCCTATAGTTATCAGCTGAACCAAACGCACCCATATAGTACGAATCCCCATTTGGATCTTTTTTTTTTTTACGTTGAGATCTCTTAGATTTTTCTGATATCTAAATTATTTGATATTCAAGTATTGTAATTTGTAATAATGCCCTTCAACAAAGATATGCACATTCTATACAAGAATATACACGTTGGAAAATGTCTTGTATAATTTCTGACATTCCAATGGTCATATTCATGTTACTTGTCATCTTCTGCAACACTGAAGTATGACTGTATCAACTTCGTTTATCTGTTAGCTGGTATCGCCGGTTCAACTCTGTTGGTTAGTCAACAGGCCTGGTCATATCGTCTCGACTGGATATCCACCTGGTATGCGTATTAGTTTGGTTCTTCACCCAACTGGTGTATTCTGTTCAGAATTGTTGATCAACTAGTTGGTATGATCTGTTTAGCTTTAGCTTTGTTGAATACCTAGATGATCTAGTCGGTTCAGCTCTGTTGCTACTTACTCGGCTAATCTATACTCTTAGGCTGCGCTTGGTTGATGTGATAGGATAAGTGTTGGATAGATTAAAAAGTGGATAATGAGTTGATAAGTAAACTAATTGATAAACTATATCATGTTTGGTTCGTATGATTAGTAAATTATGATAAGTAATATTGTGCTTGGTGTAGTTGATAATATGTGGTATAGACTAATTTTATTTGTGAAATGACAAAAATATCCTTGAAGAGGTTTTGCACTCATTTCTATTATTTTATTTTAATTACATTTTAGTTAATCAAAATAAATTTATTTATTTAATTTAATTAATAATTAAATATTATAATGAATTAAGTAGCATGTATGAAATATTGAAAATATTATAATAAATAATACAAAATTAATTTGAACTTTTAAGTTAATCTCAAATTATAATGAATACATATTAATCAAATAAAATTTATTTCGAACCAATTCAATATAAAATCTCGCTATAACATTTTCTAAACAATTCTCACTGCATCATTAACAATGCAAAAACATGTGATTGGCGATTATGAGTACATTGGATAATGACTCATTAGATAATTACGAAATGATCTATTAATTAGTCCCTGTAAGATGACATGACTTCGCCGTCCAAGGTATTTACTATCTAATGGATCGTAATTAACAAAACAAATACATATGAACACCATATCAACAAAACATTATAAACAGAGTAAATACTACTAAGAACACCGGATAGCATCACACTATGTACAAACATATCAAACGGTTGAAGAATCATCATTTTTTTAAAGTACAAAAGGTTTTCTCCAGATACATAAAATCAAAGGAAAAGGAATTCCAAGTTGGTACTCTCAGATGATTTAAAAAGTTGGACAAAATTACCATATGTTTCCTGCTTTTTTTCTACCTGCAATAATATCTCAACACTATCTACATTTGCAGTTCTTGCATTCATAGCAAATCAACCAACCACAAATCAGATTCATTACAAATCAACCAACTCTAAAACAATAAGAATTTGAATCAAACACAACAATGATCTCAGCAAACAAGTTGTGCTTCGCTGATACATCATTTACATCATTTAGTGGTGGTGGATCATCCATGATGCGTCTCTGATTCTTCACTGTATTTACAGTGTCTGCAGATAATGCTATATCAAGCATGTCCACTAACTTTTCATCTGAAATGAGCCCAATCTGCAACTCATCAAAACAAATCCGCAAGCATTTTATCATCTGGTTTACAGATGTATAATACAAACCCCCACTTGCATGATAATGCTATATAAGAATCATAAAAGTTCCTGTACAAGGCAAACGGAAATTCTATCTCCAAGCAAACTTAATTGTTCCAATGTCATCCCAGCATCCCTAAGAGATCCATCTGACCTTGATGCAATAAGCTTCAGAGCATTCATATCAATATCTAATTCTTCTTTAGTTGCTATCGACTGCAAAGTATATATTATGTCTGCATCCTTCAACTTTGGGAAAAAGAATTTCTGGCACCTGGTGACTCTAAGATATACTTGATTCTTCAAGAACTTCATTCGACTGTCCCAAAAGATCGTAGAGAATGGTTCTAAACTTTCTCATATTTTGGAATAGTTGAAAGAAAATTCTAGTAGTAAGCGCAAACATTCTATTTGCCATTTTTCAAAGATGGTGACTCTAAGATATACCCTTTTATCACGAACCAACATGAAAAGCTAACCACACTTCTTGATCATTTCTTGATTAAAAAATGCAACAGGTCTCAGAAACAAATACATGAAACATAAATTTAAAATTCGCTAAACTTCAATTCCTCAATACGCCATAGCAAAACCAAAATTTGTAAACATTGCTTGTCACGTGAAGCACAAAGCAACTAACAATAATACTCAGCAAAACAGAAATCAAGTTCCCAAAAACTGGAAAATTGAACTCCATATCTGACCTGAAAGTTTTGATCTTGATTCTTTAATTTACAACGATCAACACCACCATCAGAAATTGGATTAAGCATGCGTTTTTTCTTCAAATGCATTGTTTTTCACGAACTCAGCAGCTCTTCTTATAGGCCACCCCAGAGGATATACCTCTTCACTTGAGCAAAAATCAACTTCAAAATCGTGAAAAGAAGATCAGAAATCCGTCTCTTGTGATGATTCTTAAAGCAGCGCAGTGTAAAACCCAGAAAATAGAAGTGCGAAATAACTATAAGTTAACGTCAATATTCAATTTGATGGTGCCCACTTAATCAAACTCCAAAAATGTCTATAAATCAACCCTAAAAAATCTTTACGATCCCACAAGAAATTAAAATTTCTAAAGCCTGATCTTGCTTCCGAATAAAGAGAAGCAAGCAGACAACAGCTGTGAAGACGATGAAACTGAAAATGCAATAATAAGCAAAAACAGCTCCCAAAAAAGTTCATCAGCAAGCTCCTTCTCCTAATAATATCCAAACTCGAAAATCAATCAGATTCCCCAAAAGCATAAACGAGGAAATACTGCAAACCTTTGAACTCTGTGCTTCAAATCTCCCATTCCAAGGAAGTACTGCAATCCGAATCGATAGCTCGGTGTCTTGAAGCATAAACGAGGCATTCGAGATCTGTTTCTTGGGTTGGGTTGGAAGAGAAGGAGAAATTGGTAAAATTGTCTTCTTATCTCTGGCATTGTTGAAATCTGGACCCACAATCCTTCAAATGAAGAGGGATCTCTTTTCCAACTCCTACAGTGGCTAATAGTGGCTTTTACCGGGCCTGCGGGAGAAGGCTGAAAAATAAAATATGTAACCAAACACTTAGATTATGGCCTAATCAATATCTAATCATCCCAACCAAACACAGCCTTAAGATGATTGGATTCTCCTAGTGTATCTAATGTTATCATTTGAGCTGACTGATGATTATGTTTCTGTCAACTGATTGGAGAAGCCAATCAGCTGAGCGATTAGCTGTCAAAACTAGTTGCAGAACCCGTCTGCTTTAATACAATTCCTCAACATCTTAAGGTTTGATTCATCTACGCTGGTGTGGAGATGATTTGTATATCATTGCCATGTTTTTGTAATGCGCCGAGCTAGTAGGTATGACCAAAGTATCAGAATTGGTCTGACTTCACTGGTGACTAATTCCTTCCGACTCAGCTAGAACTAGTAGCTGCTTTGCAACTTAGCTATGTACTTGATAATTATATGTTAAATAACATAATAATAATATTTATAATCATCAAAACTAATATTATTTTGGTTTCCAGAACGCAACAATTTAAAGGGTTTTACTTCAAATTGTTTTTAAAAAGAAAATAATGACTAGTAACATTAGTTTAACAAAAATACTTGGTACTAAAATTAAAAATCAACAATTACATTGTTTTTTTTAATTGATAATTATACATACTGATGACTTTTTTAGATTTACCCTTTATATTTTATAAACTTTATTTGATATTGAGATTAATTACGTAAGGAATCTCAAAGTTATTTCTTTTCTTATAAACTCTTTTCATCAATTAATAGAAGATAAATATTTGAAAAATAATTTTTATTTTTATTTTCCTAAGATGAGGTTGAGATAATTTTCAAGAATTCTTATTTAGATATACGGGAGAAATGGTGGTCGAGTAATCGAGTTGGGTTTCGTTTATAACAAATTATCTCACATGTTATAAACAAAGTAACTAAATCGAAATGTGTGAAGTTATATTATTGGAGTAATTGCAACTCTATTACATTTTTGAAATACACTGTGTTATCATCAAAAAGTGTGATCTTCAATAAATATCGATAAGAGGTAACACAATACCTCTATATTCTTCAATGTAAATAAAAATGTCAACTTGCTTAGGATCTTCGCATTAGAGTGACCTGGAATCACGAAATAAACGTGAGAAGGGGGCCGGAAGTTTTTCCGGTGTGTCCCCTCCGACGCTCAAGTCAAGCAAGAGGATATGAGAAAATATATGCTCGTAAAGTGGGTGAAAATTTATGAATGCCTAAACATGTTGACTGGACCTGGTATTTATAGGCGGGGAACTAAGAGTTAGCATGTATTAAGGATTCCTTCTATGTTTATCCAAATCTTCTCAGGATACGATAAGATCTTATGGATACAATCAAATCCCAGATATTGCTCCGCAGATCTCGCACTTGCCTAATTTAGGAGATACATTTCAATTAATCTATCCACGTATTAATCAAGTAATCAAAAGAGTTAGGTAAATGAGCCCGGACCAAAAAGTGGTCGTAGAAATGTTTGGAGAGCAGCAAAGCGTTGAGGCAAAACACATCGGCCAAATAGGTCGTCATCACAAAAGAGCTCAAAAAATCAGGCGGGGTCTTTAAGTAAGACAACTAGGATGATAATAGAGCACGGTCGGCTCATCATGTGGTACTTACTATTAAGGGGTATCATAATCCCTCCTCCTAGTCTAGCTGGCGTCGTAGACCAGAAGTTTGTGTACCTAGCCGACCTGATCTAGATATGAGCCAGCTCCTCTATTCATTGATGGTTTAGGCGGGAATCCAACGGCTGATTAATTCAAATTTCAAATTCAATTGTTTTGACCGCTGGGACGTTGGTTCGTATTCCGAGGCAAATCCTAGTCGTTCAATGCCTCGGAGATCAACGATCAGGATTTGGGGAGGCTCTGGTCCCCCCATTCTTCTATTTTGCAACGATTGAAACAGATCGGCTCTGAACTCTTTTACTTGTGTTATATCATTCTTCGTAGTTCTTTTTCTGAAAACACCTAGGTACGTTATCTCTTAGCTATTTTATTGACAATGTCTTCTTTCTCTGATAAATTATTTTCTTCCCCATGGACTGACGAGACACTTAGGGCGGTAAATCAATATGGTTCTTTTTATCCCCGAGGGGGTTGCGATGCCCGAGGAGGTCGTCCAAGATGAGGACATTCAGGAAGCAGGGGCCTCGGCCGGGAACGAGCTTCAGATCGCCGAGGCAAACCCCCAACACAGGCCGGGATCCCTTCTGACAATTATCCATGGTATGAACTGTATGTTCTTGCCTTGGATGATTCAGATGAGGCCCATATCCTAAAATTCAGCCAAGCCCCTTCTGATTATGAATTCTTGTTCCCTTCCACGTCCCAACAGCCTAACCGACCTCCTGAAGGTTACTACACCTTTTATCGTGGATGTGATGCCTGAAAATAATCCATGTGTTAATTAGTGGAATCGTAATTATATGTTAATGATCAAATGTTATAGACTCGGGTTTGGGTGGAACGATAATGATAGAATACATGGATTGTTCTTACTAAGATTTATAACTAAATATAAATAGAGATTTCATATTTTAAAATACATACTAGAAATTCCTGCAACTTCCTCTCATAGCTTGTTTCTTCTTGTCAGTTCTTGGGTTTTGGCTTGGAAAACAAGGTTGAAACTTGTTATTAACTTGGTGTAGGAACTACTTTGTAAGGACCCTAGTTCCTTAAGTGAGGATTAAAGGCGTAAATAGAGCTAACATACATCTAATAGAGTATAAAGTTCGTGTTGATGCCTTGAGCTGTTAAGATTACAGTGCCAAAATAAAATTTCAAAAAGGATTAATTACATTCCCAACCAATTGAATGTTTAATCCTATAACTTTACAATACTCCTAGAGTGAAGACTATACAAAAGAATTATGCCTGCTATACCAAAAGTACTCCTCACAAGCTCAGCGCATCAACTCGTCTTAGCCCTTCCGCCCAAAAGTACCTACAGGAACAACCCCAAAACCATGAGCATGTAACAAACCATACTCACAATAATATGATTGTAATTTAGAAATGCATAAACCGTAAATGCGAATCACTTCCTGTATTTAATACATTTAAATGCTCCATTTTGTTGTCCCTGTACCACAATCATAATCAATAGATTATAATACCAATAATGTATGTCATGACATGCATCCGTTCCATGTATACCAATGGCCATTTCTAGTCTTATTATATCAGTGGCATAATACCCCTCGCGTTTACATGACAGCGGCATTAATACCCCTCGCTTCAACATATTAGCGGCATAATATCCCTCGCAATAGTAATATGTCAGCGGAATTATCCTTCGCTTCGACATATTTGCGGCAAATATTCTTCATCGCTATAATATGACAGCGGCAAGTATTCTAACATCGCTTCGACATGAAGGTGGCAAGTATTCTTCAACACTGGAATATAACTTCGACTCACAATCACATGCACCAATGCATCCAATATACACATGCAACCATAATGCACATCCAACCCATGTATGCAACCATGATGCATAACCAAGATCATGTATGAAACCATAATGCATAATTAACTCCATGTGTGCAACCATAATGCATAACCAATTCAATGCGTAAAAAATACTATTTACCGTCCGATGCCCGTACGTCTCACTACGTACCTTAGTTCCAAAATGGAGATGTCGGAGGACTTTATCTCCTTGGTTGTGTTGCCACATGGGATGGTTCTACACATTCACATAAACCAACATTAGGAGCCAATAATAGTCCAATACCAAAAATCCCACAAAAATAACCAAAACAACACTTTTTGGTGACTCGCGATCATCGCCACAAGGCCCCGATCGATCGCGAGATCACACTGCCCGAGCCAACAAAATTCTGCTCTCGGCCATCGATCACCACATTTGGCGCGATCGATCGCGAGGCTCACCGATCGATCGCCCAAACATGGCGATCGATCGCCAAGTGCCCTGGAGCGAACTGCCTGCGCGCGATCGATCGCCAAAAATGGGCGATCGATCGCCGCTGCCTGTAACCCAATTTTTCACCATTATTGCTCCTCAAACTCTTCCCAATACACACCAACACAAATACCATCAAACCAACAACATATAAACACCAAAAACCTTAAATATACACCTTAATATAACCAAAAATCCAACACCCTATCAAAAACAACACAAACCCAAAATCTTACCATTTTTAAATCCCAAAATCAAACCCATTTCAAAATAAAACCTCATAAAAACATCAAGGAGGGATCCATACCTCTTATGGACCCCAAATCTCACCAAGATCTCACAAACAAAGCTTTTGCAAAGATTTTCCCTCATCTTTTTTGCCAAAATCGAAAATGAATTTTATGGATTAGGGTTGGGAGAGTGATTGGTGATAGGTAAAGAGTGATGGGGGGTGTCGGGGTAGTGGGGTATAAGTGGGGGGGGGGGGGGGGGGTGTTTAATTAAAACTTGTACCCCAATAATTAGCATGATGAATAAAATATCCCAACATGATATTTTAAATTCCAAAAATACACCAAAACCTCAATTAAATACATGCTTTACCAAATAATTATCAACCTCACAATTAAACCATGTAACACCCAATTTCCCAACATGCATAACATGCACCCTGAAACGCACCACCGGGTCACGCCCACCATGTGACTAAGCATTCCACCATAATAATTAATTCCAACACATTAAATTAATTAACACCATAAATAATCACATAAACATAATTAATGCCCAAATGCATATAATTATTTTGGGGATATCACAATACTCCCCTACTTATAAGATTTCGCCCTCGAACTCGCATGCACTTACCAAACCGGACTAAACATAAATCACATACCAGAAAATAGTTCTGGGTAGTGCTGCACCATATGCCGCTCCATCTCCCACGTGGCCTCCTCGACACCCCTGCAATCCCACTGAACCTTGACCATCGGTATCACTTTATTCCGAAGTCTGCGATCAGCTCTGTCCAGAATCCTGACTGTCTGTTCCACGTAGGACATATCAGAATCTAACTGCACCTCAGAAGGCTACAACACATGTGACGGATCAGGCTCATATTTCCGCAGCATAGATACATGGAACACGTCATGTATACCGGACAATGACGGTGGCAAAGCGAAACGGTAATCCAAGGTACCGATGCGCTGTAAGATCTCAAACGGTCCCACATACCTCGGAGACAATTTCCGCACATACCAAACCGCACAACATCTCTGAAAGGTGAGATCTTCAAAAAGACATTGTCTCCCAACTGAAACTCACGGTCTCCGCCGTTTATTTGCGTAGGTTGTCTGCCTATCCTGGGCTGCCTTCATTTTCTGTCGGATAACCTTTATCTTATCCTCCATTCCCCGAATCAGTTCGGGTCCTCCTACTGCTTTACTGGTCAATCATCCCAGTATAATGGCGACCTACAACGCCGACCATACAGAGCCTCAAACGGAGCCATCTGAATACTCGCCTGATAGCTATTGTTGTAGAGAACTCTACCAAAGCTAATGAATCTTGCCATGAAGCGTCAAACCCTAATACACAAGCCTGTAGCATGTCCTCGAGCGTCTGTATAGTACGCTCGGTTTGCCCGTCCGTCTGGGGATGATATGTTGTGCTCAACCTCACCTCAGTACCCAAAGCTTACTGAAGACCTTCCCAAAAATGAGATGTGAGCAGTGGATCTCTGTCCGATACAATAGACACTGGATCCTGTGTAGTCTCATTATATTCCGGACATACAGCTGAGCCATCCTCAAGTATGTGTACGTCATACTGTAGGGAATGAAATGAGCTACCTTCGTCAGCCTATCAACGATCACCCAAATGGCATCACAACTAGAAGTAGTCCTCAGCAAGTGGGTTACAAAGTCTATAGATATGTGCTCCCACTTCCATTCCGGTATCTCCAAGCTCCTAAGCTCGCTACCAGGTCTTTGTCTCTCTGCCTTAACTTGCTGACAGATTAAACATCTCCTGACAAAAGCGATCACATCACGCTTCATCCGTTTCTACCAAAATTGATCACAAAGGTCCTTATACATTTTCCTCCCGCCTGGGTGGGTACTAAATTGCCTGCTGTGAGCTCGCTGTAAGATCCCATTACACAATTCCGGCGTACCCGGGACTACCCAACGGTTACCGAGTCTCAAGGAACCATCATTAGCCACTCTGAATTTTGATGGCTGTCCCTGAAGTGCCAATGATGACCATCTCTGAACCTCATCATCGGTTTTCTGGGCTCTCCTGATATTCACATAAATGTCTGGCTCTGCCAGTAAAGTCGATACAAATACCGGTGATGTATCCACATCAAAGTCATAGCCCAGATGGCAGTAAGAAGTCATCATAGCCGATAAATACATGGCGTCCTCTGCAGTACTCTTCACCTTCCGACTCAAGGCGTCTGCTATCAAGTTTGCTTTTCCACGATGGTACTCTATCTCACAGTCATAGTCCTTGAGTAAATCCATCCATCGCCTCTGTCGCATATTCAACTCCACTTGAGTAAACAAGAACTCCAGGCTCTTGTGATCTGTATAAATGCTAAACGACGTACCATACAAGTAATGCCTCCAAATCTTCAAGGCAAATATGATAGCCGCCAGCTCCAAGTCATGAACTGGATATCTAGTCTCATGCGGCTTCAATTGTCTCGATGCATAAGCTACCACATTCTTATCTTGCATCAAAACACATCCCAAGCCTTGCAGTGATGCATTAGTGTATAGAACAAACCTCTTGTTCTCTGTGGGGATCACCAACACAGGCGCCGTCGTCAACCGATGCTTCAACTCTTGGAAGCTTTGCTCCCAAGCTTCTGACCAATAAAACGGTATTCCCTTTTGAGTCAACTGAGTCAATGGCTTAGCAATTTTAGAAAATCCCTCGACGAAGCGTCGGTAATATCCTGCCAAACCAAGAAAGCTCCGTATCTCGGGCACAGAAGTGGGTGCAGACCACTCCATAACTACCTCGACTTTCCTGGGATCCACTGATATCCCACTGCTAGAAATAACATGTCCCAAAAACACAACACTGCTCAACCAAAACTCGCACTTGCTGAGCTTAGCAAACAACTGGTTATCTCTGAGGATCTGGAGCACCGTATGTAAGTGCCTCACGTGCTCCTCCTCGCTCCGAGAGTAGATAAGTATGTCGTCAATAAACACTATGACGAACTGGTCAAGATATGGTTGGAACACCCTGTTCATCAAGCTCAGCCGGGGCGTTCGTCACACCGAACGGCATACCTAGGAACTCATAGTGCCCATACCGGGTTCGAAATGCTGTCTTCTGCACATCCTCCTCTTTGACCCGAATCTAGTGGTACCCTGACCTCAAATCAATCTTGATATACAGCTTAGTACCCTGCAACTGATCAAATAAATCATCAATCCTTGGGAGAGGATGCTTGTTCTTCACTGTGGCCTTATTCAGTTGCCGGTAATCGATTCACAGATGCATCAAACCATCCTTCTTCTTAACGAATAGAACCGGTGCACCCCAAGGCAATACTCTAGGGCGTATATATCCTTTGTCAAGGGGTTCCTGCAACTGCTCCTTCATTTCCCTTAACTCCGTCAGTGCCATCCTGTAAGGGGCACGAGAAATAGAAGACGTCTCCGGTAATAACTCAATCCCAAACTCGACCTCTCTAGTCGGTGGGAATCCTGGGATTTCCTCCGGAAACACGTCAGCAAATTCTGCTACCACGGGTACATCCTCCACCCTCAACTCTTTATTCTTTCTCATCGTGTCCACGGCATATATAAGATAGCCCGTGTGTCCACGTTCCAATAATTGGGACATCTTGATCGCCGATATCAATGGATTCTTTGCACGAGAACCATTCCCATTGAAAGTCCATTGAATCCCCATATCAGACCTGAACCGGACCGTCCTCTGCCGACAATCCACTACTTCCTGATATCTGTTCAGTATGTCGATGCCCACGATGTAATTGAAGTCTGACATGCCCAACACAATCAAATCTGCCTTGAATTCATTACCCTCAAAATAAATGAGGCAGTCCGTAAGAAACTGATCAGCAACAACATTTCTTCCGGTGGGTGTCGAGATCGAAAGAGACGTGGGTAACCGAGACGTGCACGCACATATGATGTCTCTCCACAAAGTTCGCAGACACAAAGGAGTGTGTAGCACCTGTGTCTATCAAAATAAAGACGGAATATGTAAATAAAAGGCACGTACTAGCTATCACCTCCTCTGGAGCTGCATCGGCCTGCTCCCTAGTCAGTGCATAAACATGTCCTTGAGGTGGCCCCATCGCCTGACCTTCCATCTGTCGAGGCACTATCGGTTGCCTCTACTGCACTGTCCCGCTAGAAAACCTCCCTCTGCCTTCCCTAAGGTCCATTTGCCCTTCACAATTGGGACAACGCCGAGCAATGTGGCCCGTCTTGCCACATCTATAGCACGCAGAACAATCATGCATCAAGTGCGGCCCTCCGCAGAAGTGACACTTAACTTCTCCAATTCTACTTGCTTGAGTTGGTCCTCCAAAGGTGGATGCACCACCCCTCCGATACCCTTGCTTTTGGCTATCCGGCCGCTTCCCACTAAACCTGGAAGAGAAAGAAGTCCCACGTGACTTAAAGGATCCTCCCCGAGGCTTCAGATTGTCGAATGAAGATCTTTGAGATGGAACTTGTTGGGGGTACGACATCAGCATAAGCACCACTCCTATCTCTGCCAGTTCTGCTCTAGTAAGATCATCATCAAAAGACGTTGGGTTGTTGGAAATAACCCGGTCAAACAGCTCCTGCCGCAATCCCTTCAAGAAATGCCTCATTTTGCATGCCCATTTGTGGCGATATGAGGGACATACCTCAACAGTGAAGAATAGTGCATGGCATAGTCTGATACAGTCATGCTTCCTTGCTTCAGATTTGTGAACTCATCCTCTTTCATCTGTCTAGCAGCAGCAGAAAAATACCGGTTCAGAAATCGGGTCCTGAAGAGAGTCCAATCAATCAACATACCCTGAGCCCTCAATTCCATCACTGTCGTCTTCCACCAAATGGAAACTTCTTTGCTAGTTGGAACTCTGCTAGTCTCAACCATGCTGTCCTAGCACAAGGCGCAGACACAAATATCTGCTCCAATCTCTCTAGCCATTCTTCAGATTCTTCCCCTGTCTCTATCCCCTCAAATCGAGGTGGGTGGAAAGTCAGGAATTGAGTCAGACTTAGCTCCCCAGGCAATAACAACTGAGCTACCGGTTCCATGCCCACAGCCGGTGGAGGTAAAGGATTCGTCTGAGCAATGCTTGCATTCACACTTCCTACATCGCCTACCTCCTCATTGAGGTTCCCCAAGTTTACGGCCGCCATGCTGTAACATAAGGGTTAACAACAATTCCAAAACAATACATATGCTACACCGTTAGATAACATGAATGATAATAAGTATGTTAGTATAACAATTTTATACACCATTATGCACCACATGCATAAACATGCCCAAATATAAACACCTAGCCAACCAGTTGCTAAGGCTACCATTCACTCAATCCCGGGTTCTCTAACCACTGTTCTGATACCACTAATGTAAGGACCCTAGTTCCTTAAGTGTGGATTAAAGGCGTAAATAGAGCTAACATACATCTAACAGAGTATAAAGTTCGTGTTGATGCCTTGAACTATTAAGATCACAGTGCCAAAATAAAATTTCAAAAAGGATTAATTACATTCCCAACCAATTGAATGTTAATCCTATAGCTTTACAGTACTCTTGGAGTAGAGACTATACAAAAGAATTATGCCTGCTATAAAGGACGACTGGTTGCTAAAGGCTTCAAACAGATTCATGGTATTGACTATGATGAAACCTTTTCGCCAGTTGCCATGGTTAAATCCATTAGGATCTTACTTGCAATAGCTGCATTTCATGATTATGAAATCTGGCAGATGGATGTCAAACAGCTTTCCTTAATTGAAATTTACTTGAGGATGTGTACATGACACAACCCGAATGTTTTGTCGATCCAAAGGATGTTTATGCAAGCTACAACGATCCATTTATGGATTAAAACAAGCTTCACGGAGTTGGAATCTACGTTTTGATGATGCAATCAAAGAGTTTGGTTTCATCAAGAACGTAGATGAACCTTGTGTCTACAAGAAGGTCAGTGAGAGCATAATTATCTTTCTAGCGTTGTATGTAGATGACATACTTCTCATTGGAAATGATATCCCTGCCTTGCAATCTGTAAAGATTTGGCTAGGGAATTGCTTTTCTATGAAAGACTTGGTGAAGCCACCTACGTGTTAGGTATCAAGATCTATAGAGATAGATCAAGAAGATTACTTGGCCTAAGTCAAAGTACATACATAGATAAAGTGCTAAAACGGTTTAGCATGCAAGAATCAAAGAAATGATTCGTGCCTATGAGACATGGAATATATCTCTCAAAGGATCAGTGCCCTTCAACACAAGATGAGAGACAACGCATGAGTAAGATTCCATATGCGTCAGCTATTGGATCTATCATGTATGCCATGATATGTACTCATCCTGATGTCTCGTATGCTTTGAGCATGACGAGCAGATATCAAGTTGATCCAGGTGAAGGTCATTGGATCGCTGTCAAGAATATCCTGAAGTACTTGAGAAGAACTAATGATACATTCTTGATTTATGGAGGTGAGGAAGAGCTCAATATAATATGTTACACTGATACAAGCTTCCAAACCGACAAGGATGATTTCCGATCGCAATCAGGATATGTGTTTTGCCTAAATGGAGGTGCTGTGAGCTGGAAGAGTTCAAAGCAAGAGACAGTAGCCGATTCTACAATTGAAGCTGAGTATATTGCTACCTCAGATGCAGCAAAAGAGCCGTTTGGATCAAGAAGTTCATTTCTGAGCTTGGGGTTATGCCTAGCATACTAGATCCGATTGAACTCTATTGTGATAACAATGGAGCCATCGCATTGGCTAAGGAACCCAGATCTCACCAGTGATCCAAACACATACTTCGGCGCTTTCATTTCATTCGAGAAATCGTTTAAAGGAGATATGAAAATATGCAAAGTACCAACTGATGTAATGTATCTAACCCACTGACAAAACCTCTGTCACAGCAGAAGGATGATTGTCATACTAGATCTTTAGGCATTAAGTACATGTTTGATTGGTCTTAGTGCAAGTGGGAGATTTGTTGGGATATGCCATAAGACAACTCATTAGATGATTGATTTTGGCATACAATGTAATATGATTTTGTTAAAGGCAATTCATTATTATATATTATTCAAATGTCTGTGTAATATGAATATATATATATGTTAATGTCCTTAGAATAATATTGTATTATTCTTAAAGAATGTCCATAGTCAAGTACTATCATGAATAAGGATAATGATAATGCATTGAGACTAGTATATATTGATTGACGAATTGTTCATGGATATGAGATATCAAATCAACACATGGGTGCATGTTAGAGAACGATATACTGGACAGACCCACCATGAGAATGCTATATGGATAATTATATGAACGTCATAAGCAATTCTCATGGTGATAATAATGTATGTAATCCTTACGACTTGAGATCACCAGAGATCCCAACATAAGGAGTCGTGTATCTTGATATTGTCAAATGTTACATGTAACAGGTAAACTATAAAGACAATCATTGGATACACCACGAATTATGTAGATGGATGTTGAGTGATCAAGATAGGATTTGTCCCTCCTATATAACAGGAGAAGTGTTTGGGCCCTTGATCAAGTGAGACTAAAATGCATAGCCATGCTCGAATGAGTCGATATGTGATATCGAGCTTATTCGTTTATTCTAGTCAACTTGGGGATCAAGAAATAAAAGATTGAACTATACGAGTATGACTATTCCATGACTCGTGTTTAATCTAAACACATAGGACAAAGGGACTAAGTTACATGGTTAATATTATCACAGGCCACAGGTTATGTCGAGTCAATGACATTCTTGTAACTTGGGTAGCCTTGATGTGTTGCTAGATACCGCTCTTTGCTTGTAACATAAAATCAGATTTTATGTCACTGCCAACGTTACAAGATCCTAACGGGTCGCACAAAAGAATAAATCGATAAAGGCATATATAATTCATTAGATGAATTAAGTTGATTAGGAAGAGTCTTGATCATACAATAATAATATGTTATATTATTATGGGCCGATTATATATATGAAGATATATATATATATGAAAATGGAATATAAAGATAAATATTGATTGGGCTTAAAGTGTTTTTCGGAAAACCTAAATAAGCCGCCGATTTTATTTATCTATATATTGAGACATGCATATGAGAAAGAACGATATGTCAAAATAGTTTTTAACCTAAAATTAAAAGGGCCGCCGTTCGAAGAGTTCGGAGGTGCAGCCACCTTCTCATATCTTTGTGCTCGTTGTTTTCCAGTTGAATAACAAGTCTAGCAACTTGTTCTTCAACATCCCTTGATCGACGTAATCGTGTGGATATTGTAGAGGCAAAACTTGAAAAGTTTTGCTACTGACTCGAGGACGTGTTGGATGTTTGCTTCGTGGAGATTTTGCTCAAACACGCTACAAGGGTATGATTCTTTTCACCCCGATATGATTAACTCCGTATAGGTCCTCGGTTGGGAATCCAATTTTTATTCCGTTGCGTATTTGCATGTTGGATTCCTTACAGCGTCATCATAATTTGCTATGGTTACAGTGGGCACTAGCGCAACATTGTGCATTGCTACTATACCCTTCATATCATCCTGCCTAAAGCTTATAATCTGATCATCTCTTTTAATTACCTTTTCCGCAACTTCAAAACTTTCCAACCTCATGTCATGACTTTTGCAAGATCGACATGAGTCACCGTCAGTGGGTCCCCCAGAGATTATATTAATGGTTCCTCAGGTGGGGTTATTTTCCACCTGTCCGTCCCTTCTCCTTCGATTTTCTGCTTCTGTAGGAGGAGCATCCCGGTCTTGGGATCAAGGTCGGGTATCATGTGGTGTCCTCTCTCTTCTGTTTTCTCGATATCGACTTCTATCATTGTAGTACCGATACGGTTGTCTTTGTTATGTGAGAATCTCTTCGAATGATTATTTCTATCTCATCTCCAAGATTCTGACACTCGTTAGTTACATGATTGTATTCTCTATGGAACCCATAGTATTTATCAGATGGAGGCAGACGAGGACTCTTCTCTGACTTCCTTGGTATTTCCAGTTTCTTTTTATCATAATAGATTTCTATAGCTCTCTCAAGGCCCATGGATAGCTGTGTGCGTGAAGCAAATTGGCTTCTAGGTCGACTAATCTTGTCGACCCTCTCGGCGGGCCTTTTCTTGCTTATCTCTACCTTCTCTTTCTTCTCTAGTGACCTTGGAACAATCATTTTCTGTCTCTGAGCGTCTTTGAGGTTGATATACTTTTCATCTCGCCCCAGAAGTTCATCATAACTGCGAGGGGGTTTCTTCACAACTGACTTGAAAATTTCCACAGCTTTAAGTCTGTCTGTAAAGGCATTAATAAGGACATCAACTGTTGCAGCGGGGGCCTCTACGACAACACCATTGAAGCATTGTACGAACTCTCTTAAGGATTCCTGTTCATTCTGTTTGGTAGTGAACAAACTCAAAGATGTTTCTTGATACCTCTTGCTGCTGGCGAACTGGTTTAGAAAAGCCGAGCTGAATTCCTCAACACAGCAAATAATGTTCGGTCTAAGCAAATTAAACCACTGTTGTGCCGATCTGACAAGAGCAGTGAGGAAAACAAGACATTTGATCCCATCAGAATACATGTGCAGTAGAGCAGCATTCTCAAATCTTCTGAGGTGCTCTTCCGGGTCTGCGCTTTCGTCATACTCTCCCACGGCACGCAGTCTAAAATTTGGTGGGAGCTCCTCTCCAAGGATGGCTTGTGAAAATGGGTTTTCTTTCCCAGTCAATGGAGCTCGGCCACCTAGATGTTGACCCAATCGTCTTATCTCTCCCCATACCACGTCCATCAGATCTAATACCAAAGGCTCCACTCGCATGCTTATATCAGCACCTTCAGCCCTATTAGGTTTGGGGGGCTGTTTTAGTCAAACAGCGGTGGTGCTTAATTGGGTTATGGAGGTTGTGGAGCCTGGTTGGGTTCTGAAGGTGGTATAGCCTGGTGTTGGAATAAACCATTCCTCATGGTTCAATTGTTGAATTGTGCCAGTTGATCCATGGTAAGATCTGCAACGTTCCTTAGAGTAGGGGTGGTTGGTCCTCGGGCTATGAAGGGACATTAAGATTTTTAGGGTCAAGACTTCCTCTTTCACCAGGATTTCAGCTGACTCCACGCCCACGCACATGCCTTCCGCAGATGGCGCCAACTGTTATCACCAAAAAGTGTGATCTTTACTAAATATCGATAAGATTTAAGAAAATACCTCTCTATTCTTCGATGTAAATAAAAACGTCAGCGTGCTTAGGATCTTTGCCTTAGAGTGACCTGGAATCACAAAATAAACGTGAGAAGATGGTCAAAAGTTTTTTCGGCGCATCCCCTCCTACGCTCAAGTCATTCGAGAGAATATGAGAAAATATATGTTCGTAAAGTGAGTGAAAATTTATGAATGCCGTAACATGTTGACTGAACCTGGTATTTATAGGCGGATAACTAAGAGTTGTCATGTATCAAGGATTTTTTCCATGTTTATCCAAATCTTCTCAGGATATGATAAGATCTTATGCATACAATCAAATCCCAGATATTGCTCCACAGATCTCGCACTTGCCTAATTTAAGAGATACAATTCAATTAATCTATCAATGTAGTAATCAAGTCATCGAAAGAGCTCGGTCAATGAGCTCGAACCCAAAAGAGGTCGTAGAAATGTTTGGAGAGCAGCAGAGTGTTGAGGCATAAACACATCGGTCAAATCATCACAAAAGAGCTCGGAAGATATGGCTGGGTCTTTATGTAAGACAGCTAGGATGATAATAGAGCAATGTCGGCTCATCAGCTGGTGCTTAATATTAAGGGGTATCACACTGTTTGATATTATGGATGAGATTTGATAAGTGAGTGATGTGTATTTAAAAATTATGACACATCCCACTTTAATTGTCAACTTTATTAACAAAAATTATAGTAATCTAACACAAATTTGGAAGGATTATTTATTGCTAACAAATTGTTATTCTTATAATTTTATTGCTTATTGTTCTTATAAATGAAACGGTATTATGAAGTTGAATCGGTTTTTGAGTCTCGGGAGACTTTTAGAGTAAGATGCCTCTCAAATAACTAGGTAATATTAATGTATTTATCAAATTTTATGAATTAGGATCAAAATTAAAACGAAAAAATTATGATTAGATAATAGTATATCGACCTATTCTAATATAGTTTTTAGATGGCTAATATTGTCTTATAACGTATTATTTTATATAGGAAAATGTGATAAAGACAAATAACTTGGTTTTAACTTAATTCAAATAAGTCAGCCAAAAAAATAAGTGTGCAACTAAATCTACTTTTTAGATAACTTTATTCACATATGTCATTTTAAACCTTTGTTTATTTAAATATTTTTGTTTAATAAAATACTCTGGTTTCATCTCTAACCTAGTTAGGAATTCAAATTCATGAAACATCACATGATCTCACCTCATTCTACTTCTTCCCATCGACACAACCATTTCTCCCCTTCAAATGAACCATATGTTGATTTTTCAGATCCATGGGCTAGAGCAACCCTAGCCCATAACTCAAGCTTCATCATCTCCTTCCCTAAGCCAACCGCCACCCGTTCATCAGCGCCGCCAATGGCGACAGCAAACATTTTGCCGCCACTGCAACAAATCAATTTAGTACGTAACTTCATAGGACAATTCTTGTACTCAAGTATAATTGAATTAACAATTAATACGTGAATGACAATTCTCGTACTCAAGTATAATTGAATTAACAATTAATACGTGTATAATTGAATTAACAATTAATACGTGAATATGTACATTTGGGGATGTTCGCTGTATACTATGTGTTGTTAGATTTTTTTATTTGTGTTTGTTGCATCGAATTTACATGATCATCGATTTAATGAGAAATATATTTCGAGTAATGAAAGTTGTCATGGGGTTAAGAGGCTTTGGATCTGAAGTATTTTGCATTTGTTATGAGTTTGATAGTTGTCTTGTGTGTTTCCTTACTGCCACGAGTTCTTATTACTGTGTGCATCAAAAATACCTGGAATAAATTTTTGGGTTGTTGCTTGTTGTGCGAGCATTTCCTGAAGAGAAATGAGTTAGGTTTTCTTTCTTTACTACTGAATAACTGAATCTTACATGCTTTCTATATTTTACTGCCTTTGGAAAATTTGTTATAATTACGTGCATGAGCTTATTAAAATTACGTGTGCCACCTTATTAAAATCATCAATTTGTTAAAATTAAATGCACCACATTGTTAAAATTACATGCACCATCTTGTTAAAATTTCGTGCACCGCCTTTTTAAAATCACCACCTTGGTAAAATTACGTGCACCACCTTGGTAAAATTACGTGCACCACCTTGTTAAAATCATCAATTTGTTAAAATTACGTGCACCACCTAGTTAAATGACAAATTTGTTTACATGCACCACTTTGTTAAAATCACCATTTTGTTAAAATTATGTGCATCACCTTGTCAAACCATCAATTTGTAAAAAATATGTGCACTATTTATTTTTATAAGTTTATGCACCAGTTAGTTTAAATTATGTGCACCAGTATAATCACGTGCACCAGTTAATTTTAAAAGTTTGTGCACCATTAGGTTCGTCCACTAATTAATTATGTTTTGTGCACCAGTTACTTTTATAAGTTCGCTCGATTGATTTTATAAGTTTGTGCACCATTAGGTTCATGCACCAGTTAGTTAAGTTTCAAGCACGAGTTACTTTAATAAGTTCGTTCACCAATTACTTTTATAAGTTTGTGCACTAGTTACTTTTATAAGTTCGTGCACTAGTTAGTTTAAGTTCCGCATACCAGTTAATTTTATATGTTCGTGCACCATTAGGTCTGTGCACCAGTTATTTTAAGTTCGTGTATTAGTTACTTTTATAAGTTCGTGCACCGGTTAGGTTAAGTCGCGTGCACCGGGTAATTTTATAAATACGTCAACCATTAGGTTCGTGCACCAGTTAATTAAGTTTCGTGCACCAGTTACTTTTATAAGTTCGTGCACCAGTTACTATTATAAGTTTGTGCAACATGTTATTTTAAGTTCCGTGCACCGATTAATTTTATAAGTTCGTACACCATTAGGTTCGTGCACCAGTTAGTGAAGTTTCGAGTACCAGTTACTTTTACAAGTTCGTGTACCAATTACTTTTATAAGTTCGTGCACTAGTTACTTTTATAATTTTGTGCACCAGTTAGTTTAAGTTTGGTGTACCAGTTAATACTATATGTTCGTGCACCAGTTAGTTTAAGTTTCGTACACCAACTTGTTAAAATTTCTTAATGACTGGTGCACTTTTACTTAGGTATGGCTTCTCTGACTTGCTGCTCCAAATAGGAAACTTCAATTTGAAAATGTGTGTAGTCAAGACCGATGGCGTAAAGAATCGTGAAGACCTAGCGACAGCCACGGAAAAGCACAGCCCTCGTGCGAAGACCAAGCAACGGCCGCGGGAAAGAACCGTAGTCTCGTTGGAAAGCACCGCCTCCAACCACCCCCCAAACTCCACCTCTCTCTCCAGAATATCATATTTTCCGTTGGCATTCGCAATCCCATTAGAATCAATTATCACCGTGGTGGTAAAGCCTGATGGAGAGGTCAAGCTAGACAACAACCACAAGTTCTTCCGTTTCGATGTCGACATGGAAATGGTGAAATTAGTGGGATTCAAGGAATTGAGTGGTATAAAAATCAAGTGGAATGTGGTGTTGGAGGGTTTTAGAAGTGTGTTTACGGTGATCGATTATCACGCCCCGGGCCCAGGCCTGCGCAAGCGCGATTGCACAATGGGCTCTTATAGCAACTACTTCATATTCGTCCTCGCTCTACGAAAAGGGTTAACCCAAGTTGCTATAATAGTCCATTGTAAGCCTTTATAAACCACTTTAAATTTTTCATCCACAACCAATATGGGACAAGGGTATTACAATTACCCCTCCTTAACGCAACGTTCTCGTCACGACCTAACTCATCGATCCACCGGCACCGGGAATCTAGAGGTGGCTCCTACAGGTTCAAGAGGTGGCTCCCATCATGTAGCACTTTGCCCAGTAGGTTCAAGAGGTGGCTTCAACGCACGTCGCACTTCAAGAGGTGGCCCCCGTCGTGTAGCACTTTGCCCCTTTAGGCTCAAGAGGTGGCTCCCACGCACGTAGCACTTTGCCCCGCATAACACTTATCTCCAGGTGTTTTCTGTCGGTGACCGGCTCTGATACCATTCTGTCACGCCCCGGGCCCAGGCCCGCGCAAGCGCGATTGCACAATGGGCTCCTATAGCAATTACTTCGTATCCGTCCTCGCTCTACGAAAATGGTTATCCCAAGTTGCTATAATAATCCATTGTAAGCCTTTATAAACCACTTTAAATTTTTTATCCACAACCAATGTGGGACAAGGGTATTACATCGATTGTGAGGGAAAGCGTAGCTTTTGATGGGGTTGGAAGGGTGGTTTTCCAAGGAGCTTCCGTCAAGAGGTTGTTGCTTAGGCTGCGCTGCCATCTGGTTGATGGTGGATTTGAGGTTGGGGCTCTGGGAAAAAAACTATGATTGGGCGAAGAAAGAATTGGTGGTGAGGGGTGAAGCTGAGATGCGTCTAAATCAACAAACAAGACAAATGGGGGAGAGGATGCTATTCATTTTCTCCAGAAACAGATCGAAGTGATTACATGTTTTTTAGTGGACTAGAATGAACAAACTTCCTCCATAGAGTCACCATTTATGTTTATAAGTTCGTGCACCAGTAGTAAGTTTCGTGCACCAGTTACTTTTATAAGTTCATGCACAAGGTTAGTTTAAGTTCCACGCACCGATTAATTTTATAAGTTCGTGCATCGTTAGGTTCGTGCACAAGTTTGTTAAGTTTTGTGCCCCAGTTATTTTTAGAAGTCCGTACACCAATTACTTTTATAAGTTTGTGCACTAGTTACTTTTATAAGTTCGTGCACCAGTTAGTTTATGTTCCATGTTCCAGTTAATTTTATACATTCATGCACAATTAGGTTCATGCACGAGTTAGTTTAAGTTCGTGCACCAGTTACTTTTATAAGTTCGTGCACCAGTTAGTTTAAGTCACGTACACCGGTTAATTTTCTAAAGTCGTGCACCATTAAGTTCGTGCACCAGCTAGTTAAGTTTCTTGCACTAGTTACTTTTATAAGTTCATGCACCAGTTTATAAGTTTGTGCCCCCATTATGTTCATGCACCAGTTAGTTAAATTTCGAGCATCAGTTACTTTTATAAGTTAGTTCACCAAATACGTTTATAAGTTCGTGCACTAGTTACTTTTATAAGTTCATGCACCAGTTAGTTTAAGTTCCTTGTATCTGGTAATTCTATACGTTTGTGCACCATTATGTTCGTGCACAGTTAGTTTACGTTCCGTACACCAACTTGTTAAAATTACGTAATTGACTGGTGCACTTTTACTCAGCTATGGCTTCTCCGACTTGCTTCTCCAAATAGGAAACTTCAATTTGAAAATGTGTGTAGTAAAGACCAACGGTGTAAAGAATCGCAAAGACCCAACAACAGTCACAGGAAAGCACAACTGTCGCGCGAAGACCCGGCAACAGCCGTGGGAAAGAACCATCGTCACACTGGAAAGCATCGCCTCCAACCACACCCGCCCCCCAACTCCACCTCTCTCTCCAGAATCTCATATTCTCCATTGGCATTCACAACCCCTGATCGCTTTTATTTTAAACAATTAATTCCAGTGCGATTTTAGACCGCAAGTACACGGTGTCAAGTTTGAGTATAGTGATTAAAAAGAAAGGATGTCGTACCCACAGGGACTAACGTATAAGTACCAAATAAAATTAGCAAAATTATATTTAGCCTATGAAATAAATGATTAATTAACTAATTAAACTAAAAACTTAAAAACTAAAAACTAAATCAACTCCTTTGAAGATGCGAAGGAATTCCACTCAAGAAATTTATCAAGATGTTGGTTCAAATGTGTTATCGTCAATGATTTGTTTGTAAGAATAATTACTAACCAATTAATTCTTAAGGTGACCTAATATAATCAATACCCTTTATCAAGCTATATTGAAACTAATATTAAATTGAAGCAAGTAACTCTCGTTCACTTAAACAAATTTAATATTGAATAAATCTCGATGAAAACCGTTAACTTTAAATCTTTCAATTCAAAGTGATCACGTATGTGATTTAATCTCTCGATCTAAATCTTTAACATACAACACGAATTATTATAGCGTATTATAACATTATCTCTCGATCTCAATTATAATTCACAAATCAATCAAAGTTAGCAAGGCTTTGATAGCATTAAGATTATAATTCATGCACAAAAGATTTAATCCACTCAAGCACATTCAAATCAATGACTCAATCACAAACTTCTCTAACCTTGATAAAATAAACTTAATTATATTCAAATCAAAGTAAAAAGATGTATAATTGTTTCTCAACCTCATAAACATCAATAAATTGGAAAATCAAAACAACTAAAGTTTAGAAGTACGATAACGTAGGAGTCGAATCCGTGTGTTGAACGATACTTCTTCTCTTGCTTCCTTCCTTGCACTTCAAAGGATTTTTCTCTAAACTTGTATTCTTGTTGGAGGACGAAAGGGGGCTGAAAAATTGATATATGATATGATATTGAGTCTGATATTCTCCATTAATTCGTGCCCTAGGTCCCTTCTTTATAGAAGAGGAGGTGGATGGAAGTGTTTCCATATAGATCAAACACAATCAAGTCTTTTTTTTCTTTTCTGAAAATTCTGCGGCTTGATCGATCGGTACAATTGTCTCGATCGATCGAGCACTTTAAACTCTCGGCCCTGACTTTTTCTGCCTCGCTCGATTGATCGAGCATAAACTGCCGATCGATCGAGCTTTCTTCAATCTCGCTTGTAATTTCTCTACCACGCTCGATCGATCGAGCATAAGTTTTCGATTGATCGAGCTCTGCTTTTTCTTGTTGGCCAAAACTCTATCCAAATTCTTCAATTCTTGCCTCGGTTTGATCCGTTTTCTTCCTTCTAGCTCAATTCTTCAACTTTCCACCTAGATTCCTGAAACAACCAAATAAATACCAAAAAGCGTAACATCTTCCCGGAATCTATACGAAAATATATACATATCAAAGCAAAAATACACGTAATATTGAACCCTATCAACTCCCCCAAACTTAGACTTGATCGTACTCGAGCAACCATTAAGATCAAAATGCAAAGTTCATCATCAATACTTTAAATGAATTACTTAGCAACTCAAACATAAAAGCTCAGAAGTCCCACTAACACTTCAATCATAAGTCAATCCAGAAAACAACAAGAAGTGTTTTCTCCTAAGCCAAGCAATATATCGCAAAATCGGAATGTGCATGTGTGTTAATGTCAATCTTGAGTTTCATATATACTTTCAGGATCAAATAATGCTTAAACTCAAAGTCAAGATTACTATTAAACACTCCATAAGCCTACTTTTCAAGCACTTCTCCACTAATGTAATTATACCCTAGACTTGGATTAATAGGTCTTTTAAAGCTTTTAATGTTAGGCCTAGGTATTTGGCTTCAAAGAAAAGATAGGGTAACACAAAGAAAAGAGTATAATCATGTAATGTTCATATTTTTAGCACAAGTTGAGCTTCTCTTCTTTTTTTCTTTTAGCCTTGGCCACTTTGGGTCTTATTTAGTCATTTTTTCTCAAGGCTTTTTGTCTATCTTTTTCTTTTCTCATTCATCAATTTTTTTAACAATAAGCTCATCAAAGTATAGCAGTTCATGTGCATCTAATGAGAATCATTATACTCCCTTAGATAATGATGAATTCTTTCAATTTAAGCTCATAAAGGTGGGTATAATGAGTTGCCAAAGAAATTTGTTGAATGGGGGCTAATAGTATGTTAATCATACTCCATTCTTTTGCAATTAGGCTCAAATTAGGATACTAGAGATTGATATATTCATGCTAAGCTTGAAAGGCACAAACGTTTCAAAATCACCTAAATCATGTCCAAGTCAAGTTCCTAATTATAAAATTTCACCTCAAAGTGCCATCAAATAGGTTTTAGAGTGTTTTAAGATCCTCAAGACAAATCATAGTTAACAAAAAAAATTTCAATATATATTTCCCTCAATCATGACTCAAAAGTGCTCAATATGTTCCTCAATTTTAAAATATTAACTCAACCACAGATATTCACAAACAAGTCAAAAATCTTCAAGACTTTAGTTGAGATGGGGTTAATATCATCATGCAATACCTTTGCAAGTCTAATTCATTATTTCTTACTGATGAAACTCATTTTCAACAAAAAAAAAAATTTTTTATGTGCCCAAAAACTCTCTAATCTTATGATAGACTAGTCATGCAAGGTAAGTAACACGAGAGAACAGCAGATACCAGTAAACATAAAACATCTGAGAATATGGGTTTTACGATCTACAGCGATGCATCAAAAGAAGGTCTAGGATGTGTGCTCATGCAAGAAGGAAGAGTGATTGCCTATGCATCAAGGCAACTCAAACCGTATGAACAAAACTACCCTACGCATGACCTTGAGTTAGCAGCCGTAGTTTTTGCCTTGAAAATATGGAGGCATTACCTTTACGGTGCCAAGTGTGAAATTTTCACGGATCATCAGAGTCTCAAGTATTTGTTCACCCAGAAAGAATTAAATATGAGGCAAGACGATGGATAGAACAATTGAAGGACTATGACCTTACGATAAGCTACCATCCAGGGAAAGAAAATAAGGTCGCAGACGCACTAAGTCGGAAGGGCACAGGGAAGATGATTTTAGCATCCCTTTCAGCTTATCCCTGCCTCCGAGAAACGATAAAGTTAGACAAAAGTCAGGATCCCAGCCTAACTAAACTGAAAGAACAAGTTAAGGAAGGAAAAATACCCGATTTCACGACAGACAATGATGGAACTTTATGGATGAAAAGAAGGTTATGTGTACCAAACGTGAAGGACCTTAGACGAGAAGTGATGATTACAGCACATAAATCAAATTTCTCCATCCATCCTGGAAGCACAAAGATGTACAAAGACCTCAAAGAAAGCTTCTGGTGGAATGGAATGAAGAAAGACGTTGCTGAATTTGTCGCTAGATGCTTAGTTTGTCAGCAAATTAAAGCTGGACATCAAAGACCAGGAGGATTACTTCAACCTCTTGAAATTCCAGAATGGAAGTGGGAACATATCTCCATGGACTTTGTAGTAGGATTGCCAAAGTCTCGACAACGTCATGACGGTATATGGGTGATTGTGGATAGACTCACAAAATCTACACATTTCCTCCCAGTCCGTATGAATTATAACTTGGATACACTGGCGACCCTTTACATGGATAATATTGTGCGACTTCATGGAGTCCCGATAAGTATTGTATCCGATAGAAATCCCAGATTCGTGTCACGCTTCTGGAATAGTTTTCAACAAGCTATGGGAACTAAGGTAACTCTTAGCACGGCCTATCACCCACAAACCGATGGCCAAACAGAGAGGACAATCCAAACCCTCGAGGATATGTTAAGATCTTGTTCCATAGATTTCAGTGCAAATTGGAGTGAGCTCTTGCCTCTGATCGAGTTCGCCTACAACAATAGTTATCATAACAGCATTGGAATGGCACCATACGAAGCACTCTATGGGCGAAAATGTCGATCACCGTTATATTGGGATGAAATTGGAGAGAAAGCTATCACCGGACCTGAGCTTGTACAGACCACAATCGACAAAGTCACAATCATTAGAGATATGCTCAAGGCAGCTCAAAATCGACAGAAAAGTTGGGCTGATATGAAAAGAAGACCGTTAGAATTCGAGATTGGCGACAAGGTTTATGTAAAGGTCTCACCAATGAAAGGAGTCATCCGATTTGACAAAGCAGGGAAGCTAAGACCAAGATATGTTGGACCATTTGAAATCCTGGAGAAAGTGGGAACTTTAGCTTATAGAATAGCACTACCTCCAAGCCTCTCAAGAATTCATAATGTATTTCACGTATCACAATTAAGGAAGTACATTGCTGATCCAAATCATGTACTCGAAGCAGAACCTTTAGTAGATCAAGGAAACTTGAACAAAACCCTGAAGTATGAAGAAATTCCGATCCGAATCATAGACTCAAAGGATCAAGTACTGAGACGAAGGACCATTCCATATATCAAAGTTCAATGGTCGAACCATACAGAGAGAGAAGCCACTTGGGAACCAGAGGAGAAAATGCGAGAAAAATATCCCTATCTGTTCCAAGATCAAGCTGTTTCAAGTTTCGAGGACGAAACTCCTCATAAGGAGGGAAGAATGTGATGACCACCACTTGCAAACATGATACATTGCCACAACATGATACCACAACATGGTACATTGAATTTAGGTACCAAGAATTTAATTAAACTATCCTTAAATACATCATTGCTTACATACTATTAACTTGATGTCATTGATTACATAATATTAACTTGATGTCATTGATTACATAATATTAACTTGATGTCATTGCTTACATATTTTCTTGAAAAACTTCTATAAATACCAAGCTAGATTCATTAGTAGAAACACAAAAAAGTGTAAAGGAAATACTCTCAAAATACTCTCAAAATATCAAATATTCTAGCAAGAAAAGAAGTTGATTTTTGAAGGTTGTAGATCCATACTCTTTCAAGTTTAAAGAATCATCGTAAACAATCAGGTAAGTGGGCTTTTGTTATATTATCCTTTTCGTTTTGATACCATATGAAATGCTTATGAAAAATACATATGTGAACTATTTTAAAAACTATGATGTCATGAAAATTCTGAATATCGGGAGATAAGTGCTATGCGAAACAACGTGCTACGTACGTGTGAGCCACCTCTTGAACCAATGGGGCAAAGTGCTATACATACGGGATCCACCTCTTGAATTCGTAGGAGCCACCTTGTTAGGATCAGTCCGGAGTGTTTAGAGGGGGGGTGAATGAACACTCCTTCTAAAAATTAATCCTTCGTGATTTCTTTCGGATTAGTGAAAGAAATCTGTTTCTTAATCAATTCTTGTACAAAACAGACCACTGAAAATATAAGTGCGGAATGGTCTGTTCTTGTATGTAAGAACGGATCGATGGCTAGTGAGAAAGAACTAGTGCAGAAATAAGATACACAGGATATGTTTCTGGAAGTTCGAAGGTGGTGTAATCCTTCTACGTCTCCCCTTCTTCCAATTAAGGAAGGTTTATACTAGAAGACTTTGATTTATACAATCCTGTTGTACAAACCCGATTCAGACTGGATTTACCTCACTACCAATCTGAAACTCCTAGTCACTCAATCTGCTCAGACACACTCTGTCTGACAGTTACAATATGTTTCTCACTTCTATTTTCAACACAGAAAACACAAGATGCGCACAGTGATCCTAAATGATCAAATGTTACAAAGTAAACGTGCTTGAGAATGATTTCAGCTCGAGAGCTTCTGAACTTGTAAGCTTGTGCTGTTTTTGCTTTCTTGTGCGTTTTTCAATTGATCAGCGAGAGTCAGTAGCCAGCGTCGGTAAGTTCCTTTTGTTGCATCCTTTTATAGTTGAAGGTACCAACGACATTATTTCCTTTAATGTGCAACTTTGACTCTTCTTAAACTCTGAGTAGGCTTCAGTCTTCTTCTTCAGGATACTTGCCGTTCTGGTTCATACTTTCGGCGACTGTCAGGTAGGCTACTCTTTGTCTTCTTACCTATTATGGCAATCTCCAGTCTTTGGTCCTTTGTAGCATTAATTGCAACATTAAATGCTACAATAAATAGCCGTTAATGATTCGGACTGAGGAGCCATTTTGTATATATCCTAAGATGCTCTGATCTGATAAAGATAGAGATCGATCTGAAGCTTCGGTTTAGTCAGTCTGATATTCATCGATCCGGTCTGATAAGTAATGTGTCTTATCAGCTTGTACTATTGTTGAGCGATCGATCTGGTCAGCCTGATTACCCTCGATCCGGTCTGATATGCTTTGTCACCTTATCAGCTTGATCTGTTTTGGGCGATCGTTCTGGTCAGTCTGATTTCTCTCGATCCGGTCTGATATGTTTTGTCATCTTTAAAATCTCATTGATAAGATCCGGGACTAACAAATTCCCCCTTTTTGATGATGACAAAACCTAGCTTCTATGTCTTTTTAACCAGTCTGATAAGAACTCTGAAGCGAAAACTTTCGGATCGATTACTCTTTCTTGTTCAAAATAAATGAACATCATTAAGTTGGATCGATTAAGCTTTTATTATTAAGCCTTATGTTGTAGTTCAAAATAAATGAACACGGACTTAATCGAAAGAGGAATTTTATTGATCACCAAAAAATCTTAAATACAGACAGTCTGAAAATTTTATTTTCTAGAAGGCGGCCTGAAGTCTTTCTTCTTTTCCCCCTTTTTGTCAGCAGCAATCTCTTGAAGAAAGTCGACAACTTGTGCTAGCTGCGCGCTGATAGCGTCAAGACAAACGTCTTGAGCGCGGAGGGAATTGGCAACAGATGCTCTGACTTCAGTGGCTAGTTTGATCTGCTCTTTTCTCAGACTGTTCTTATAAGAGGCTTGTTGAGAAAACAGATCGTTTATGCCTCGCTGAAGACTTCCGATACTGGCAGTCATCTTCTCTTTGAATGAATCAAAGTCCAAAGCTGTAAGCCTCTGACCTTGATGAACTTCGAGAATGCGTTGAGAGAGTGACATGCAGTTGTCGGAGAGATGCTGAAGAGTCCTTGCCAAAAATGGAGGTGCATCAGATTGTTGGCTGGGAGAGCGATCTGATGAGGACAAAGCCTGGTCATCGTCTTCAGCAGTAGGTACGAGTGAAGATACAGCAACTTGGTGACTTTCGGACCGGATCAAGGTGACCAGATCCAAAGAAAATGTTTGAATAAAAGCCATATCTTCATCTGATTGGATTGGAGGAGTGCTTGGTCTGGAGGGCTCCTCAATCTGGAGAGCTGCAACAACGGTGGACACCACCAGATCCGGATCGACGAATTCTGGAGCGCCAACTGTTGCAAGTTCTACTGTTGGACTGATTTGTGCACGGGAGGCTGAGGACCCCAAAGGAATGGAGGTTGTTGGAGAGTCCAACAATACATTCAATGGTTCATCATCGGGCACAGACGGAGCATTAGGCAATGGCTGCTCCGCTGTCTGGTCTGGTAGTGGCTCTGCAGTCTGATCTGGTATTGGCTCTGCAGTCTGATCTGCTGCTGGCTCAGCTGTCTGTTCTGCTGCATCAAAATGAATAACCTCAACGAAAGGTTCTGCCATAGTCTTGCATGCAGAGGGATGATCCGGGCTGGTTGTGGGAGTGGATACACTGAGCTTCTGTCGTTGAAAACGGACAGCTAAGTGAAGAGCATGAACATCCATCTCGAGTTGAGCAATAACAGCCCCATCATCTCTGGCAGTTGGAGCAAGCGGATCGAAGTTCTGTTTCTTAGCAGCTAGGATCAGAGTGGCCATACTGAATCTTTGATTAGCCGTAAATAGCTCTTTGCGCTGCACGGCAAGCCGAACATCATCAGTCTCTGTTCCTTTCAGAACTTCCTCTTCCATCTTCTTCAGTCTGCTCAACTTACCGAAGAATAATTCAATGTGGTTGATAGTCCGGTATTGGACATATTCATCAAAGACCACAATGAGTGCCTTCACCTTCTCATCAACATCCTCCATAGCGATGTCGATGGCTGTCTGCGCTACAGATTTGGGTTTAGAGGAGAGGGGTTCGAAGAGAATGGCTTTTCCCTTGCCGGTGGAGGAAGGGGACTTGATCCCTGATTGGGTATAATCGCCCAACTCAGTGATAACAATCCCTTTCACCACGGGAATGGTAGAGGGGACTCGGATAGTGACTTTATGTGCAAGGTTTGAAGCTTGTGAAGGTTGGATGGAAGGTTGGGGTGCAGGGGAGGCTTTAGTTGGAGGCAATATGGGTAAGGCTTTGAGGGGTAATGGTTTGCTGGGCTTGGTAATCTGGGTTCTTGGCTTTTTGGGAAGTGGCTTGGTTGGTGGCGAGGGAGCAGACTGAGTTTCTTCCGAATCAGTCTGGATGGTCAGTTTGCGCTTGACGCGAGATTTGCGCGCAACAGCTTGTTCTTCCCCCTTCTCAATCTTGACTACAGCTAGAGTAGCAGGAGTAGGCGGAGCACTCTTGGACTTCAGCAGTGCAAGTCCTTTGGAGTTTAGAATCTTAAAGGGGCTGAGAGCGGACTGCTTTCCCAGCTCGATGTCCAAAGACTCCAGTAGCTTGCTGAGAGGAACAGCAAAGCATACAGCTTGTTTCGATGCAATCACTGTTTCCATCAGAACTCCAAACAGAATCACGGACCAGTTCATCGTCTGTCCGGATACTATAGCCGCCATAGCCCTGAACTTCTCTGCGGTCACAGCATCAAAACTTCCTGCTTTGCCCAACAGAGGCTTACCCACTATCTCACACAGCACCTGGAAATGAAAGAGCATTTCCTTCTTCTTAAACGATGGTTGCAGGCGGTGGCCAAGAATAGATATCTTCCCTTGAAGATCTGAGAGTGACGCCTGAGGAATCTGTCCAAATTCCGTCAGTCCGGAATTGAGGAGGCCAAAGGTTTTGGCCAGCGTCATCGGCGAGATCTCAAAAGATTTGCCCTTGACAGTAGTAGATATGGATGTCTTCTGGGAGACGGCATTGGCGAATAGTTCGCGGATTTCTGATTCATAAACAACGGTGCCGCATTCCAGAAAGTTTCTCAGACCAGAAGATTCCAAAGCTCTGAAGATGGACACCATCTCTGCATCTTCTGCCCTGTAAATATCATTAAACTCAACGGAGATGGAGTTATGAGTGATGGTAGCCATTGGAATGAAATCAAACGAATGCGAAGATTTAGGAGAGTGAGAGAGTAAGAAAACAGATAGCGGTAATTTGTAAAAAGTGAAATAAAATGAAATGTTCAGCCCGCTAAATAGGAGAGAGAAGACACGTGTCTTTATCTCGATGACTGATGAAAAGAAATTCAAAAATAAACGGTTAGGATAACAGATAGTTAAGGCGGTTAAAATGCGATCAGTCCGGGCTGTTTTTGTACAAAAGATGGATTGACCAAACAGATCATGGGATAACATCAGATTGACATAGATCGGTCTGAAAGTTCGGACCGGTCTGTGTCTTTCTGAACATTGTATTATCAATCTGTGGTAACAAAAATCTTTAAGTGCGAAAGTAAGAAAACATCTAAACTATTAAGATAAGTCATTTAATCCAAGAATTTGACGAAAATAATTAAACTTAGCCTCTGGGAGCGGTTTGGTGAAGATGTCTGCTGCTTGCTGCTCTGTTGAGATGTGCTCGATCACAATTTCCTTTTTGCCAACATGATCTCGAATAAAATGATGACGTATATCAATGTGCTTTGTTCGAGAGTGCAAAACTGGATTGTACGTTATAGCGATTGCACTTGTGTTGTCGCAAAATATTGGAGAGTCAACAGCTTGGATGCCATAGTCTTTGAGCTGGTGTTGAATCCAGAGCATTTGAGCGCAACAGCTTCCAGCGGCTAGATACTCTGCTTCAGCTGTGGATGTGGCAATCGATGTCTGCTTTTTACTGAACCAAGAGATCAATCTTTCACCTAGAAATTGACATGTTCCACTGGTGCTTTTACGATCAATCTTACACCCAGCGTAGTCTGCATCTGAATATCCGATCAAGCTGAAGTTCGAATCTTTGGAGTACCAAAGACCAACGTTCTGAGATCCTTTTAAGTATTTCAGAATACGCTTGGCAGCAATAAAATGTGATTGCTTTGGTTCTGACTGAAATCTGGCGCACATACAGACTGAGAACATAATATCAGGCCGGCTCGCTGTAAGATACAATAGCGATCCGATTAGTCCTCTATACATGGTTACTTCAACTGCTGTTCCCCCTTCATCTTTGTCAAACTTGATTGTTGGACTCATTGGAGTTGATGCAGTTGAGCATGTTTCCATTCCAAATCTCTTGAGGAGCTCTTTGGTATACTTGGTCTGGTTGATGAAAATACCATTGCTAAGCTGGTTGACTTGGAGACCCAGAAAGAATGAAAGTTCTCCCATCATGCTCATCTCAAACTGTCCCTGCATTAGCTTATAAAACTTCTCGCACAATTTGGGGTTAGTTGACCCAAAGATTATGTCATCAACATAAATCTGAACTAATAGGGTATGTTCCCCCTTAATAAATTTAAATAGAGTTTTATCTACTGAGCCGATCTGAAAATCATGGTTCAGCAGAAATTGAGATAGAGTGTCATACCAGGCTCTTGGAGCTTGTTTCAGACCATACACTGCTTTATTCAGTAGATACACATGATTGGGATGCAAATGGTCCTGAAATCCAGGTGGTTGCTCAATGTAGACTTCTTCCTGAAGCTTTCCATTAAGAAAAGCGCTCTTAACGTCCATCTGATATACTTTGAAGTCTTTAAAGGCAGCATATGCAAGAAAGATCCGGATGGCTTCAAGTCTGGCGACTGGTGCAAATGATTCATCGAAGTCGATTCCTTCTTCTTGTCTGACTCCTTGTGCCACCAGTCTGGCTTTGTTTCTAACCATAGTTTCATCTGCATCCAGCTTATTTCTGAAAACCCATCTGGTTCCAATGACAGGCAGATCGCTTGGTCTGGGGGTTAGACTCCAAACTTGATTTTGTTCGAATTGATTTAGCTCTTCTTGCATGGCCTTAATCCAGTTGAAATCAGTGAGAGCTTCATCGATCTTCTTAGGTTCCAGAGTAGAGATGAAAGCAGCATGTGTGAATTCATCCATCATCTGTCCTCTGGTTCTGATCGGTGCAGAGGGACTACCAATCACTAGATTGGGTGGATGCTTCTTAGTCCATCGATAGCTTGACTCTGGATTGTCTGGTCCGGTCGGATGAGTAGTAGCAGCATGATCAGCATCTGCTTTAACATTTGAGTGAAGAGCATCCGGATCAGCTCGATCTGAGGAAGCTTCAATGGCTTGATCCGGTCTGTCTGGTACTTCTGGTTCTGGTGGATTGTCTCTTGACCTGTTAGCTACAATCTCATCATCACTGTTAGCTTCGAGATGGATATTTTCCATCTGATTTTGAATTGATTCTTTGTTGCCCTCAACACATAAAGATTCATCAAAAACTACATGAACAGATTCTTCTACAGTTAAGGTTCGATTATTAAAAATTCGATAAGCTTTGCTAGATGATGAATATCCTAAAAATATTCCATTATCTGACTTAGCTTCAAATACTGTAAGATGATTCTTACCATTGTTATGAACGAAGCATTTACAGCCAAAAACATGAAGGTGAGAAATAGACGGTCTGTTACCAGTCCATATTTCATATGGGGTAAGGTTCAGCTTCTTGTTGATCATGGACCGATTTTGAGTGTAGCAAGCAGTGTTTACAGCTTCTGCCCAGAACTTTTGCGAAATGCCAGAATCAGCAAGCATTGTTCTTGCTGCTTCCTTGAGCGTTCTGTTTCTTCGTTCTGCAACTCCATTCTGTTGAGGAGTTCGAGCGGCTGAAAACTCATGCTTGATTCCATGATCTTCTAGAAAGGATTCAAGATTCTGATTTGAAAACTCAGTGCCTTTGTCACTACGAATACTGTCTATGCTGGATGATTTCTCGTTCTGAGCGCGTTTCAGCAGCTTGATCAACTTCGGACCGGTCTGATCTTTACTGCTCAAAAATATAGTCCATGTAAAGCGTGAGTAATCATCAATAACAACGAGAGTATACCGCATTCCCCCTAAACTTGTTATTGGTATAGGACCAAACAAGTCCATATGCAATAATTCTAAACAGCGGGAGGAGGATTTGGCATTCTTGTTTTTGAAGGATGATCTGATCTGTTTGCCCATTTGGCAAGCTTCGCAGATCTTATCCTTAGCAAAATCGATCTTGGGCAGACCGATAACTAAATCATGTTTACACAGGCTGGAAATGGTCTTAAAGTTTATATGATTCAAGCGTTTATGCCATAGCCAGTGTTTATTATCATTGTTAGCGATGAAACAAGTAGGATTATCAGGTTGAGCATGATTCCAGTTAATCGTATATGTATTTCCATTCCTGATTCCTATAAGCATGGTTATACCGTCTGATGATTTAACAGTGCAAGTGTGTTTGTGAAATTCTACAGCATAACCATTATCACAGAGTTGACTTATACTAATCAAATTATAGCACAGATTTTCAACTAACAGCACATTATTGATAATAATGTTACCATGGACAATCTTACCCTTGCCCACGGTCTTACCCTTTGAGTTATCTCCGAAGATGATCTTGGGTCCAGTGCATTCTGTGACTTCAGACAGCAGCTCGATGTTTCCAGTCATGTGACGGGAACACCCACTGTCCAAATACCAGTCTGATGCGAGTTTCTTCGGTACCTGTCATCAAATATAATTATTGTTGGTACCCAATCCTATTTGGGTCCAGAACGGATTAGCCCTTTGGGAACCCACACCTGTATCAGCTTCAATGGCTTGTGTGTGTAAGGTGTGCTGTGTGCTGGTCTGTTTCGATGTTGTGTGTGATAATGTGTGCGCTGTGGAAACCTTTGATTCTCATAAGGTAGTCTATATCTTCGTTGAATCGGTTTCGAATTGTAGTAATTGTATTGTCTTCCTTACCTCAGATCTTGCACCTTTGGATTTGGTCTGATAGACGCAAATCTTGCTGATGCCTTTTCTTTGGCTTGGTCAACATAACCAATTCCTTTTCTCAGATTTTGATTCACGTAAGAGACTCCTGTTTAAATCTTAGGTGCTTCAGTCTCATATACTGTGCTGGATTTAACAAATGTCATTTGTTTGACTTGGTTCTTTACCAGCAACAGCTCAGATTCATCTTTGGTGCATTCTTTGGTGTCAAAGCCTATGCCGGTGAAATCACCGACGTTTCTTTGAACCTCTTGTAATTCTTCCAAGGATGTTCTGGATTTTGTCCATGTTTTGAATATATGAGAGAGCTTAGCATTTTGTGTGCTAATTCTCTTGTTTTCTTCATGGAGCTGATCATAAGAGATTTTCAGCTTATTCAGCTCGATCTGGAGATTGTTGCACTCACCCTGCTCAGAGCAGCTTGGTTTATTGTGCTCATCCATTTGATCACTGACTTTAGCTTTATTCTTCTCAAATGATTCAGCTAAGATCCTATAATCATTAGCCATGTCTTGCAGTGCGGACATGAGCTCTTCTCGTGTAAATTCATTTGAGTCAAGATCATATACCTCGTCTATCTGACTCATCTCTTCGTCTGCCATAAGACATTGAATATCTTCTTCGCTTTCGCTGGAAGAATATTCAGAGCTTTCCGAGTCTGAGTCTGTCTGAGCCCATTTGCTGTTTCCTTCTTCAGCTACTAGGACTTTTTGGGATTTTGCATGATTCTTGCGGTCTTTGTAGTGCTTCTTCTTCCTATCATCATGATGCTTCTCTTTCCGTTCTTCTTTCTTCGGTCTGGTGCAATCTGCAATAAAATGTCCGGTCTTACCACAATTGTAGCAAGCCTGATCGTTAACAGTATCATCTTTTCTTGATTTATAATGATGAGAGGGTTTGAAGTTCCTCTTATTCTTAGACATGAATTTACCAAATTTCTTGATAAATAATGACATAGCATCATTACTTATCTGTTCAGCGGATCGTCTGATGTTGAAGCGATCTGGTCTGGAATGGCTGCCAGGGCCTTGTTTGGTTGAGAGATGAATGGCTCTGCTTTACCTCTGCTTATCAGTTCAAACTCATAGGCCTTAAGATCTGCAAACAGATCATGAAGTTCAACCTTGTTAAGATCTTTTGATTCCCTCATGGCAATGGTCTTAACATCCCATTCCTTTGGCAGAGCTCTCATAACTTTCAGAGCGATCTCTCTGTTAGAATATTCCTTCCCCAGACCATTCAGTTCATTTATGATGCCAGTGACTCTTTCATCAAACTCATTTAGAGTTTCTCCACTTTTCATCTTTATGCTCTCAAATCTTTGAAGAGCAACAGTTAACTTGTTTTCTTTGGTCTGGTCGTTGCCTTCACATAGCTGTGCTATCTTCTCCCAAATTTCTTTGGCAGTAGAGCACATTTTGATTTTGCTGAACATGTTCTTGTCCAGTGTCTTGAACAAGATGTCTTTGGCAACGTTGTCGAGATTTGCTTTCTTTCTTTCCTCATTCGTCCAGAGGGATCTGTCCTTTTCTACCATTTGTGGTTCACCACCAGTAATGGCGACTGCTGTATTTATTTTTTGAATCTTCATTGGTCCATCAGTGATGACGAACCACATATCGTCATCCTGAGCTGCCAGATGAGCTTGCATTCTGATTCTCCAGTCATCATAGTCTTCTTTTGAGAACATAGGGATTTTGTTGAATGATGCCATCAGCTCGAGTGATTTTGTGCTGATTAAGATGACATGGCTCTGATACCATTTGTTAGGATCGGTCCGGAGTGTTTAGAGGGGGGGTGAATGAACACTCCTTCTAAAAATTAATCCTTCGTGATTTCTTTCGGATTAGTGAAAGAAATCTGTTTCTTAATCAATTCTTGTACAAAACAGACCACTGAAAATATAAGTGCGGAACGGTCGTTCTTGTATGTAAGAACGGCTCGATGGCTAGTGAGAAAGAACGAGTGCAGAAATAAGATACACATGATATGTTTCTGGAAGTTCGAAGGTGGTGTAATCCTTCTACGTCTCCCCTTCTTCCAATTAAGGAAGGTTTATACTAGAAGACTTTGATTTATACAATCCTGTTGTACAAACCCGATTCAGACTGGATTTACCTCACTACCAATCTGAAACTCCTAGTCACTCAATCTGCTCAGACACACTCTGTCTGACAGTTACAATATGTTTCTCACTTCTATTTTCAACACAGAAAACACAAGATGCGCACAGTGATCCTAAATGATCAAATGTTACAAAGTAAACGTGCTTGAGAATGATTTCAGCTCGAGAGCTTCTGAGCTTGTAAGCTTGTATATATCCTAAGCTGCTCTGCTCTGATAAAGATAGAGATCGATCTGAAGCTTCGGTTTAGTCAGTCTGATATTCATCGATCCGGTCTGATAAGTAATGTGTCTTATCAGCTTGTACTATTGTTGAGCGATCGATCTGGTCAGCCTGATTACCCTCGATCCGGTCTGATATGCTTTGTCATCTTATCAGCTTGATCTGTTTTGGGCGATCGTTCTGGTCAGTCTGATTTCTCTCGATCCGGTCTGATATGTTTTGTCATCTTTAAAATCTCATTGATAAGATCCGGGACTAACAATTGTTGGGGTTCAACAATTGCCTCTGCTTTGTGATCGGTCGAACACGTGGCGCTTGTGTCAGTGTATGGTTGAAAAGATTGAAGTTGTGTCATTACCCTTAACTATAGTTATTGGTAAAGCGGTAAGCGCTCGATCCTACAATTGGTATCAGAGCCAAGGTCGCGTGTTCGATTCTCATGAGTTGCAGAGAGTGCAATTATTGGGGGAGGGATTGTTGGGGTTCAACAATTGCCTCTGCTTTGTGATCGGTCGAACACGTGGCGCTTGTGTCAGTGTATGGTTGAAAAGATTGAAGTTGCGCCATTACCCTTAACTATAGTTATTGGTAAAGCGGTAAGCGCTCGATCCTACACACCTCTATAATCCTTATGTTATGTAGATCGATCTAATTTGATAAGTATATGACATGTGTTCTAATATAATGCTTTTGGTATGACTCAAAGAAGCAAAATTCTGTTATGTGTATCAGTTTATGTTTTGAAATCTGTTTTGAAATCTGTATAAGTATATGTTTTTGGCATATTCGATTGGCCCCCGCTTACTGAGTGTCAACCAGAACACTCACCCCTTACATCCCCTTCCCAGATAAAAGTGAGACAGATACCGAAGATGCAGAACAACACAACTTTTGGGGTTGGTGATCTACCGCAATTATTTCAAGATTTTACATAATTATGCTTCCGCTAAACTCTGTTAAGATTTAAGTTATGGTTTTATTTTCAGTTGTAAAACATTTATGTATATGGAATAAATAGACTGGTTGTATTAAATTCTGTACTATGAGGCTTGTTGATTTTCAATTGTATTTGGAATCAACGCCGGTGTTATCGATCCCGGTCTCGGGGCGTGGCACCCTTCCCTTGATCCGTTTAACCACTGATCTTTATTTCACACTTTCATTCTCTTTGGTCACTATCATGGAGGCTGCTTTTGTCTTGGCGAGCTAACTGTAAATCATCTCATTATCATGTTTCCATTTCATTCTCGTCATGGAGATGTGCATTGACAGTCTTGTGCTCCACTTTTTGGCTGATAAATTCATTAAATTTGATTGGCATTGTCCGTAATTCATCATCCTTTATTACAATCATTGGCTTTATTTCTTCAAGCTGCATTATGAGTTCTGCATGTGCGAGAAAATGCGATGTAGGGATTACCATTTGCTCCTGAACAGAGGAATCAATTTTTTTCTAGAGTTCCTTTAATTCATTTTCCCTTATGCACAGCAGGTCCTTTGTTTCTTGCAGTTGAGCCATCAGTTCAACATCTTGAGGAAATTGTGGTGTTGGAATAGTTTCAATATGCTCGTATTCCGTTGCCACATCCTCCTTTTCAGTTGTTGGAGGGGGCAATGGGATTTCGTTGTGCCTTATCGGTAATGAAAGTTAGTTGCATGGGAGTGTCGTCAACATGTGAAGAAAGATGTGTTTCTGCCTCATCAACCACAACCACATCCACCAGGCCTTCATTCATTGGCAGAAAGATGAGGACCCATGCCTATTGTTTCTAATGCATCATTAACAAGATGTTTTGGCCGTGGAGGTGCTCTGTTCCCGAAGGGATTAGAGATTGTGGTTGAGCGGCATCATTGTCGGGAAGAATTGGACTGTGTTGACCAATGTGTTCAGATCATCAGTTGTAGTTGCAAATTGTATCCAGGTTTTCAACTATGAACGTGTATGACCATGGTAGGTTTGTTGATTTTTTTCTATTAAAAATGCTGCTAGTATGTACAGTGTCACAAGTCATACGATGTCATTGGCATCAATAACATCGTAGGTTGCTGACTTGATTCTTAATTTTTTGTATAATGATCTTTTGCTCAATATGAGGTGCTTTCTCGTTGCTTCTCAGGGAAGCACCTGCATAGGAAGTATGTACATGTATGATCACGGAATTGCATATCTATATTTTGATAACCATCTCTTACTCTACGATTAAGCACACATCCCCTATGGTAATTTTCAGAGTCTAAGCACTTCTTTGGTGGAATCTCCATAATCCTTTTCGAAACACCTTATCATGTTCTTTATAATTACATAGTGCCTTTTGCAATGCTTAAGGACAACCATGTTTGTATGAATGTAGTTCACCAGTTGCCAGTGTCCTCTTAGCACTTCGATATGTTCTCCATGGAGGCTTTTACATCTGTTATGACTACGGTGATTTGTTGTAATCATAACAATAGATTGAACCAATTTAAGTGAAAAAGTGGTTTTCTTTATTTTGTTAGATTGATTGCTAATTTTTAAATATTGATCAATTAATTTTGATAATCAAATATAGTTTGCCAATATAATTATTTCAATTATTTTAATTACACTATTTGTGCAATAACCAAACAATTCTACAAATTTAAGCTTAAGTTGCCTATATTTTAATGAGTTAATAAACGACTGACTAACTACATATTAAAATACTGTCAAAAATATAATATTTTGTATAAATATAATATTTATAATATATTTAATAATATTTTAAATAATCTAATATTGTTGTTCTTAATAGCATTGCATGAATATAATATGTGTAACATAAATAATAAAATATGAATATTATAAATCTTTCATGTGAGATGAATCAAGAGCTAGGATATTTGTTATAATAAAGCTAAGTTTTTTAATCAAATCATTTAATAATTATTGATAAATATTTTCATATATACTTCCTGTTAAAAAAATCACGATAAGAATAATTTAAATATTCTTTGTAATTAAATAGGAAAATATCTGAGAGAACAACCATTTTTATTTTCAAAAATTATTTTAAATTTAAACTAATATTTATCTTTCGAATAATAAAAAGAATTAAACAAAAAAAAAACGTAACATTGCCAATTATTTAAAATGAACATATGAATTAGAGTATCATTATTAATACTTTTCGCTCCTCACTTGGTTTTGGGCCTCTATGATCTTAAAGGCTGAAAGGACACCTTTGTGTAGGCCTGGCCTTAGAATCGTGTGGCAATCATCAAATTGATGTCAAAGCCCAAATTTAAGCCCAATAGAATTTGTTGCGAATAAGTATACCAACTCATTGGCCCATAAAATGTATTGACTGTATTGCTCTTATATTCTATTCTAAGGCTGCATTTAATTCGAATAATAAGGTGATATTTATAAATTATAGCGTGATTATTAATATGACAGAATATGATAAGAAATAATTATGGATAAATAATAGTATGTTTATTTTTAATGATTATATTTGATATTGTAAATATGAATAGAAGATTTTTTTTTAATTTTTTTTGTACATAGATATTTAATAATAATTATCGTGACAATTAAAAGGTCCAAATTGATGTCATGATATAATTAATTTTGACAATTGGCTGGTCTGAATTGGACTTCGAAGTCCACAAAGTTAATGAATTGGACTTCGAGAACATTAAAATAAGCACATTATAACATTAAAATAAGCACATTTTGAGGGTTTTGGCAATCAACCGATGTGATTTTCAAATATGCAGTTTACGCACCTGTGATATGAGAATAGACAATTTACCCCATCTGTTTTGAAAAATAAACATTTTACCCACTGTATATGAAAATATGCAATTTACAATATATATATGTAACTGAGTAATGTGCTATGTTTTGCAAATCACAGGGGGGTAAAATATATATTTTGAAAACGCAAGAGGATAAACTGTATACAGAGGTGTAAACTACCTATTTACAAACTACATGGGGTGATTATTAGCAATACTAGATTGGGTAAATTGCAACTAACTCATATTTGGAAGATAAAATATCAAATATTATTTTTTTTTCAAAAAATAATTAATTATAGAAAACTCTATGGTGGTAGTAGATGGATATTAGTCCAACTTCTTGAATGTCAAAATAAAAATTAGGTTTTATTGCAAAGCAACCCTATTCATGAAAAGATGTGACAAGAAAAAAAATTCTAAGGCAGAATTTCGAAAACCCATCTTTGTTTTAAATTCAAAGATGTTGCAATTTCTTACACAAAATTTAAGACTTTCCATGGCTAATAGTCTTATAAAAGCCGTCATAGGTTTGGTTGACTTTCAAGAATTGTAAGAAACTTTGGTTAGGTTTGACATTTGTTTTTTGACTCATTGAAACATGCTGGATAATGGGTTGTAGTTACAGGAAAATGTGTGACTCAACTTGCATACACTTTTTTTGAATAATATACAATTCAAAATGATATAAAATTAGTGTACCTTGTTCAAGAACAAGAAATACTGATGTTTCACATTTCTAGTTCAAACTACTTGCCTATTCCACTTACAATTTTCTCCCACTAAAATTAACATATGACCACGTTTTCAAAATCAAAGATTTAATCTAATTAATTGATTATGTGAGGATATAAATTTATATAAAAGTGGGAATGTGATAAAGTTTGAAATAACTTAGTTTGCAAATCTCATTTCATCATTTATACCATGTTTTGTACATTAAGTCATGGTCATAATTTTTAATTATTTTTTTTTTATCTCATTATTTATACCAAACGGTGTCTCGTATTATGAAAAATACATGAAAATAATTGTTTATTTTGGTGTAGCTATATATCATGTCATAAGTGGAGTTGCGGTACTATTATTATTATATTATTTGTTCTTTTTGCTTCCTTTATTTGACAAGGAAGCACATGTTGACGTTGATTGATTCTTTGGTGTGCAAACGTGTTATGTTTCGCTACCATTTTAACATTTTTGAAAAACCCCACAACTCTATCTTACTGAGGGTTTGTTTGATGATGTCCTTAAGGGCAGTACCCTTAGGGGTATCATTATCGTTCATTTAGAATCTTTTTTTAAAAAAGAAAAAAAAGATTCTATATGGATGGTGGATGATGCCCTAAAGGGCAGTGCTGTTCAAGACAGCAACAAACAAACCCTTACTGGGGAATCGGGGTAACTCCTTGTTACGTCTTCTATGGATTAATTCATATGTGCATATATGTGTATACTCGCGCCACCATCGATCGATCAAGCACGTAGTCTTGATTCAAAATATCTATGTACCATGAAAAGAGGGCTAACTAATATAATAACGGCTTTGGGCTTTCCACAGGATTAGCATTGAGCGATGGGAGCCCTTTTTTGTCCATCTTCCTATTTATAGATTGAATGAAAATTATATATATATGTATGTGTGTGTGTGATTTAGTATTTTTGTTGTAAGTTTTATTTTGTGAATATTTTAAAGTGTGAAAATTAAATTTGTTGTTCTAGAATATAATATTATAGTTCTTTTGCGGACTGAATAAAATCGAATATAAAATAATAATGATAGAAAAATGTAAAAGTGGTATGGAATTATATTTTTATAGATTTATTAAATAAAATTGATATGTTTGTTGTCCTTTCGTAAATATAATTTTGTTTTACAAAAACCATAAACAAAATACTGTTCTACCAACAAAAAAGAGCAAAATGTCATACATTGTCTTAAAATCAATAAATTCAATAATTATAAACCAAATATATATATATATATATATATATATATATATATATATATATATATATATATATATATAACTTTTTAAAAATATCTTAAGCTGCAAATTTACACATAAAGGACAAGGGACTTTAACTTTATTAAATTAGTGCATACTTTTATAGATTTTCAACAGCACAATTAAGTGGAATAATGGTTAATTAACTATTGATTTATAATTAATTGTCAAAGAACTAAGTATCATGAGCTTAACATTTTAGTGTTGCGGCTTTCTCCAACCTATTGTCTCACTCGTGGAAAAGATTTGTTGAGTTCATACTTAACATGTTAAGCTTAATTTGTACAATTTGTGCCCTTCTAAATTGATTTTGCACTATTTATATGCAATAATTATGTGTGTGACTAAGAAATTTAAAGGAAATCATTTGAAAATTAGGACGAAATTGAGTATCATTTTCTTAATTTCTCGTACTTTTTCCTCTTTGGCGGATGCATTGTGGTGGACTAAGGTCTTAGTAATTCCCCTTACCCCCTAAATTTCAATTTTTACTCATTACGAAATGATTTGACACATTCAATAAAAAATATTTTCCAAAATAGTGGAGTCATAAAAAATACGTAGAATTTTGTTGTTTCAATTGTTACAGGGAAATTGTAAAATTGTGTATAGTTGGTTGGCAGGCTATAAACGTCGGAACACGATCGCCTCTGATCGTGGCATTATTGGATCAAAACGTGCCCGAGAAATTCGTGTTCCATTATTGTACATTTGTTTGTGCCGGTTGATTTGTCAGTTATGTTCGGGTCTTCCGCTACTCTTTGACCAGTATGCGGAGCAGGTATTGCTATTCTTCGGGCAACTTCTGTTTGGGGCTTTTTGCTCGGGATATTTCTTACTCGGCTGTTGCATGAGATTTTATCGAAGAAACTGACTTATCATATGACATCACATCACCCCCTAAACTAAAGTGAGTAGAGAGTATTGAAGTTTCGGTTTATTACCTCGAGATAAAATCCCGACCTGCTCGAGGTTTTTTCCCGCTCTTTTTCCCGCCCAGTGTTTTCAAAATGTCGCGTGACGCTTGGTTTTCCAAAGCTCATCTATGACCGCATTCGATTTATTTTGGACAGTGCAGATCAAATGACTGTTCAACTGGTCCTCTCTATAAATACTCCATCACCCCCTTCATTTTACTCACTTGCTCCATTATGCTTTTGAGCTAGCATCAAACGAGCGAGCACTTCTTTCTTTCAAAATTTCCAGCACCCGATTAATCAGTATGTCTTCCTCATCAGACTCCTCCTCCTTGAGAGCAGTCAACGAATATGAAACTTTTATTTGGGGGAAAAGTCTTCCAACCTTTCTCCTTGGATAGCGAGGAAACTTTGAGTACTTCTGGTTCTTCGGCTATCCGACAGGAGAACGAACAAGATGGTATAGAACAGGGCTTGGTTGCTTCCAAGGTCCCTTGGAATCAAATCTTCGAGTCAAGGATTCGTACCAGTCAACAGTTCTCCCGCATCAGAGAGAAATGGGAGATCCCTGAAAACACCTCCCTTATTCCTTCTTCTTCGGGATCATGCCCCCATTTACCCCCCGATGGTTATTTTCCTTTTTATCTAGACCAACTCCAATGGGGATTGCGTTTTCCCGTTCCTGCCTTCTTTCTTGCTCTTGCGAACTATTATACTGTTTCTCTCAGCCAACTGTTCCCCAACAGCTATAGGCTGTTGGCTGGTTTTTTTATTGTTCTTTCTTAATTGAGTTTCACCCCCACTCCCGAGTTAATTCACTGCTTCTTTCAATTAAATAAGAAGGAAGTATTTCTTTTTTATTTCTCTTCCCGGAAAGGGTCGGTTTCATTAAGAACTACATGCTTTGGAGGGAAAGTCTCCCGATGGCCAAATCCATCAAGGGTCTCCTCGAGAAAGAACTGTATCTGTCCGTTCGTTGGAAACTCGGCGTCCAGTGTTACGACCTGGCAGAGCTTATTGACTACGAACTGATGTACTTGTTCTTGCTGAACCCGAAAGGCGCATCATTATGCATGCCTCTCGTGAGTGACTAGAGCACCTTCTTCTTCTCGCAAATCGTAATTATTGCTCGAACTAACCTTGTCGTTCCTTTATGCAGAGGAGAAAATGAACAGATCAAGGAAGTTGGCCAACCTGAAGGTTAAGTCCTCGAAGAGCCAAGCTTCGGGGTAGGCATCGGGATCAAAGGATCTAGCACCTTCGGTTGTAGAGACGCTGTCAGTGCCCCCCCCCCCCCCCCCACCAACTTTCTCGATCCTGGACATTACCGATCAACCCGAGGGGAACCCTTGGTTACTCATCCTCGCAAGAGGGCAGCACCTGAAGGCCAAGGTTCCTCCTCCAGAACACCTCCTGCCAAAAAAATCGTGCCTGCAACTCCTCCTCATGGACCCCAAGCTTCATCCCAACCGACCCCTTCTTCTGCTCCCACCAATCTTCGGTCTCCACCGACAAAAACATGTCTCTCACTGGACTACTCTCCTCATGTCCTTTCCTGAAAAAACCTTACCCCAGAACCTCTCAATCCATCATTTCATTCTCTCCCAACAGTCTAGACAGAAAGATTCTCGGGGAGTTAGCTTTCAACAACTTGGTGAATGATTTTTCCACCTCTTTGGTGAAGGTAAGTCAGATTCCTTTCCCAGAATTTTCTAAATACTTTTGTTCTTGCTCCTTATTTTGCTGTATTTTTTGTACAGGCACACATAATGGCGGGCAAACTCCTAAACCGGTTCCACTCCACCGGGCAGATAGCACTGCTCCACACAAGGAGCGGGATCAGTTTCAAAACATGTGCGATGACTTAAAGAAGATTATGGGCATTCTCCAAGATCAGCACAAATCTGACAAGAAAGCCCAAGAATTGGTCCAGAAGGCTCTCGAGGAAGAGTGGAGAAAATCCGAGGAGCTGGAGAGAAAGGCGGCTGATCTTGAAGAAATCAACAAGACCCTATCCGAGCAATAAGCTCAAGAAAAAACTTCCTTCAAAGCTCGGGTAGAGGAAATCTGGTTGAAGAGGAAAGCGGGCTTTCTGAAATCCGAAGAGTATGGCAACACAGTGTCTGACCGCGCCTCCGTATTTTTCGAGCATGGGTTTGAAGCTTGTGCCCGTCAATTTGAGGTGAAGGGTTATCCCCCTAAAGGTATATCTTTGGATTTTCTGGACCAAGAAACAACCCTGACCAATCTTCATGAACAGCTATTTAAATGATAGAGTAGGGATGTATCTTCTGTTATTTTCCTTGCACTAGTAATCCTTTTCCTTCTTAATGAATGAAAGTACCATTTTATAATTTCTTCATTCTCAACATAAATTAACAAGATGATGAATAAGCTCAATCCTCCCAAGCACCAACACTCGGGCAATTTTAGGTTTAAACATGGGCCGAATATCCCGATCCCATGAATAAACTAATAAAACTCTCAACAAGCTCGAACATCCCGAGCACCAACACTTAGGCAATTCTAGGTTTAAACATAGATCGAACATCCGATCCAATGAATAAAACTCCAAACAAGGTCGAACATCCCGGGCACAAACTTAGTCAATTCTAGGTTTAAACATGGACCGAACATCCCAATCCCATTAATAAACTAATAAAACTCCAAACAAGCTCGAACATCTAGAGCACAAACACTTAGTCACATTTTAGGTTCAAATATGGATCAAACATCATATCTCGCATTTAACCTGCCAACAACTGACCAGATCAAATAACTCAATCAATAGAATATGCTCGAACATCCCGAGAAATAATAGAACGTACTCGAACATTCCGAGCACAAACACTTAGTCATGTTTTAGATTCAAACATCCGATCCCGCATTTAACATGCCAACAACTGACCAGATCAAATAACCAATCAATAGAATATGCTCGAACATCCCGATCAAAAATAGAATGCACTAGAACATCCCGAGCACAAACACTTAGTCATATTTTGGTTCAAATACGGATCAAGCATCCTGATCCCGCATTTAACATGTCAACAACTGATCAGATCAAATAACTCAATCAATAGAATATGCTCGAACATCCCGAACAATAATAGAACGTACCCGAACATCCCGAGCACAAACACTTAGTCAAGTTTTAGGTTCAAATAAAGATCAAACATCCAATCCCGCATTTAACCTACCAACAACTGACCAGATCAAATAACTCACTAAATAGAATATGCTCAAACATCCCGAGCAATAATAGAATGTACTCGAACATGCCGAGCATAAACACTTAGTCATGTTTTAGGTTCAAATATGGATCAAACATCCCGATCCCGCATTTAAACCTGCCAACAACTGACCATATCAAATAACTCAATCGATAGAATATGCTCAAACATCCCGAGCAATAATAGAATGTACTCGAATATCCAGAGCACAAACACTTAGTCACATTTTAGGTTCAAATACGGATCAAACATCCCGATCCCACAATTAACTGCCAACAACTGACCAGATCAAAAACTCAATCAATGAATATGCTCAAACATCCCGATCAATAATAGAGTGTACTCGAACATCCCGAGCACAAACACTTAGTCACGTTTTTGTCCAAATACGGATCAAAGATCTCGATCCCTCATTTAACCTGCCAACAACTGACCATATCAAATAAATCAATCAATAGAATATGCTTGAACATCCTGAGCAATAATAGAACGTAATCGAACATCCTGAGCATTGATAAGTGCATTTTTGCACTTATTATTTCTTTCGTTTTATGTCTGTTTTTGTGTTTACAAGAGTCCATTTAAGGATGAGTGCTATGAGAAGGAAAAGGGCATGAAATAAAAATAAAAGGGTGGAACAAGTTGAAGGCAAGTCAAAGGAATGATGAAAAGATGAGCCACGAAGAAGAATTGGAGTAGAAAACAAAGAAGCAGCGACCGATCTCTGATGAAGGAGCGACTGATCTCTAGAGACATTGTGTTGGGAAACAAATTTTGCGAGGTGGCGATCGATCGCTGTGAAAGTGGCGATCGATTGCTAAGACTGAATTTATGAAGAAAAAAAAAGACGCGGTGATCGATCGATATGAAAGAGGCGATCAATCGGTGCGTAATTAAAGCCTAATTAAAATTAGTGGACCCAAAGTATAAGAGGCGGCTAACCCTATCATTCGTTTTGATACTTTTGACACTCTTTCAAGGGCAAGACACATTGAGGAGGCTGTTGGGATTCCAAGGGCAATGATTTCATCACAAAACGAATGCGGCTTTCATCTGGGGACGGAGAATTGCTTCCATAGAGTTTGTTTCTCTTACTTTCGTTCGTTTTCTCAAACATGTCTATGTGCTTTATGAATTCTGGGATGAACTAATTCCTTCTTTCTAGGGGGAAGACGTAACTTGATTGGATATTATGTTTTGGTTTGATTGATTTACATATTAGATTTATCACATGGTTTATTTGTGTTTTCTTGCTTTGAATGCAATTTAATTGACTGGCCATTGATTATAATTGTAATATTTGTTTGTGATCTATCACTCGGGAGAGGGTTTGTGAACAGGACATAGGAGAACACATTCTCGATGTTTGTATCATCGACATGCGTATAACTCCATTGAAGCCTTTGAAAGAATTATTGTGCAATCAATAATGTTTAATATTTAATCTTAGATAGGGATATCAAGGTTGGTATTGAATGATAATTTCTACTATTACTTGGGAAAGGGAGTAGGAAACACAAGAATTCTTGGCTAATAAACTAGATATATCTATAATATTGTAATTGATCATAAAAAACATAGTTGATAATCAAGAGAAATCGGACATCTAGAATTCTTCTCATAATTAATTCTTTTGAATTGTTGCAACTGCTAGTTAGCGATCTACGTTATTTGACAATCAACAACACTACTCATTTTTCTAAATAGGATTAAGATCATCTAGCACAAGTATTTAATTAATCCTATAGACCAATCCTCGTGGGTTCGACACCCGTATTCATATCCATATACTAAAACTTGACATCGTACGCTTGCGATACGTTTTGCACGCAACAAGCATAAACACTTTGTCATGTTTTAGGTTCAAATACGGATCAAACATCCCGATCCCGCATTTAACCTACCAACAACTGATCAGATCAAATAACTCAATCAATAGAATATGCTCGAACATCCCAAACAATAATAGAACGTACTCGAATATCCCAAGCACAAACACTTAGACAATTTTAGGTTTAAACTGTTGGGATATGCCCTAAGACAACTCATTAGATGATTGTTTATGACATACAATGTATTATGATTTGTTAATGGCAATTCATTATTATATATTAATTCGAGTATCTGTGTAATATGAATTAATATATAAGTTAATGTCCTTAGAATAATATTGTATTGTTTTTAAAGATTGTCCCTAGTCAAGTATTATCATGAATAAGGATAATGATACTGCATTGAGACTAGTATGTTTTGATTGATGAATTGTTCATAGATATGAGATATCAAATCAACACATGGGTACATGTGTGGACAGACCCACCATGAGAATGTTACATGGATAGTTATATGAACGTCATAAGCAATTCTCATAGTGATAATAATGTATGTAATCCTTACGACTTGAGATTACCAGAGATCCCAACATAAGGAGTCATGTATCTTGATATTGTCAAACGTTACCTGTAACAGGGTAAACTATAAAGACAATCATTGGATACACCACGAATTATGTAGAGGGATGTTGAGTGATCAAGAAAGGATTTGTCCCTCCTATATAACAGGAGGAGTGTTTGGGCCCTTGATCAAGTAAGACTAAAATGCATGGCCATGCTCGAATGAGTCGATATGTGATATCGAGCTTATTCGTTTATTCTAGTTCTACTTGGGGATCAAGAAATAAAAGATTGAATATATATGAGTATGACTATTCCATGACTCGTGTTCAATCTAAACACATTGTACAAATGGATTAAGTTACATGGTTAATATTATCACAGTCCGTAGGTTATGTCGAGTCAATGACATTCTTGTAATTTGGGTAGCCTTGATGTGTTGCTAGATACCGCTCATTGCTTGTGACATAAAATTAGATTTTATGTCACTGCCAACATTGCAAGTTCCTATCGGGTCGCACAAAAGATTAAATCAAAAAGGGGAGATAAAATTCATTGGATGAATTAATTAATTAAGAAGAGTCTTAATTACAAATATTAGATATATGAATTTAATTAATATATTGGGTATGGGCCAATAAAACTTTTTGAAAGCCTTTTAATTAAATCAATATATAATAAACTAACAAGGCTTTGATGAAAGGATTAAGTGTTAAATAAAACTCAAACCTAATAGCCACCAAAAGACTTTCTCTCGGCCGCCGCCTCTTGCACTCGACCTCACGGCCGCCGCCGTCGTGAATAGTGCTTTTGAACGGTTGTCGTTGATCGGTTTTGAACCATGAGTTTAGTTCTCGTTTAAGAACGAGTCTAGCAACTTGTTCTTGAAAACCTTTCGATTTGATCGTGTGGATACCGTAGAGACGAATGTGCAAATATTTGTTCGTGACTCGTGGACTTGCAACGAGGATTCTGCTACAAACACGCTACAAGGGTATGATTCGGTATGACTTGCAACGAGGATTCTGCTACAAACACGCTACAAGAGTATGACTCAGTATGACCACTTTGTATAGGTCCAGTGGTAGGAATCAAGTTTTATTTTCCGCTGCACATTGTTTGATTGATTCCTAACAGTGGTATCAGAGCCAGGTTCAAAGCTCATATCAGATTTATGTGATTAATTGTTTAATCATGTTTTGAATCTTTTGCATGCTTTAAAACTGTTTAATTCATATATGATATGTGTTAATCGATTTTGTGGGAATTATCGCAATATAATATGTGATATAATTGACGGATCGAACTATATGATAATTCGTGATCAAAATCGAGCCATTTGCTCACTTGACCCTCACGGCCGCCGCATGGAGCTAGGGTCTCGGACCCTTGGCTCGTGCATGGGCCGAGCCACCGCCGTTGGACTAGAGTTTTGAACCCTAGGAAACATGTCTCTCGGTCGCCGCCGCTATGAACTAGGGTTTCGAACCCTTTGGGCTCGATGTGGTCCAAGACGGTGCCGAGATGGCTAGGGTTTCGAACCCTAGTCACATGCGTGGTTTGGCCGTGGGTTGGGCAAAGGTTTCGAACCTTGGACCGATCCATGGCTTGAGGCGCGCCAAGTATTCGTGGCATGTGATGTCCCGAGCGTACGATAATTTCATAAAATTTTATTTTACAGTTTTAATTAGAATTAAATTTTAAAATGTTTAGAATTTAAAATTAATTGTTATAGCATGTTTTATGTGTTGTATGAGCATGGTGCATGGTTATAGCCCTATGACCTATTAGATAGGATTTTTTGAATGTTTGTTATTTAATACGGCATGCGAGTCGTGCCTTCTCTATTTTTCTAAATGTTATCCCTCCCCTACGTTCCCCTCGAATGTAAATCGAGGAATTCTCTATATCATGTAATTGTTATATAGTATAGTTTGTTTTGTTGATGGAGATCAATGAAGATGGACAAAGGTGCTGGGATGAGGAGGCCATTCACAAAAGGGAGCCAAAGAGGTGCTTGTAGAAGTTACCTTAGGTTGACCTTTTAGGATTTTCTCATTGACTTGAGAAAACCTTTAGTAGGGGCTATAACCATGTCACGTTTATTTTATGTTGATGTATAAGATGCATGTTTACTGTTTTATTTAATATTGATGCTTGATATACATATATGTAGATATGTATATATTCATATATGTACCAGACATATTTTCAATATTAATAAAATCATGAGATCAATAAATCCCTCTTATAATATTAAGTCAAATCAAGATGCCTTCCAATTAAAAATACTCGTCAAGACTTCGATTGAACATGTGTAGGTTTGCCAAAGCAAAGCACCGTGACAATCTTAGTAAGGCGCGAAAGGATAAAAGTGATATCCGTGTTATTTTAAAATTGGGTTCGACTTAACTAGCGTTATCTCAATAGGATTGGGAACCTAGAGGCATGGGGTTGGATAATAATTCATTAGATGAATTTGAACAAAGTGTTGTTCGTCCAACCATCCAAGAATTACATGTGATGTAATTGACAAAGTGTTGTCTACCTAAATAACCGAGTCTTGGGTGATTAGCCAAAGCTAACTCAGGATTAGGTGAAATATGGATCTTGGCCCACTAAGTTTACGAGGGTTGATATTTTAAACAAAATAGTGGGAGTGTCATTTAATAAAAGACCTTATTAAATGATTAAAATCATAAACTTATTTTGCATATTTATATTGTAGATATCCATGGCATCAAACAACGTAACTAGCACACTATCATAGCGATCGGTCCTTGAGAAGGACAAACTGAATGGGACTATTTCCTAGACTGGTATAGGAATTTGAGGATTGTCCTCAAACAAGAGAAAAATCAATATGTCCTAGAGGAACCCTTACCTGCTGAGGAACCTCCCGTAACAGCTGCTAAAACCGATAAGGATGCTTACAAGAAGCATCAGAATGACGCACTTGATGTTGGTTGCCTTATGCTTGCCACCATGAACTCTGAGCTTCAGAAGCAACATGAGGAAATGGAGGCGTTCGATATGATCGAACACTTAAAGCAACTCTACCAACAAGCTAGACAAGAGAGGTATGACGTCTCTAGAGCGTTATTCCACTGTAGAATGGTAGAAGGAAGCCTTGTTGGAACTCATGTACTGAAGATGATTCGGTACATTGAGAATCTTGAGAAGCTGGGTTTTCCATTGGACCATGAGTTGGCCACTGACGTAATCTTGCAATCGTTGCCTGATAGCTACAGTCAATTTGTCTTGAATTACAATATGATTGAAATCGAAAAGACTCTATCGCAATTGCTTGGTATGTTGAGAACATATGAAGCAAATTCAAAGAAGTCTAAGCCTACTGATGTTCTTATTGTGAATAAGAGCAAAGGAAAGACTAAAGCAAAAGGTGTTGAGCCTTAAACTCATTGTTGAGTTTAATGCTTAATTTATCTCCGAATTATTTATGGGTTTTGATGATCAACAAAACTTGCATTTGTTGTACTAATATGTCTACTTAGTGTACAGGGTTAGATTGATAAATTGGTTGGGAAGACTAATGGAAGAGAACCCAAGTTATACAATAATATATGCGAGTTCATAGGACAAGCGGTGATTTTTATCAAGGAATCTATTGAGCTTGGACGAGAAGGAATGACATCTATGAACAACCAAACTAAGTGTTCAACATGTGTGGAATGATGTTGGAACAATATCTTATGATGGGATGAAGACCCACGAACCAATGGTCCGTTGGTGGGCAAATTCATATAGAAGCCACTTGGAGCACAGTGCAATGTTTTGATTATATATCTTGGCTCAATGCTCCGAATAATGTGAATCCAAAGGGGTTGGAAATCCAACTCAATATGCTATATTTCATATTCAAACATCTCAGTCCAATTCGGATTGCATCATGGAGCAAAATGGCATGGAAGTCATAGCAAGTGCAGATTGAAGCAAGGTTTGAGCGGCTGTAGCATTTTGGGCATAACTTCTTCATACCTTAATGAAATGCAATGAAATTCTGTACACACCTATATAAGAGGAATGGATACAACTTTAATGTTTTCCACGTTTCCCAGAAACGAGCTTACGATGGTCGAATAGTGCAAACTTTGAGAGTGTTGAAATATGGCAGATAGTATGAGGCGATCCTGGCCATCACCTCAGGCGATCCGAGCCATGCGTACCAACGCCGCGTACCATCAACCCAGGTGATGGCATGGTCGCCCCAGGTGATCAAGAATTGATCCTACGGCCAATTTTCAACGGGCAATCGCCCGAGGCGATGGGGACATCGCCTGAGGCAATCTGGGCCAGATTTGAACGTTAGAACGTGACGATGGAGATCGCCCGAGGCGATGTCCGAGGCGATGCACGAGTGATTCAAGCCTTATGTGTAGCAACGGCTAGTAGGAGCCTTGGGGGCCTCCTACGCTATAAATATGGATGTTTTGGAGCATTTTGAAGACAAGAAACAAGCCTACAAACTTCTACAAAGCTTTGCTCATTCAATTTTTAAATAGCTTTGCAATCTCCATACATTGTTGTTGTATTGGAGTTTGTAATTCACTCTTTTTGTTAGAGTCTTGTTTTCTTCATGTTGGTACACCGTGAAGGTGTTTGATTGAGTTAATTGTAAGGTCCTCCAACACCAAAGCAAGTTGGAAATTGTAAAGTCATCAACAAGTATAGTTGGTGCAAGTGTGTGTGGCTATCCTTGGAGCCCTTAAGGCCAAGAAGACTCGTGAAGAGTGTTGGTAGCTAGTGAAGAGCTTTGTGTACTCGTGAAGAGTATTGTGTTCGGGAAGAGCTTTGTAAACTCGGGAAGAGTTGTATTGTGGCTAACTTGGAGCCCTCAAGGCCAAGACCATTTGTTCTAGTGGAACCTCGGTTGGAGGTTATCTAACCGGGAAGAGGAGACATAGGCAATTCATCGCCGAACTTCTATAACAAATATCCTTGTCATTTACCGCTTTAATTTCATTCCGCATTTATTTATTTGCTTACTTCTTATTTATTTTATTTATCGATTGACTTAAGCCTTCCGCAAGCGCAAACTCTTTTATCTTTGCAAACTCATTTTAAAAAGCTAAAGTAGCCAAGGAATCTCATTCACCCCCCTCTTCGACTCCAACAAAAGGCTACAAGAAGAACAAGAAAGTCTTTGTTAAGTCTAAGCCTCATGCTTCTGCACTCAAGCCAAAGGGAGGAGTGGCTAAGGAAGGAAACTGCTTCCATTGCGGTGAGACCGGTCATTGGAAGAGGAACTGCAAATTATATCTGGAAGATCTTAAGAAGACAAAAGGAAGTGTGACTTCCGCTTCAGGTATTTTTGTTATAGAAGTCAATTTATCTACTTCTTCATCATGGGTATTAGATACTGGATGTGGTTCTCACATTTGTGTTAATGTGCAGGATCTCAAAAGGAGTAGGTTGTTGGCGAAAGGCGAGGTTGATCTCCGAGTGGGAAATGGAGCAAGAGTTGCTGCATTAGCTATTGGAGATTATTCATTAACTTTACCTTCTGGTTTATTATTAGATTTACAAGACTGTTATTTTGTGACATCTATTACTGGAAACATAATTTAAATTTCTTGGTTGGACAAGATTGGTTTTTCATTTATTATAAAGAACAAGTGTTGCTCCATTTATTTGAATGATATGTTTTATGCTAGTGCACAATTGATTAATGGTCTTTATGTATTAAATCTTGATATGCCTGTCTATAACATAAATACTAAAAGGATTAAGAATAATGATTCTAATCCAACTTATCTCTGCATTCGTCTCTTGGGCCATATAAACGAGAATCGCATATCAAAACTTCATAAGGATGGAGTATTGATTCATTTGATTTTGAATCATATTAAAAATGTGAATTTTGTTTAATGGGCAAGATGACTAAAGCTTCTTTCAAGGGACATATTGAAAGGACAAATGATTTATTGAGTCTCATACATAGTGATGTATGTGGACCAATAAGCACACAAGCTAGAGGTGGTTTTCAATACTTCGTTACATTTACTGATGACTTCAGTAGATATGGGTATGTGTACCAAATGAAACATAAACATGAAACCTTTGAAAAGTTCAAGGATTTCAAGAATCAAGTACAAAACCAGCTTGGCAAAAGTATCAAAACCCTCCGATCAGATCGAGGAGACGAATACCTAAGCCAAGAGTTTCATGACTATCTAAAGGAGTGTGGGATAGGCCCACAACTCACACCTCCGTATACTCCACAATGGAATGGTGTATCCGAAAGGAGGAATCGAACTTTGTTGGACATGGTTCGATCAATGATGAGTCATGCAGATCTTCCGACTTCCTTTTGGGGACATGCTTTAGAAACAACAATATTTATACTGAACCGTGTTCCATCTAAATCAGTAGAAAAGACGCCATATGAGATATGGACTAAGAAGCGTCCTAGTATGTCTTCTATGAAGATTTGGGGTTGTGAGGCTTACGTAAGACGTCACGCCTCCAATAAACTTGGACCCAAATCTGATAAGTGTTTATCTGTGGGATATCCTAAGGAAACGAAAGGATACTATTTCTATTATCCCACCGAGAACAAAGTAGTTGTTGCTCGGACTGATGTCTTTCTTGAAAGAGAATTTATTTCGAGAAGAACCAGTGGGAGACAAATAGAGCTCAGTGAAGTTCAACCACAAGAAAACATTGAACATGATATTGAAATGGAAACAGAGCAGACACCACAAGATGTTGTGGATGAAATGCCTGCTCAAGAGACACAAGCCCAGCGTAGGTCTGTAAGAGAACACTGTGGGCCACATAGATATGGATTTCTTGTGACTCAACAAGGTGACTTACTACTTATTTATGAGGATGAACCGTCATCTTATCAAGAAGCTATAATGGGCCCTGATTCTGAGAAATGGCAAGAGGCCATGAAATCTGAGATGGAATCCATGTATGCAAACCAAGTATGGACTTTGGTTGACCCGCCTGAAGGGGTAAGACCTATAGGGTGCAAATGGATTTTCAAGAAGAAGACCGACATGGATGGTAATGTACAAACCTTTAAAGGTCGACTGGTTGCTAAAGGTTTCAAGCAAATTCATGGTATTGACTATGATGAAACTTTTTCACCAGTTGCCATGGTTAAATCCATTAGGATCTTATTTGCAATAGCTGCATTTCATAATTATGAAATCTGGCAGATGGATGTCAAAACAGCTTTCCTTAATGGAAATTTACTTGAGGATGTGTACATGACACAACCTGAGGGTTTTGTCGATCCAAAGGATGCTGGAAAGATATGCAAGGTACAACGATCCATTTATGGATTGAAGCAAGCTTCTCGAAGTTGGAATCTTCGTTTTGATGATGCAGTCAAAGAGTTTGGTTTCATCAAAAATGCAGATGAACCTTGTGTCTACAAGAAGGTCAGTGGGAGCATAATTATCTTCCTAATATTGTATGTAGATGACATACTTCTAATTGGGAATGATATCCCTGCCTTACAATCTGTAAAGATTTGGCTAGGGAATTGTTTTTCTATGAAAGATTTAGGTGAAGCCACCTATGTATTAGGTATCAAGATCTATAGAGATAGATCAAGAAGATTGCTTGGCCTAAGTCAAAGTACATACATAGACAAAGTGCTAAAACGGTTTAGCATGCAAGAATCAAAGAAAGGATTCGTGCCTATGACACATGGGATACATCTCTCGAAGGATCAGTATCCTTCAACACCAGATGAGAGACAACGCATGAGTAAGATTCCATATGCGTCAGCTATTGGATCTATCATGTATGCTGTGATATCCCCGAAATAATTGATTGCAATTTGGGCATTAATTGTGTTTATATGATTAATTATGGTGGTAATTAATTATGTGCTGGATTTATTTATCATGTTGAAATGCTTAGTCACATGGTAGGCGTGACCGGGAATGCATTTCGGGGTGCATGTGATGCATGTTGGATAATTGGGTGTTTTAATGACTTACATGTGTTGGTAGTCATTTATTGGTGAAACATGCATTTATTTGAGATTGTGGAGCATTGTGATGTAATGCTTTTAAAATATAATGTTGGGGTGTTTTATACACCATGGTATTGGGGAATGCATTTTATTTTAAACAACCCACTTTATACCCCCCCAAACCCCACCATACCTTCACTTTTTAACTTTCCCAAATTTCACCTCCCAAACCCTTCCTTCTCTTCATTTTCGTTTTTGTGCAAAAAGGTTGAGAGAAATCCTTCCAAAAATTTGATTTGTGAAGTTTATTGGGAGATTTGGAGTCCCCAAGAGGTATGGATACCTCCTTATTGTTTTTGTTGTGTTTGGTTTGGATTTTTGGTGGTTTTGAAGGGTTTTGAAATGGGTTTGTTTGAGTTGGTGTTATTCTTGGGTGAGTGTTAGATTTATGGTTGTATGAGGATGTATATTGAAGGTTTAAAGTGTATTAATGTTTTTGAGTTGTTGGTATGAGTGTTGTTGAGGTTGGTGAAGGTTTTAATGTGCAAAAATGGTTTTTTTTTTTCGATGTTCAGAGGCTGGCGATCGATCGCCCGTTTTTGGCGATCGATCGCGAGCCGGCAGTGCACTCCAGAAGCTTGTGGCGATCGATCAGCGAGGGTGGTGATCGATCGCGCCAAGTGTGGCGATAGATCGCCGAAAGAGCAAAATTTGAGACTCGGGCAGTGTGATCTCGCGATCGATCGGCCCTTTGCAGCGATCGATCGCGAGTCACAAAATGTGATATTTTTGGTTATTTTTGTAGGATTTTTGGTATCGGACTATTATTGGGTTCTAATATTGATTTGTGTGAATGTGTAGAACCATCCCAGGTGGCGACACAGCCAAGGAAGTGAAGTCCTACCACATCCTACATTTTGGAAAGGTACGTAGAAGACGTACGGGCACCTAACGGTACATGTATCTAATATACTCATTGTTTATGCATTGTGGATGCGAGTATATATGGAATTATGCATTGTGGATGCAAATACATGTTGAATTATGCATGATGATTGTATATGCATATGATGGTTATTGGTGCACATCCCATGAGTCGTGGTCATCCCTTGATGATTTTAATGCTTGCCGCTATTTGATTTGGTACCGCTAAATATGAAGCGAGGGGTGGGAGCGCCGCATGTCACATTTAAGCGTGGTTATCATATGAGGCGAGGAAAGAATATTTGCCGCTCAATGTGAAGCGAGGGGTGGGAGCGCCGCATGTCCATTGAAGCGAGGTTATTCTATGCCGCCTATATGTAAATGGCGAGGGGCATTAAAAATACAATGTGATGAACAGACTAGGGATTGGTGATTGGTATTTGGTGATGATGAAATGGTATTATGTCATGACATGTGTAGACCATTAAATAATCTATTGATTATACTCATGAGTTATGGTACAGGGACAACCAAACTGGAAGCGTTTAAAATGCATGGGAAAAACAGGAAGTGTTTTATTGTGATTTATGCATTTATGCCTTATATTCATATTGTGTTGAATATGAATGATATTATTGCTCATGTTTGGGGGTTGTCCTTGTAGGTACACTTTTGGCATGATAAGAAAGGGGGCTAAGGCGGGTTGAGGCAGTGAGCTTGTGAAGAGCACTTTTGGGAAAGGACGGGATTACTTTTGTATAGTGTCTACTCTAGGAGTAGTGTAAAACTATAGTTGATAACATTCTTTAGATTGGGAATGTAATTAATCCATTGATAGTCCTTATTTTTGGCATGTAATTCTTAAAGCTCATAGTCTCAACACGATCATTTTACTCTGATAATTTATGTTAGCTCTACTTATGCCCTTAACACGTACTTAAGGAACTATGGTCCTTACATTAGTGGTATCAGAGCAGTAATTAGAGAACCCGGGAACGAGTGAAGGGTAGCCTTAGCATGATTGGCTAGGTGCTTACATTTGAAGCATGTTTATGCATGTGGTGCATATTGTTGTATATACTGTTATACTAACGTGCTTATTATCATTCATGTTATCTAACGGCATAACATATACATTTGTTTTGGAATTGTTGTTAACCTTTTGTGTTACAGCATGGCTGCTATGAACGCGGGGAACCTTAATGAAGAGGTTGGTGATGTTGGGAGCGTGAACGCTAGCATTGGTCAGGCAAACCCTCTACCTCCACCAGCTGTAGGCATGGAACCAGTGGCTCAGTTATTACTACCTGGTGAGATCAGTTTGACTCAGTTTCTGTCTTACCACCCGCCCCGGTTTGAGGGGACAGAATCAGGAGAGGAGGCTGAGGAGTGGCTAGAAAGGCTTGAACAGATATTTGTATCGGCTCCTTGTGCTGTTACAGCATGGCTGAGGCTGGCGGAGTTCCAGTTGGCAAAGAAACCTTCCATGTGGTGGAGGAGCACGGTAATGGAACTGAGAGCACAGGGTGCAGTGATCAATTGGACGCTCTTCAGAACCCGGTTTCTGAACCGATACTTCTCTGCGGCGGCGAGACAGACGAAGGAAGACGATTTTGCAAGCTTGAAACAAGGGAGCATGTCAGTGTCAGACTATGCCATGCATTATTCCTCGTTGCTGAGGTATGTTCCACACATTGCCACCAATGGGCACGCAAAGATGAGAAACTTTATGATGGGGTTACGACCGGAGCTTTTTGACCGGGTTATCACCAATTACCCCACTTCTTTTGATGATGCTCTCACAAGAGCAGAGCTTGCGGAGATTGGAGTTGGAGCCTATCCTAGTGTCGTACCCCCACAAGCACCACAACAGAGGCAAGCTACTGATAGCTTGAGGCCCCGAGGGGAGTCATTTAAACCTCATGGTGCCTCTTCATCCTCACGATTCAGTGGGAAGAAATCCTTTGGTCGAAAGCAAGAGAACAAGAAGAATAATTGGTCGGCCAACCGAGGGCCTGTGCAAGGGAATAGATCGGGGGAGCCAAGGTGCGACAATTGTGGAGGGCCGCATTCTTCGAATAATTGCCCTGCTTGTTATAGCTGTGGCAAGATGGGCCACATCTCTCGGTATTGCCCCACTCGGGGAGGACAGTCAGAGTTTCAGGGAAACAAGCCGAGATTTGATGACAGGACAGTGCATCAGAGGCAGCAGTTTGTGCCTCGACCATCGGGAGGTCAGACAGTCGGACCGTCCCAGGGGCAGGTGTATGCGCTGACTAGAGAGCAGGCCCAGGCAGCCCCAGAGGAGGTGATCGCCGGTACGTGTCATTTATTTACGTACCCTGCTTTTATTTTGATAGATACAGGTGCCTCCCACTCTTTTGTATCTGTGGGCTTTGTGGAGAGACACCATATGCGCACGTCTTCTTTACCCACGCCTCTCATGGTCTCGACACCCACTGGAAGAAATGTTGTTGCCGATCAGTTTATGGCAGATTGCCTCATTTATTTTTAGGGCAACGAGTTGAAGACAGACTTGATTGTGTTAGGCATGTCAGACTTCGACTGCATTGTGGGTATTGATATTCTGAACAGATATCAGGCAGTGGTAGATACCGGCAGAGAATAGTAAGGTTCAGATCTGATTCGGGAATACAGTGGACTTTTATGGTAACGGTTCTCGTGCAAAGATTCCGTTGATTTCAGCAATCAAGATGACTCAATTGTTGGAACGTGGCCACACGGGCTATCTCATCTATGCCGTGGACACGTCTGGGAAGAATAAAGAATTGAGAGTTGAGGATGTACCAGTGGTAGCAGAATTTGCTGATGTTTTGCCAGAGGATATCCCAGGATTTCCACCGGCTAGAGAAGTTGAGTTTGGGATCGAGTTGTTACCAGGGACATCCGCTATCTCTCGTGAACCTTACAGGATGGCACCGGCAGAGTTAAGAGAGTTGAAAGAGCAGTTGCAGGACATCCTTGACAAGGGATATATACGCCCGAGCGTATCGCCATGGGGCGCACCGGTTCTCTTTGTGAAAAAGAAGGACGGTTCGATGCGGTTGTGCATCGATTACCGGCAACTTAATAAAGCCACAGTGAAGAACAAGTATCCTCTCCCAAGGATTGATGACTTGTTTGATCAGTTACAAGGTACCAGGTTATATAGCAAGATTGATTTGAGATCCGGGTACCATCAGATTCGAGTCAGGGAGGAAGATGTGCAGAAGACAGCATTTCGGACTCGTTATGGACATTATGAGTTCCTAGTGATGCCGTTAGCGTGACGAATGCTCCAGCGGTCTTTATGAGTCTGATGAACAGAGTGTTTCAGCCGTATCTTGATCAGTTCGTCATTGTATTTATCGACGACATTCTCATCTACTCCCGGAGTGAGGAAGAGCACGTGAAACACTTGAGGACAGTGCTCCAGATTCTCAGAGATCACCATTTGTATGCCAAGCTCAGCAAGTGTGAATTTTTGTTGAGCAGTGTAGTATTTCTGGGGCATGTCATATCTAGCAGCGGGATATCTGTGGATCCCAGGAAGATTGAAGCTGTGATGGAGTGGGCTGCACCCACTACTGTACCTGAAATACGGAGCTTCCTTGATTTGGCCGGTTATTATCGACGCTTTGTCGAGGGATTTTCGAAGATCGCCAAGCCATTGACACAGTTGACCCAGAAGGGAGTACCATTCTTTTGGTCAGAAGCTTGTGAGGAGAGCTTCCAGGAGTTGAAGCATCGTTTGACGACGGCGCCAGTATTAGTGATTCCTACGGAAAACTCCAAATTTGTTTTGTATACCGATGCATCACTTCAGGGCCTTGGGTGTGTACTGATGCAAGATAAGCATGTGGTGGCTTATGCGTCGAGGCAGTTGAAGCCGCATGAGACTAGATACCCAGTCCATGACTTGGAATTGGCGGCTATCATCTTCGCCCTGAAAATTTGGAGACATTACTTGTATGGTACTTCGTTTACCATATACACGGATCACAAGAGCCTCAAGTTTTTATTCACTCAGGCGGAGCTGAACATGAGGCAGAGAAGGTGGATGGACTTACTCAAGGACTATGATTGTGAGATTGAGTACCATCCCGGAAAAGCTAATTTGACAGCAGACTCTTTGAGCCGGAAAGTGAGGAGTTCTGCTGAGGATGTCATCCATTTGTCGGCTGTGATGACCTCCTATTGCCATCTAGGCTATGATTTCGACATAGATGCATCACCTGTGCATGTATCGACCTTGTTAGCTGAGCCAGATATCTATGAGAACATCAGGAGAGCTCAGAAGTCAGATGATGAGGTTCAAAGATGGTTATCTTTAGTACATCTTGGTCAGCCAACAAAATTCAGTGGCCGATGACGGATCCTTGAGATTGGGTAACCGTTGGGTGGTTCCGAGTACGCCGGAGTTGCGTAGAGGGATCTTGGAGCGAGCTCATAGTAGTAAACTTAGCATCCACCCAGGCGGGAAGAAGATGTATAAAGATCTGCGTGATCAGTTCTGGTGGAAAAGAATGAAGAGTGATGTCGTCGCTTTTGTTAAGAGGTGCTTGATCTGCCAGCAGGTTAAGGCAGAGAGACAGAGACCCGGCGGCGAGTTGAAAAGCTTGGAGATACCGAAGTGGAAGTGGGAACACATTTCCATGGACTTCGTGACTCACCTGCCGAGGAGTACTTCAGGTTTTGATGATATTTGGGTGATTGTGGATCGATTGACTAAGGTAGCTCATTTCATCCCCTATAGCATGACCTTCACCTTTTTGAGGATGGCTCAGTTGTATATTCGAGATGTGGTGAGATTGCATGGGATCCCCATTTCCATAGTGTCGGATCGAGATCCACGATTCACATCTCATTTTTGGGAGGGTCTTCAGTCAGCCTTGGGAACTGAAGTTAGGTTGAGCACTGCATATCATCCTCAGACGGATGGCCAGACCGAGCGTACTATCCAAACGCTCGAGGACATGTTGAGGGCTTGTGTATTGGAGTTCAATGTTTCTTGGCAGGATTCGGTGGCAATGGTAGAGTTCTCTTATAATAACAGCTACCAGGCGAGCATTCAGATGGCTCTTTTCGAAGCCCTTTATGGCAGACGGAATAGATCACCCTTGTGTTGGGACGATTTGGACCGTAAATCGGTCGGAGGACCGGAACTGATCCGAGAAATGGAAGAAAAGATAAAGATGATAAGGCAGAAAATGAAAGCAGCCCAGGACAGACAGGCAGCTTATGCGAATAAACGGCGGAGACCGTTGGAATTTCAGTTGGGAGATAAGGTCTTTTTGAAGATCTCGCCTTTCAGAGGCGTTGTGCGATTTGGGATGCGCGGAAAACTGTCTCCGAGGTATGTTGGACCGTACGAGATTTTGCAGCGCATTGGCACCTTAGCTTACCGACTGGCTTTGCCACCTTCTTTATCTGGTATACATGATGTGTTTCATGTATCGATGTTGCGGAAGTATGAGCCGGATCCATCTCATGTGTTACAGCCTTCCGAGGTCCAGTTGGAATCCGATGTGTCTTATGTGGAACGGCCTGTTAGAATTCTGGATCGAGCAGACCGTAGACTTCGGAACAAAGTGATACCTATGATCAAGGTTCAGTGGGATCGCAGGGGTGTCGAGGAGGCTACGTGGGAGACGGAGCGGCATATGGTGCAGCACTACCCGGAACTATTCTCTAGTATGTGATTATGTTTAGTTTCATTTTGGGGTAAGTGCATGTGATTTCGAGGACGAAATCTTATAAGTAGGGGAGTATTGTGATATCCCCGAAATAATTGATTGCAATTTGGGCATTAATTGTGTTTATATGATTAATTATGGTGGTAATTAATTATGTGCTGGATTTATTTATCATGTTGAAATGCTTAGTCACATGGTAGGCGTGACCGGAATGCATTTTGGGGTGCATGTGATGCATGTTGGATAATTGGGTGTTTTAATGACTTACATGTGTTGGTAGTCATTTATTGGTGAAACATGCATTTATTTGAGATTGTGGAGCATTGTGATGTAATGCTTGTAAAATATAATGTTGGGGTGTTTTATACACCATGGTATTGTGGAATGCATTTTATTTTAAACAACCCACTTTATACCCCCCCCCCCCCCCAAACCCCACCATACCTTCACTTTTTAACTTTCCCAAATTTCACCTCCCAAACCCTTCTTTCTCTTCATTTTCGTTTTTGTGCAAAAAGGTGGAGAGAAATCCTTCCAAAAATTTGATTTGTGAAGTTTATTGGGAGATTTGGAGTCCCCAAGAGGTATGGATACCTCCTTATTGTTTTTGTTGTGTTTGGTTTGGATTTTTGGTGGTTTTGAAGGGTTTTGAAATGGGTTTGTTTGAGTTGGTGTTATTCTTGGGTGAGTGTTAGATTTATGGTTGTATGAGGATGTATATTGAAGGTTTAAAGTGTATTAATGTTTTTGAGTTGTTGGTATGAGTGTTGTTGAGGTTGGTGAAGGTTTTAATGTGCAAAAATGGTTTTTTTTTTCGATGTTCAGAGGCTGGCGATCGCCCGTTTTGGCGATCGATCGCCAGCCGGCAGTGCACTCCAGAAGCTTGTGGCGATCGATCGCCAAGATTGGGCGATCGATCGGCGAGGGTGGCGATCGATCGTGCCAAGTGTGGCGATCGATCGCCGAAAGAGCAAAATTTGAGACTCGGGCAGTGTGATCTCGCGATCGATCGACCCTTTGCAGCGATCGATCGCGAGTCACAAAATGTGATGTTTTTGGTTATTTTTGTAGGATTTTTGGTATCGGACTATTATTGAGTTCTAATATTGATTTGTGTGAATGTGTAGAACCATCCCAGGTGGCGACACAGCCAAGGAAGTGAAGTCCTACCACATCCTACATTTTGGAAAGGTACGTAGAAGACGTACGGGCATCCAACGGTACATGTATCTAATATACTCATTGTTTATGCATTGTGGATGCGAGTATATATGGAATTATGCATTCTGGATGCAAATACATGTTGAATTATGCATGATGATTGTATATGCATATGATGGTTATTGGTGCACATCCCATGAGTCGTGGTCATCCCTTGATGATTTTAATGCTTGCCGCTATTTGATTTGGTACCGCTAAATGTGAAGCGAGGGGTGGGAGCGCCGCATGTTACATTTAAGCGTGGTTATCATATGAGGCGAGGAAAGAATATTTGCCGCTCAATGTGAAGCGAGGGGTGGGAGCGCCGCATGTCCATTGAAGCGAGATTATTCTGTGCCGCCTATATGTAAATGAGCGAGGGGCATTAAAAATACAATGTGATGAACAGACTAGGGATTGGTGATTGGTATTTGGTGATGATGAAATGGTATTATGTCATGACATGTGTAGACCATTAAATAATCTATTGATTATACTCATGAGTTATGGTACAGGGACAACCAAACTGGAAGCGTTTAAAATGCATGGGAAAAACAGGAAGTGTTTTATTGTGATTTATGCATTTACTCCTTATATTCATATTGTGTTGAATATGAATGATATTTATTGCTCATGTTTGGGGGTTGTCCTTGTAGGTACACTTTTGGCATGATAAGAAGGGGCTAAGGCGGGTTGAGGCAGTGAGCTTGTGAAGAGCACTTTTGGGAATTGAATGACGGGATTACTTTTGTATAGTGTCTACTCTAGGAGTAGTGTAAAACTATAGTTGATAACATTCTTTAGATTGGGAATGTAATTAATCCATTGATAGTCCTTATTTTTGGCATGTAATTCTTAAAGCTCATAGTCTCAACACGATCATTTTACTCTGATATATTATGTTAGCTCTACTTATGCCCTTAACACGTACTTAAGGAACTAGGGTCCTTACATATGTCATGATATGTACTCGTCCCGATGTCTCGTATGCTTTGAGCATGACGAACAGATATCAGGTTGATCCAGGTGAAAGTCACTGGATTGCTGTCAAGAATATCCTGAAAGTACTTGAGAAGAACTAAGGATACATTCTTGATTTATGGAGGTGAGGAAGAGCTCAATGTAATATGTTACACTGATACAAGCTTCCAAACCGACAAATGATTTCCGATCACAATCAGGATATGTGTTTTGCCTAAATGGAGGTGCTGTGAGCTGGAAGAGTTCAAAGCAAGAGAAATCGGACCTCTAGAATCCTTCTCATAATTAATTCTTTTGAATTGTTGCAACTGCTAGTTAGTGATCTACGTTATTTGACAATCAAAAACACTACTCATTTTTCTAAATAGGATTAAGATCATCTAGCACAAGTATTTAATTAATCCTATAGACCAATCCTCGTGGATTTGACACCCGTATTCATATCCATATACTAAAACTTGACATCGTACGCTTGCGATACGTTTTCCACGCCACAAGCATAAACACTTTGTCATGTTTTAGGTTCAAATACGGATCAAACTTCCCGATCCCGCATTTAACCTACCAACAACTGATCAGATCAAATAACTCAATCAATAGAATATGCTCGAACATCCCAAGCAATAATAGAACGTACTCGAATATCCCAATCACGAACACTTAGACTTTTAGGTTTAAACTGTTGGGATATGCCCTAAAACAACTCATTAGATGATTGTTTATGACATACAATGCATTATGATTTTGTTAATGGCAATTCATTATTATATATTATTCGAGTATCTGTGTAATATGAATTAATATATAAGTTAATGTCCTTAGAATAATATTGTATTGTTCTTAAAGATTGTCCCTAGTCAAGTATTATCATTGAGACTAGTATGTTTTGATTGATGAATTGTTCATAGATATGAGATATCAAATCAACACATGGGTACATGTGTGGACAGACCCACCATGAGAATGCTACATGGATAGTTATATGAACGTCATAAGCAATTCTCATAGTGATAATAATGCATGTAATCCTTACGACTTGAGATCACCAGAGATCCCAACATAAGGAGTCATGTATCTTGATATTGTCAAACGTTACCTGTAACAGGGTAAACTATAAAGACAATCATTGGATACACCACGAATTATGTAGAGGGATGTTGAGTGATCAAGAAAGGATTTGTCCCTCCTATATAACAGGAGAAGTGTTTGGGTCCTTGATCAAGTAAGACTAAAATGCATGGCCGTGCTCGAATGAGTCGATATGTGATATCGAGCTTATTCGTTTATTCTAGTTCTGGGATCAAGAAATAAAAGATTGAATATATATGAGTATGACTATTCCATGACTCGTGTTCAATCTAAACACATTGGACAAAGGGATTAAGTTACATGGTTAATATTATCAAGTCCGTAGGTTATGTCGAGTCAATGACATTCTTGTAATTTGGGTAGCCTTGATGTGTTGCTAGATACCGCTCATTACTTGTGACATAAAATTAGATTTTATGTCACTGCCAACATTGCAAGTTCCTATCGGGTCGCACAAAAGATTAAATCAAAAAGGGGATATAAAATTCATTGGATGAATTAATTAATTAAGAAGAGTCTTAATTACAAATGTTAGATATATGGATTTAATTAATATATTGGGTATGGGCCAATAAAGCTTTTTGAAAGCCTTTTAATTAAATCAATATATAATAAACTAACAAGGGTTTGATGAAAGGATCAAGTGTTAATTAAAACTCAAACCTAATAGCCACCAAAAGACTTGCTCTCGGCCGCCGCCTCTTGCACTCGACCTCACGGCCGCCGCCGTTGTGAATAGTGCTTTTGAACGGTTGTCGTTGATCGATTTTGAACCATGAGTTTAGTTCCCGTTTAAGAACGAGTCTAGCAACTTGTTCTTGAACACCTTTTTCGATTTGATCGTGTGGATACCGTAGAGACGAAGGTGCAAATATTTGTTCGTGACTCGTGGACTTGCAACGAGGATTCTGCTACAAACACGCTACAAGGGTATGATTCTTAACAATCTCGGTATGATCACTTTGTATAGGTCCAGTGGTAGGAATCAAGTTTTATTTTCTGCTGCACATTGCTTGATTGATTCCTAACATAAACATGGACCGAACATCCCGGTCCCAAGAATTAGTAAAATTCCGAACAAGATTATACATAAGCAAATTTACTTTATTAATATCCAAAGTACTCTAAAAAAATAAAACCAACAATCAAATTACTAAAGTACTTCTTAAGGTTGTGAACATTCCACGGTCATGCCAATTCTCGGCCCAGTTGATCTTCCAGTCTATATGACCCTCGCCCAATCACTGTCTTCATTTTATAAGGGCCTTCCCATTTTTGCTCTAATTTCTTTACATCCCCAGCCGGGTTAATTTTCTCCCATACCAGATCTCCGACCTGAAAAGCCCTTTGGCGAACCCTCCGATTATAAGCGTCAGTGATCCTTATTTTGTACATTTCAGTGCGTGCAACTGCTCTTTCTCTAGACATCATCCAGTTCTAATTTTGTCGTCTCCTCATTCCTTTCGAGATCATAATATTGAAACCTACACTGATTTTAGCGGGAATCAGGGCCTCAGAACCATACACCAAGCTATATAGGGTTTCTCCTGTAGATATTCATGGTGTAGTTTGTTATGCCTATAATAGACACGGTAATTCATCAACCTATGTTCCTCTCGCCCCTTTCAACCTGATTTTAATCCCATGTAATAGGATCCGATTCGTCACCTCAGCTTGTCGTGTATATGTATATGTTTTCGTGTTGAATATTACGCATTTTTATGCTATGATATGTATATGTTTTCGTGTTGATTCTTGGATAATTTTATGGTTTATGGTATATATTTCTCTATTTCAGGAATCAATGTTGAAATTCATAAAAGGGGAAGAAATCAAGCTAAAATGATGAAAAAATGAATTAAGTTGAAGAAAATAGGAAGAAACCAGAATCCAAGACAAATGTTGCTACTTGCTCCTCAAATTACTATATGTTCGATCCATGTTTTGGAAATGTGGTCCATATAAAAGTTGTAGAACTTTCTCTTATGTTCGCGTGGACAGCTGATTCATCAAATTCGGAGTTGGTATGAGAAAGTTACGGCCAAAATACGAAACTCGCCAGAAGCTGAAAAAGGCGAAGAAACTTACTGTGATTTCCGATCGATCGAGCACGCTTTTCCGATCGATCGAGAAAGGCTGAAAATTGAGCGAAAATCTTACTGGAAGGCTCGATCGATCGGCTCTTCTGTTTGGATCGATCGGGACGAGCAGTTTTCATTAAAATACCTTCCTTGTAGAGTTTGGATGCAATAGGGAAGTCCATAATTCTTTCCCCTATATATTATACACAAAATCACAACCCATATCAGATTTAAACCTAGGGAATAGCTTCCACACACCCATTCACCATCAAAAATCTCATCCCCCCTTTTCCTTCACCATCTCTTTACACATCTCTTTCCTTCACCCCATCCAGCCACATACCTCCATCATTCTTCCACTCATCATTCTCACGTCCATCCTTTCTTCACCTCTCCATCCTTCTACCATTCAACTTTCATCCATCTTCACCTATTCATCCTAGGAATTGGAACAACCCAACAAGGCGATAAAAAGAGACGATCGAGAAGGAAGCAAGAGAAGGAGCGAAGATCTACAACCGGAGTCGACGCTGAGAGTTTTTCTTTGTCTTTAAATTCTTAGTTTTGTTGTGTTTTGATTTATTATGAGGAACTAATTTTATTTATCGAGGCTAGGCGAACCTTTGTTATGAACCTTCGATTTGATGATTTAATGATTGAATTCTTATAGTTCTTTGCGTATGTTTTATGTTCTTCATGCTTTTAGAGGATTGATCACCTTTGAATGATGTTAGTATCATAATTGAGATCGAGATATGATTTTATGATACGGAATTAATAATTCATACCATGGATTTAAGACCGAGATCGAGAGATGACGTCAAATACATGCGTGATAGCCATAGATTTTTATAATTGAAAGCTAGGAGTTTTCATGGATCTTATGCAACATTGAATTGTTAAATAAGTGAACGAGAGTTACTTACTACAATTTGGTGTTAGGTTTAATATAGCTCGAGAGAGTGTATTAGATAAATTAGGAAAACTCGTCACCTTAGAAATATTTGAATATTCAATCGAGAATTGTAGGGAATTACATTGATGAGCCAAAGTCTCGATAATCTTATCTTGTGGATTTTTCTCGTTTACTTTTATTGACTTGGTTGGATTAGAGTAGTTTAATTTAGCTTAGTTTAATTATCAATTTATTATCGTAGGTTAAATATAGTTAAAAGACATCTTATTTGGTACTTACTTGTTAGTCCCTGTGGGCTCGACAATCCGTATTCTTCCTATCTATACTAAAACTTGACACCGTGCACTTGCGGTCTAAAATCGCTAGATTGGAAATAATTGTTTAAAATAAAAGCGATCAAGTTTTTGGCGCCGTTGCCGGGGACTAACTTTAGTAATATCATACGAGAAGCTTTGACTGTAATTTAACCATTTTTTTTTCTTTGTATATATATAAAAAAACTATATTTAATTGTTTTATTTGTTTTCCTTGCGAGGTACTTGTGATGCTTCATCAACAAGTCTTCACAAGATTTGCTCAACAATATTCAGAGCCGTTTTATGCAGCGTGGGGAAGATTCAATGAATTGGCAGACACATTCCGGTATCACAACTTTTCGAACTATATTCTTCTACAATATTTCTTCAAAGGTTTGGATGCACAGACACGAGAATGGGTATTTAGCGGAGCACTGGTGACTGGGAGTCCCATGGTTGATAGAGATGAGGACAGTGTGTTACACCTGTTCAATGATATGGCGGACTTCGATTATCACTGGTATTGTGATCCTTCACTACAAGGTTGGAGTCACCAATACCCACCGGAGCCTCACTACCCTAATGATACGCCCCAACTATTTGAACATCACGAAGAGAGGAGAGATAGTTCTGCAGATGTCACAACTCAGTTAGAGGATACCTTAGTGAGATTCATGGCATCAACTGAGAACAGTTTGGAGTGCCAAACCAACTCTATGCGCCACCTGGAGCAGCAAATGGCGGTCCTCATCAAAACAATTTCAATTAGTTGCCAAGAGGAAAAGATGAGGGCTACAAATCAACAGGCGACAAATCGAGTTTCGTTATATGATGATGATCACTCAACCAACCAAGTTTGGGGGAGTGATCCTCCTAGTGTGGAAGATTCAAAGGAACTTGAGCCTCTTCAAGAGTTTGAACATACTTCAGAGATGTCATCCGAGGAGTTCCCATGTGAAGATGAATCGAGTGTGATGTTGGAGAAGGAAGAGACTTGCGAAGATTCTGATTTAAGTCCATCGATGGAGACATGTTCTATGCCATATGTGGATCCGTATTTTCCATCAATGCCAACTTCACCGCACTACATCCTGAAAGAGATAAAGCCAAGCCAAGAATCCTTCTCCCATGCTCACCATTTCATGAAGAATGTTGTTGAAGCGACGAGCTTACACTGCTACAATCTTGCCAATCTTGAGGGCATATTGAATGAAGACCCATTAGTGGTATCATACGATACTTACTATGGGCGGCAGCCGCTCTTTGATGGTTGCTTCTGATGGTCAAGCCGAAGACCAAAAATCAGCGCTTCTTGGGAGGCAACCCAAGCGTATCATTTTGTTATTTAGTTTTGTTTACTTTTTCAGATTTTGCATTTTAGTTTTGTTTATCTCTCAAGTCGACTATTTTACCATTTGCATTTTTCTCTTGCTAGGTACTTGGTTGGAGCGATGAACCCCTACAACAGTGGAGCTTTCAAAAGCAAATCTTCCTCAACCCTCATGCAAGCGTCTTGATCAGGGGAGTTCACTTTTTCCCTTTTGATTCTTTTAAACATTGAGGGCAATGTTTGATTTAAGTTTGGGGGAGTAGTAGCTTGCATGTTTTACTTGTTTTAACCACATGTTGTGTGCTTAAATGACACTTGAATCGCCCGACTATTATGAGCTAAAAAAAAAATTTTATGAGTTCAAACTTGAGAAAAGAATGAATTATAGTAGTGACTATTCAATGAGGATTTTGATCTCACTATGCATATGAACTTGATTTGGGATTGGACTTGTGGGGTCTTCCCACCTTAACAGTGATTAATAGACAAAGATGGACTAATCATGCATTAATAACATTCTAAGGTTCTGGTTGTTACATGAGCTATCAGAATTACAGGCCAAAATAAAGGACTTCAAAAGTAAATTCATTACACTTCCAAAAGAATGTTCATGTTTAGATTTATACTACTCCTAGAGTAGATACTAATCAAGACTTGATTCCTATACATTCCTGTGTTCTTCATAGCTCACTGCCTCAACCCGACCCCTTAGTCCTTTAGTCCAAAAGCGTACCTACAGGGACAACACATCATAAGCATATACAATCTCATTCAACATCATAAAACATCATAGTAATGAATGAAACATTTGTTAAGTAAATATGCTGGTTATTCATTAACTTCATATCGTTGTCCCTGATTCATAATCATGCATATGGGCATCTTACCCTGTGGCATCTTACCACATTATAAATATTACATGGCCTCTTACCATGTGGGGCATCTTACCCCGTGGCATCTTACCACAAATAGACATCGTAGACATCTTATAAACACGTAGATGTCTTATAAACATCATACACAACTTATAAACATCATCGTTTCATCATGTATAATAATGCAAAGTGTAAGGATGTGTTTTACCGTCCGATGCCCGTACGTCTCTTACGTACCTTTTCAAAAGGAGGAGGAGTCAACAGACTTTATCTCCTTGATGGTGCCGGTACCTGGGATGGTTCTACAAGACCACACAATACCATATTAGATGCCTCAAAACCATCTCACATCATAAACTTAACAAAATAAAACATCATTATACTTGCCAACTTTCTGCCTCTCTCGATCGATCGGCCCAAGGTCTCGATCGATCGAGACACTGTGCACATACAGTGCCTTAGTATTCTGCCTCGCTCGATCGATCGAAGCATTTTACCGATCGATCGAGAAGCTTCACCGATCGATCGAGAAATCCTTCGATCGATCGGCACCAAAATTTCAAAACATGCTTTAGACCTTCTGTCCCGCTCGATCGATCGGGACCAAATCTCGATCGATCGAGAGCTCTGAAAAAAATCGGGATTTCCCCAGATTTTTGAGCACCTCTTTTTACACCAACATTTCTACTTCATAACACATCTTTCTTGCTGAAACAAACATGTAAAGAACTTCATAAAATATCCATGTAGGCACTTAAATCAAAGGTTTAACAAAACCTAAGCTAACATGCATCATAACATCATCATAATCTTCATCCTCAACCAACTTTAACAGAAACAGAGCATGCTTATCTTTTCCCAGATTTTCGAGCATATAGTTTCATAACAAGAAATCTATCACATAAATCATGTAAAAAGCTCGAACAACCATGCTAGTAGTTACATAATACTACCATGTAAGCACCCATACCAAGGTTTCACCCAAACCTACACTTAATATGCATAAGAATCGTTCAACAAAACCCAACTCAATCCAAGACTCCGAAAAAAACAGAGTAATGCTTACCCCTCTACTTTTGCTCCTCTTTTTGCAAGGTTTTAGACACCCTTCTAACCAAGCTTTTCCTTGCCTTAATGCAGCTAAATCTGGAACGAAAATGGAGGAGAGGAGGAGGAGAAGGGAATGGAGGAGAGTTGATTGGAAAGTAATGAGTGCAAGCATGGGTTGCCAAGTGGGAAAAGGTATGGGTTGCCAAGTGGGGGAGGGGAGGTGGCCGAGTAGGGGGGGGGGGGGGGGGGGTTGGTGTGATTGGGGTGCCTTGTGGTGTTTAATTGTGTCCCGGTATTTAGTACGATGTATTAAAATATCCTCACTCGATATTTTCTAACTTCATTTAATTAATACATCTTTTAAAACACCCAACGTGCCCCCTACATCATATCATCACATCGTAAGTATTATCCCCCAAAATTAAATGCACCACAACCCTTAAACACATTATAACTTATCATCGAAGCACATAATCATATTACATTTCGGAGGTATTACAGGACTTGTACATGAATATCCTAAATTTGAGTTAGCATGTCAAGAATGAGGAATACTTTGAGCACAATGAGTCATGATCTTGTGGATTGCATGTTGAATAGTGATAATTGTTGTGAACTTGATGATTTGTCTTGAGCATCTTAGAGTTATCCTAGAACTTATTTGATGATGACACTTTGAGACGAAATTTTATAGTTACAAACTCGACTTGGAAATGATCTAGGCGATCTTTGACACGTTTGAGCCTTTCAAGCTTACCTAGTCTATATCAATCCCTAGTGTCCCATTTGAGCTTTATTGAAAAAAAAGAATGGTATATGCATTGCATATAATTAGACCCCATTCGACATTCTTGGCAACCTCATTATACTTACCCTTATTTGAGCCTAAATGAAAAAAGTTATCCTTACCCTAAGAGAGTATAATGAATTCCATTCGATGCACATAACTTGTTATATCCTGATGAGCTTATTGAAAAAAATGATGAATGAGAAAAGAAAAAGATAGATAAAAAGCCTTGAGAAAAAGATTGACTAAATAAGACCCAAAGTGGCCAAGGCTATAAAAGAAAAAGAAGAGAAGCTCGATGTGTGCGAAAAATTTGAACTGTAAATGATTATACTCTCTTCTTTGCGCTTATCCTATCTTTTCTTTGAAGCCAACACCAAAGGCCTTACATTACAAGCTTAAAAAGTCATTTTGATCCAAGTCTAGGGAGTAACTATCATTAGTGGAGAAGTTGTTTGAAAATAGGCTTATAGGGTGCTTGATAATAATCTCGACTTTGAGTTGATTAACATGATTTGATCTTGAATATGTGCATGAAACTTGAGACTGACTATATCACACACACACGTTCCGATTTTGAGATATGTTGCTTGAATTAGGAGAAAACATGTCTTGTCAACTTTTGTATATGTGCATGAGATTTCTGAGAATAAAATAAGTCATGAAATAATTGTTTCAAGTATCAAGAATGAACTCTACCTTGTGATTTTAATGCTTAATCGAGGACGATTAAGTGATAAGTTTGGGGGAGTTGATAGGGTTGAATATTACGCGTTTTTATGCTATGATATGTATATGTTTTCGTGTTGATTCTTGGATAATTTTATGGTTTATGGTATATATTTCTCTATTTCAGGAATCAATGTTGAAATTCATAAAAGGGGAAGAAATCAAGCTAAAATGATGAAAAAATGAATTAAGTTGAAGAAAAGAGGAAGAAACCAGAATCCAAGACAAATGTTGCTACTTTCTCCTCAAATTAATATATGTTCGAGCCATGTTTTGGAAATGTGGTCCATATAAAAGTTGTAGAACTTTCTCTTATCTTCGCGTGGACAGCTGATTCATCAAATTCGGAGTTGGTATGAGAAAGTTACGGCCAAAATACAAAACTCGCAAGAAGTTGAAAAAGGCGAAGAAACTTACTGTGATTTCCGATCGATCGAGCAAGCTTTTCCGATCGATCGAGAAAGGCTGAAAATTGAGCGAAAATCTTACTGGAAGGCTCGATCGATCGGCTCTTCTGTTCGGATCGATCGGGACGAGCAGTTTTCATTAAAATACATTCCTTGTAGAGTTTGGATGCAATAGGGAAGTCCATAATTCTTTCCCCTATATATTATACACAAAATCAGAACCCATATCAGATTTTAAACCTAGGGAATAGCTTCCACACACCCATTCACCATCAAAAATCTCAGCCCCCCTTTTCCTTCACCATCTCTTTACACATCTCTTTCCTTCACCCCATCCAGCCACATACCTCCATCATTCTTCCACTCATCATTCTCACGTCCATCCTTTCTTCACCTCTCCATCCTTCTACCATTCAACTTTCATCCATCTTCACCTATTCATCTTAGGAATTGGAACAACCCAACAAGGCGATAAAAAGAGACGATCGAGAAGGAAGCAAGAGAAGGAGCGAAGATCTACAACCGGAGTCGACGCTGGGAGTTTTTCTTTGTCTTTAAATTCTTAGTTTTGTTGTGTTTTGATTTATTATGAGGAACTAATTTTATTTATCGAGGCTAGGCGAACCTTTGTTATGAACCTTCGATTTGATGATTTAATGATTGAATTCTTATAGTTCTTTGCGTATGTTTTATGTTCTTCATGCTTTTAGAGGATTGATCACCTTTGAATGATGTTAGTATCATAATTGAGATCGAGATATGATTTTATGATACGGAATTAATAATTCATACCATGGATTTAAGACCGAGATCGAGAGATGACGTCAAATACATGCGTGATAGCCATAGATTTTTATATTGAAAGCTAGGAGTTTTCATGGATCTTATGCAACATTGAATTGTTAAATAAGTGAACGAGAGTTACTTACTACAATTTGGTATTAGGTTTAATATAGCTCGAGAGAGTGTATTAGATAAATTAGGAAAACTCGTCACCTTAGAAATATTTGAATATTCAATCGAGAATTGTAGGGAATTACATTGATGAGCCAAAGTCTCGATAATCTTATCTTGTGGATTTTTCTCGTTTACTTTTATTGACTTGGTTGGATTAGAGTAGTTTAATTTAGCTTAGTTTAATTATCAATTTATTATCGTAGGTTAAATATAGTTAAAAGACATCTTATTTGGTACTTACTTGTTAGTCCCTGTGGGTTCGACAATCCGTATTCTTCCTATCTATACTAAAACTTGACACCGTGCACTTGCGGTCTAAAATCGCTAGATTGGAAATAATTGTTTAAAATAAAAGCGATCATATACCGAGGTGAATATTTGTCTAATTTTCATCTCCTTGCACCAATCCTTAACTCTCTTCCCCTGAAATTGTCTTCCATTTTATGAGACCAATTTCCTCGGTATTCCAAACCAACATATTATGTTCTTCCACAAGAACTTAATCACTTTGTCATCGGTAATCTTGGCAAGGTGCTCGGCTGCCACCCACTTGGTGAAATATTCGACCGTGACTAAAAGAAACTTCATTTGTCCAGTTGCTGGGGGATAAAGGTCCCACAATATCCATTCACCATTGATAAAAGGACAAGCAGTGATACTGCTTCTAAGGACTTCCGCTGCTACATGTGATAAATTGGCATGCTTCTGGCAATTATTGCATTTTCTGACGATGTCTTCGGTGCCTATCTTCATGGTAGGCCAATAATATCCAGCTCAGTTTGCTTTTTGGTATAGCATGTTTGCACCCAAATGGTTCCCACAACAACCTTCACGAGTCTCTTTCAAAATGTATTATCCTTCTTGGTTAGAAGCACAATGTAAGAAATGGACCGAGAAACTTCTTGAACAATTTTCCTTATATCAACACGAACCGATTCCTCATTCTCTTTACCCGAGCGGCCTCTTTCAGAGCAGAGGAATGTCATTACTCTTAAAAAAATTAATAATATGTTCTCTCCAATATCCCATGATGCATGGCTCCAGACTCATTATACTATTGACAGATAAATGGGAGATTAAGAGCTATTGTACCAGCACGCTCATGTTTTTGCACTCATGAATTGAACTAGCCAGCTAAGCCAATTCATCGGCTTAGTTATTCTCATCCTTAGGAATTTGTGTCAATTTTACTTCTTGAAAATTACTCATTAGTGACCGAGCAGTTTCAACGTATTTTTTCAGCTTTTCTTCCTTCACCTTATATACACCATTCACTTGTTGTACCATGAACATAGAGCTATTAAGAGCCTCGAAATGAGAGTCTTGAATTCAGCTTCATTGTTTGAGGAATGAAAACCGAACTAGATGGCTACCTTATCTCCTCCCCTTCAGGACTAATTAGAACCACACCTGCACCACTTCCGAACTGAGTAGCAGATCCATCCACATAAAGATTCCATTCTTTTTCTTTGGGCATATGGGCCATTTCCACCAGAAAATCTGATAAGGCTTGACCTTTTACATTAGTTCAGGGTGGATATGTAAGATCGAACTCGCTGAGTTTGGTAGCCCATTTCACCATTCTTCCAGAGATTTCTGCTTTGATATCAACTTTCCCAGTGGGGTACTGACCACTACCACAATTGGATGGGATAAAAGTATACCGAAGCCTTTTGGTTGTGGTTATAAGGGCAAAAGCCAACTTTTCAACCTCGAAGTATCTTTGTAATGCTCGGCTTACATAATACAAGGGTAGTTGTTTCCCTGCTTTTTCTTTGACTAAGACTGAGCTAATGACCTCCTCGGCCACATATAAATAGATGAGGAGAGTCTCATTGTACTCAGGTTTGTTCATCAGCGGCAGCTCAGCTAGATACTTCTTCAAGTCCTCAAAAGCCTTCTGGCATTGATCATTCCACTCGAATCGAGCTCCTTGCCTTACCGCTTTGAAGAATGGTAGGCTCCAATCAGCTGATCAGGATATGAACCTACTCAAAGCAGCTATTCGTCCTGCTAGTCTCTGTACTTCGTTCAGGGTCCGATGAGGATTCATCTCTTGAATCACCCTTATCTTCTCGGGGTTGGCTTCAACACCCCTCTCAGTAACCATGTAACCTAGAAATTTTTCACCGTGTATTCCAAATGTGTAATTAGCAGGATTTAACTTCGTGCCAATCTTTGCAAGGTGTCGAAGACTTCCTATATATCGCATACTTAATTCAGTGCTCTCTTACTTTCCGCCAAATCTGTTCTTTGAATATCTTATCCTTCAATCTTTGATAAGTGGCTCCTGCGTTCTTTAGTCGGAAGGGCATAACCACATAATAAAAAGTTCCTCCTGCCGTGACGAAGCCAACTTTAGGTTGATCTTCTCAGGCCACAGGGATCTGATGATCAATAGTATGCATCCAGGCATAGTAGTTCATGCTCGGCGGTGAAGTCTACGAGTTGATCAATCTTTGGCAGATGATAACAATCTTTAGGATAGACTTTGTTCACATCTCAGAAATCCACACCTATTCGTCATTTGTCTCCTGACTTTGGCACAAAAACTACATTCGAGAGCCATGTTGGGTTTCCTGATATCGCCAGGTTTCAGCAATTCACCCACTTGCTGAGCAATGATGGCATCTTTCTCAGGTCCGGGATATCTTCTCTTATGCTTGATGGCCCATCAGGCTCCACATTGAGGTGATGCTCGGCGACTTCCGGCAATACTCCAGTCAAGTTGGTGGTACTCCATACAAACACGTCTACATTCCTGGTCAAATATTCAATTACTTTTTCCTTCAACCCTGGTTCCAACTGGGATCCCACTTTTGTTGTTTTATTCGGGTGACCCAGTTCAATAGTAAGAAACTCTTCAACTGCTCTCATCGGCCATCTCATCCTCCTCTCTCCTTCTTTTACCACGTGCTCCAAGGTTCTCATCCTCCTTCTTTTTCAACTTTTCATGCTTCAACTCCTGAACATAACACTTCCTCGAGGAGTCTGATTTCCTCGAACTTGTCTGACCTCCTCACCCAAAGGAAATTTCATTGTTAAATGATAAGTGGATGCCACTGCTTAAAATGCACTTAGGGCTGATCGGCCCAAAATTATGTTATATGAGGAAGGGGCGCCCACCACCAGAAAATTAATCATCTTTGTCTTCGTCCTCGGTTCTTCCCCCATCGTGACTGGCAATGAAACTTGCCCCACCGGACTTACGACTTCTCCAGCAAATCCATGCAAAGAAGTATTTACCCTTTGCATGGGCATGCTTCCAAACTCCATTTGGGTCAACGTGTTTAAGAAAAGCACGTCGGCCGAACTTCCAGTATCAATAAAAATTCTTTGCACGTTATAGTTGGCTATTGTGGCTGATATAACTAATACACATCATGGAGATATTGTACCCTTTTGGATCCTCGGATCCAAAGGCAATGGACGACCCCGCTGGGGCGTTCTCTGGTGTGATTTACATAACCTGCAAATTCCGAGCATAGCTCTTTCTTGCTACGTTAGAATCTCCTCCCCACATTCCCCTAGAAATCATATGTATGGTCATAATAATTCCCACATTTAAGGTTCAAATTATATGGCAAGGGATCATCGATAACCACAAGAGCAAATGGTGTGCTCCTCCGTACTGGTTAGATGCGCCCCTCCATCTTTGTTGAGCATCTGCTGCAACTCATCTTTTAGATCATTCCTCTGATGATGAAGAGTTTTGTTACTTCTTCTCCTATTTGACCGGAAAGGTCATTAACCTCCTTAATCTCCTATTCCTGTTTTTCTGAAGAAGCCAGATCTTCTTCTTTACTTGTTCTTCCTTGCTGGGGCGGGGTCATAAGTTGCTTATGACCTCCCCTACAGTTTTTGCAATAACCTTAGTCAATTGTTCCATTGGCATTCCTATAGTAGGAAATGCTTGGGGATTAGCATGAGGAACGTTTTGGGATGATCACACATCATCTTCCCCTTCTTCACCTAATGGGGACGAGTATGAAGGGGGGTTTGGGATATACACCATTGAACTTTGTCCGTGACAATTACTCCTGTACATGTCTCTCATTCCTTAACCTATGCAATTTCTTCTTCTTCAACGCCGTAGCTTGAAATCCCACAGACTGCGCCAATGATGTGCTTCGATATTTTCAGTGTTCGGTAGAATTAGGTGCTGCACAAATGACTTTACTAGAGTTAAGTCCCAATACTTCGAAATCGAAGTAGTTGTATCTTGTTTAAAAAAACAAGAGTTGGTTACTGTATATGGTTTGTAAATTGACATTTATCCCATGTGGTATCGGTAACTGATATTGTAATCCATATAATTGTAAATATGCATTTTACCACTATATTTTGCAAAAAAAGACTTTGCAAAAAGAACATAGCACAATGTCCCCCTCACATCATACACAAAGAGAGTGTTTTACACATATTCATAAACGATAGAGGTAAATTGTCTATTTTCAAATCAAGGAAAATGCATATTTTCAAATCAATGAGATAAATTGTCTATTTTCAAACCACAAATGTTTAAATTACCTAATTAAAAAATCACAAGGGGTTCATTTTTAACCCAAAAACTAAGTATAACTTTTCCTCGATTATCTTGCGTACGTACTAACTATACTCCCACTACTCAAACAATGCATATATACATATAGTTGCTCTATTAACACATGGCCATTGCCATTAAAATTTTATTACGATCGATGGAAACACAAATATTGTAGCTTAGTCGTGAACAAGTCACTCAGGCGTCATCTACACATACATAATCTGAAAATTGGGGAAAAAAAACTGCGAAGAATTGGTTATATAAATGGAGATGCAACCAAATCTTGTGTTCATATAAAGGAAAAAGGAGAATTGGTCCCCTCCTTCACTTTGACAAATGTCACACCATCGAAGTTGTAAGTCTTGAAAATAGGTAAATTAAGGGAGGTGTATTCAATTTAGATTTTTATTGATTTTTAATAACTTTTTTAAATAAGAGACTTTTATGAAGTTGATAGATTTCTATTGACTTTTATAGAATTTCATGGAGTTATAAAAAGATTTGTATAGAGTCTCGTAGACATTTTCAATAGATTTCCATGAACTTTATCGATTTTTAATGACTTTTTTAATCGATGGACTTTTATGAAATTGATAGATTTATAATAACTTTTATATAATTACACGGAATTATAAAAAGAATTTTATAGACTTTATAGATTTTATAACTTATAATTGATTTATTTTAACTAACAATTGAACATAAATAACTTCTTCAACTTATAATACTTTTTTTATTATTAATGTAAACAGATTTTACTTATTTAAGAACCAAAATTGTGAAAAATCGTTATTCAATTATTTTGCATCGCAAAGATTGAACAACTTTTTTGCATCTTCAAGATGATGACTTTGAGGATTCATACAATGTTGCTATATAATTATAATCTATAATTTTGTGTAATAAAACAAAAGTTTCCTATTAAATAAAATTTTATATGCATAAAGTATTTATGATGATATTTAACTACTATAAAAATTCTTAAAACATACTTTTTAAATTAAACATGATAATTTATATCGTTAAAAATATCTTTTGTTTTAGAAAAATATTTATTATAATTATTTATAGATATAGACCCATACAATCGTTTTAAAAATCTAACATCTAATATAAAATTGAGCACATTAACTTGTTATTTTATCAAATACCTATGCAAATATTAGTATTATATTGGATTAAAAAATAAGATGTGAAAAAATAATAATTTAACATTCTTTCGGTAATCACTACAATTTCACGTTTATGTGTTGCATCTTTTATATAGTACACATAGATTAGACAAAAACATACTCACAGCCGCACATTAGGAATTAAAGAAATGGCATATGCAGAAAACAGGGGAGGAAAAACCAATGGGGAGGAGACCGTGTCTGAAATGAAAATAAACGTAAAGAGAGATGATAGTAATTAGGAAGTAAAAGTCATTCCAAATCTTTACTATGAGTGGTGGAGAATTTTTAACTTTTTTGGGATGTACATACCTGAAGATTTCAACAGAAGTCACTAAAAGTCTATGAGATTTTGGATATCTATAGACTTTTATAGAGTTTTAAAAAGTCAAGTTTAATACCACATAACTTTTAAAAACTCCACGAAAGTCTTATTGAATAACATTAGATTTTTATGGTGTATATAAAAGTATGGATTGAATACCTCTAAACTTTTTAAACTCAATAAAAATCATTACAAGTTAATAAAAATCTATAATCAATATACCTTCTATACCAAGTTCGTTTTAAATACGCATCTACTTTAGACATCTTCATTCGTAACCTATTTATACAATATGGTTTATATGTTGGGAAAATTAGTAGAATCATCCAATTTTAGGTTTTAGAAATTTAAGTAGTCAAATTTTGGTTTAGCCCAGTAAATTATATTTGCAATTTTAGTCCATTTTTTCGCCAGGTGGTATTGAATATTGCATACATGCTATTGGAGATTGATAACATATCGTTGGATACTGTTGGCGTGATATTGGGCATTGTTGATGTGTCCGATGCTACATCATCTTCCTATGTAAAAGAACTAAAAGAAGAAGAAAAAATTATTGAACTAAGACCAAATTTTGACCAACTGGATGACTAAAATCCAAAATAGGCTATGGTGCTTTTCTATAATTTCTTTCATATATAGAATGACGTAATATCTTCTTAACATAAGCATTTTTAAAATTTTCTAATATCATCACAATCTCAATCAATTATATATTTCCATAATATCATACTTAAACAATTATGATATGATTATAAATCCAACAAAAAAAATTATTTAAAATTGTTGCAATATTTTGTGTATACTCATGGATCTTGTTCAATAATTTAGAGTTCTATATTGGTTCATGTTCTACATCTATTAATAGACAGCTCATAAACTTTATCAAACTATATTGTTATGTATTCAAAATACTAAATTAATCGTATATATTTTTCCTTTCAAACTATGACTTGAGCGTCAAATGAGTCGGGTAGATGCTAAATCAATTTTTATACAACAAGCGTGACTTCAATTCGAGTGTGTCCAAAGTGTGCATGAGCTCTTATCCATTCCATCAAAGGCCCGTAAGAGATGAATGGGCACCGATAACGTAGTTAAATTACGTGGATAGTTTTAAAAGGCATACCAGCATTTTAAAAAATCTGAATTAACAAAGCAATTTTTTTACATTATTATGAAGCGTGCGGTAGTGAGATATGACAATAATGATGTACTCTCTTTTTCCCTACCCTTTTAATATGATAAATCGTGTTCTTATTTAGCGGCGTGGGGAGAACACCATTATTGGTATTAATAATAAATGCGACATTGTATATATAAATAGGCTTATTCACATAATTATTTCATACATGCACGTGTACCCAAGCTCATTGATTCAGTGCAACTAACATTTTTATTTTGAGCTTATATTATTAATTAAGATTTAAGAATGTAATATCATTATCCCATATTGGTTGTTGATGAAAGTTTAAAATGATTATAATGCCTTAAAATAGACTACTATAGCAACTTGAGTTAACCATTGCTGTAGAACGATGACAAATACGAAGTAGTTGCTATATAAGCCCATTATGCAGTCGTGTTTTTGGCAGACCGTGACAAAGAACATAAGCCCGGTTACCATTATCATTATTGAAAAGAGAAAAATTCGAAAATCGTCTCGTAAGTCAGCCTCTATAAACTTCTAATTCTTTAATTGTTTTGGTCTTAATTAAGTAACTTGGTATTTAGACACTTTTATCAAATTGTTTTTTTAAAAATGGTGACGTGGCATCACATATGCAGCAATGTCTAGCACATGTTAGCATTTGGATGAAAATAGGAGTAAAAGCTAAAAAAAATCAATTTATTGTAGTAAGATTAATTTTTTGATTAATCATAATATCAAAAACCTAGCGACATTCAAAATCATGTCAGCAATATTCAGTGGTACGTCAGCACTATAGTGAATAAAGGAATAGAAGTGCAAAAAGAAACCAGTTTAATGTTTAAGGGTCAAATTCTATATTGCCAACTCACAAGATTTTTGGATTTTTGGATTATTAAAAAGCATGAAAAAGGGAAAATATTTAAGATCTCTAAGTAATATTTATTTATGTCAACCGTCATACATGTGAAAAGTAACCCATAAATGCCCCTCAATAAAATCATACGATTTTTGCCGTCCCTCAACATCGAAGCTAGATTTGCCCGTGAGTATATTATGTATATGGATGTATGTATTTGTATAGGGTGAAATGGATAAAACTCTTTGAAATTACGTGTAATTTTGGGGTAAAAAAAATGAATATGATAAGATTTAATAACCTGTCAACTAATATTTGGGTCAAAGACGTCTCATAGTGGAGAATAACAGATATACTAAATTATATACATTCTAATTGCTTTATTAGCAAGTGCTTAGGTCTAATTAAGCTTGTGATCTAAAATTAATCTCAACATTATTAGTATAATATAGAGATAGACGCACACGCACATACTTACACAAACATTGACAATAATTACTACCAAACAGTATGAGTTTCAAACATAACTTTTCGGCTACAGTACAATGCAAAGTCCAAATTTGTTTTTGAATTTTGAACTTGTTGATGACGATCGAAATTGATGTTTGATCTGTTATATGATTTAAAAGAAAATATTTAAAGTATATATTGGCCCGAATATATAATTTTCGGTAAAAAGGCAAATATCGAATTTCAAGCATATTGTGATTGATGTTAACATATATGAAAACGATAGAATTTTATGAAGGAAAAATGGAGTATAATACAATGATAAATGTGAAGCCACTTTAGCCAAAGAACCCTGAAAATCCGGCTCATCTTTTTTGACAAAAACGCCAGGAATCAAACTTATAGTTTATTCCTCTGAAATTGTTCTAATCTGTCTTAGTTATAGTTGAAAATTTAGTGTGTACAGTTCTCTTTATGCTGTCTCTCTTTTTTATCACTAACATTTTTCAAAACATTCTTTCGTTTGTTTAGTCATTAGAAAAACATAAAATGAATTTCACATATGGATTTATGAATCAATGTAGGACTGAACCTGAACCGAGGTCCAATAGGTGTCCATCTTTTTTTTTTTATAATCACAATCATACACTAATCGGGGGAGCGGAGGGGTGGGGTCTCAAACATGAGAACACTGAGTGCGGTGAACAGGGCCGGATTTACACTAGGCAAGTGTCCCCGTTGCCCAAAAAAATAAAAAATAAATTATTATCTAGTATTTTACCATCCAAAAATTACAGTTTACCCCTTAAAAATTACATTGTGCCCCCTAAAATTATATTTTGGCCCCTAAATTTTTTTAACTCCATTTTTTATTTACTAGTTTTGCCCCCCTTATAAAAATTCATGTGTCCATCAATTCATTAATGAAAGCAAGATTCGTTCAAAGTTATCATCTGCCCAGGGTTACGGCTTTGAAGAGGCATTAATCGGGCAACTTTCCAGAGGGATTAGGCGAGGAGTTAGTAGGCAGTAGTGGTAAAAATTCTTTACTCGTGAGTGAAACGGTCAACATCTCACTCTAATTTCCTAGGATATACTAGAGAGGCGTGGTTATTATGGTGGTCATGTTGATCTCTATAAGCCATATAGTGAGAATCTACATGACACTCAGATACAAAGCCCTTGGCTACTAGATCCAATATTTTAGTCAAACCTGATATTTAGAATCGTCAAAGTGGGCCAGCTCGACCCAAACGGGCTGGCCCACCTTCAAGCGGGTTCTAAAAACTCCAACACGCTGAAAATTCAAAAAAAAAAAAATTCAAAAAAAGAATTAAAACTGAGCTTGACGAGTTTGGAACTGATGCTAGGAAAATACTGAAACTTGCTTCAGGTTTTATCTAGATATTAACCCTGCTACTAAAAATGATTGACTAGAGAATTGGTATTTTTCTCAATTTTGATATGCATGTTGCAACTTTCAAGCACGACCAAGCAAAAATTATGTCGTGGATCAGATTCTTCAATGTGATATTGAGTTCCTATTTATGAATCGAGGCTAAAAAAAGGAATAGCCATTGTTTTTTTTTTTTGAAGGACCAACCCGCTAGCTAAACCGTAAAACCGCGGGCCAACCCTCCAAAACCCGGGCTCATAGGGGTTGGCCTGTATAGGCCGCCTTCTAGCAAGCCCAAAAGTCCTGGCCCAACCCGTCAATTTGGCGGGTTGGGTTAGGTCAGTTTGACGTACTTGACCCATTTTGACAGCTCTAATGATAGTATATACAATTTTACTTTAAATCAATATCAACGAAAAACCATTACATTTCAAATTGAAGTTGATAAATATTTATCCACCCGATTCATAATCCACACCACTCATACGCTTGTGACATGAATATTATATTGGCGTGTATCAAACTCACGATTAATTTCCGTAGATATTGTAAATTTCGTCCTATAACTTGGTTATTTTTTATTTTTAATCTTGTAATCCAATAAGTTGGTTATTATTTTTACTTTTAGTCATTTTTCGACGAAGTGGTGAAGTGTTTGTCCAGTGCATCAACAATTTCCGATAGTATGTCAGTTTCATCATTTTCCCGAGACAAGTCATTACTTCGGTGTAACAAATTAAAAGTGAAAACAAGGACCCAACTTATTGGACTAAGATTGCATTTGAAATTTTATATAACTAAAAAATAGAAAATGGTCTTACGATACCAAAATAATTTTTTAAAATTTATTCTCATATATGACAAGTAAGGGTGTGTTTGCAAATGTTAATTTAAACTACTTCTATATTTCTTTTGCTTAAAGTTGAAAAAAAGCTTTTTTTAAAAAAATATTGAGTATTAGATATTAAAATTAAAAAATCAGCTTATTAAATTTAATTTTGTATAAAATTTGTCATCGTTCAACTTAAAGCATGCAAATAAATCAAATACTCAATCTCGATTCTTCGTCATTTTTTCAGAAAACATTATTACAAAGAGACATTCAAGATAATGAGAAAACATTATTAAAAAGAGTCATTCAAGATTTGGATACGGAACACAGCAGTGACATTTCGAGCTCTCTAAGAGAATCCCATTTTCCAAAAATTATTTATTTACGAAATAATATTCTTTTCCACATAATTGTATTTTTCCCATATTAATTGACTAATTTATACAAATTTTCTTTTCAGTGAATATATATATTTCGTGGAAAAAGAAGAAAAATAATCCCGATCTATTTTGGAGTTGGTCTTCTATATACTCAAAATTGATCTTAATACATTAAATTAGTTGATTTCAGTACCTTTTTTTTTTGTTGTTGTCAAAGTGCTAACATGATGTCAGATATACCAACTATATAAGGTCATGCCAATAATATTAGAAATCATGTCAGCATTTGAAGTTTCATATCAATTTAAAATAAAACATAAAAAAATTATTTAAAATAAAATTTTGATAAACCAAAATCTAAAATAAACTATACTTAACAAGATGGTTTTGATAATTTCCCATTACCATCATTCAAATTTCCTAAACTCCAATATTTTGACAATTCATCCCGCATCAATAATATATCTATACCAGTGCACGAGATACCTTTGCAAATATTATTTTTATAATATTAGCTTAAATATCATCTTTCATAGCAAATGAATAATCGAATAAGACATGTTTTGAAGTTATGTACAAAGATTGAGAGTTTAAATGGATTAATGATGATATTTTGACAGAAAGAAGAACATGAAAAAGACTGACGCGTATACACGACTCAACTTGATTTCTTCTATGGTTCATGTAGCCTACATAATCTAATGAAATTACAATCTTAGATGTTATTATTGTATTATATCATCTTTCAATTTTTGTTATATATAATAATAAAACAAATAAAGAACAAATGTATGAAAGTACATAATCTAATAATTAAGGGCAACTTACAGTAAAATACCCAACCATACTTTCAAATTAATGTTTAGTTCTTCGCATTAATTTAAAGAGATTTTTCCGTAGTTTTGTCTTTTTCCCCCATTTATTCTTTTTAAAGACCTTTATACCCTTTAATAAGAATTTGCATAAAAATAATTCTATGTCCATCATACTTTCGTATTACAATAAAAATTTAACAAACAAGTATATACCTTTTTGATCGGACTACTATATAAAAGTATAAGACAATCAACCACACGATCACAACCGATGGTTCTGCAATGGGGCCTTCAAAAGTAGGCATCACAACCCTAATTTGTTTCCTAACTTAAGGCGTAGAGTATAACCAGATACAATTCTGAGAGATAGATAAGCAACATCATTTTTTTTATCTAGAAATATTTATAATATTTATTACATCAATACATCTCCTTCTGGGAGGAGACGAACATGATTAGCCTCCCATTTGAATGAGGCTTGACTCGAAACACATAAACAAACTGAATTGAAATAACAGAAAATTTACAAGCGTAAAAATTATTACCAATCTAGGAAAGTTAAAATTATTACAGCTTGAAGACTATAAGATTATTTTGTAAGAAAACAGAGGAGAATGATTGATGCCTTCTGCCTCCTTCAGCCTGTGAATTTATAGAAGTCCGGAGACGTATTTGAAATCCGGACTTCAATTCTTGCCTATCATTAGACGTCATTGCATGCGTCTTCGTTCTTGTTTGATAGGTCGTGTTCCCTTTTACTTTCGGCAAAATTGGTGGTCCTACCATTTTGGTTCTTTTGATAATGGTAGTGGTCTTCGTCAGAGTCACATGACATATGTCTCCATGTGGTCCTTTGTCGTCCGCGTTGTAATCTTCCATGTTTTCCTGTCCCGCTTTGTCCTCTTTTCTTTGGTCCCTTTTGACAGGGAATCCTTTCCCGACAGTGGCTCTTTTACTCTAGACAGCTTGGGCAAATGTGCTCCTGCCATCTTCCAAAGTAAGCCATGTTGCAGAACTTCTGGCATGTTTCTTTGGTTGCCGGAATCTTGTCCTGCTTTTTCTTTTCAAATATTTCCTCGGCAAATTTTGTGGTATGGCTAGCATGAAGTTTACCATGAAGGACTCGTTCGTTGTTTTCTGGAATATTTTGAACGGATACTTGACTTTGTCCATCTCAGTGAGACAGACCCATAATCTCCAACCTCTTCTATTTGTAATATCATCTTCTGTGAGCGGTGAAACTATTGTTATTCCTTCGGGCGGTGACTTGATCTGGTCCATCACCTTCCAGTTAGGCCTTTGCAGCTAATGAAATGGAAGGTGTGATGAAGGTATTTTCCTGTAATTTCTGGAGCTGCTGTTAAGAATTTTAACTCCAGAATGTCTCCTCTTCCATATGGTTATTTTGCCATGAAACATACACTCCATCGTAAAACCATTCCGGTAATTTTGTAATCTCCAAAAACTTGGTGCTGTGGTAAAAAGTGAGGCCGTCAGGTGGCCAAAGTCAAACCACTCATTGACACTCTTTGGTTTGACAACAGGATGCATCGACATTCTTGGGTATTTTCCTGACCAGTCTGCTGTTATTTTTTCAAGAGTTACCCATACTCTTGTATATAGTTTTTCCCATGTTTTCTGGTATTCTTGTAAAGGATAAACTTTAAACTCGTCAGTATTAACCTTAGACTTGCCTGCCAATGACATAAGATTAATCTCTCCCTTTTTAACGCCAGAGGTGGTGGGTTGGCTTGATTCTTTAGGCATCCTAGACACCTGGGAATCAATTTTTCTTATGTATCCTCCTCAAAAGGATTGATACTAGGACTCGTGTTGGTGGTACTTGATTCCCCAACCCTGGTTCGTAAACACGACTTTAGCTTCGTCGTCGAAGCATCCTGTCGGAGGGGAATATAAAGACTGTCTCATAAACAGGTGTAAGCCTGCATAGTAGCCTTTATAGAATGTTGGACCTTTGTGAGATCCAATTCCTTAACTTGACCCGTGACCTGAGCATTAATCACAAGGCTGTTGATCTGCTTGTCTAGCTCCTCCAGATTTTCTCTGGGGTGCTTTGATCTCGTTATGATGGAATTGGCTTCATTCGCATCCATATCTTGTTAAGAAATCTGCAAGAATATTTTTATCAGATTTCACAATGACAATATCATAATCATAATATTGACATTCTGTTTGCCATCTTCTAGTAATTTCTAGTTTAGATTCAATTTTTTTTTAAAAAAAGACTTGACACTTTTATTATCAATTTTATGGATAAATTTCTTTGCCAATAAAAATAATGACCATTTTTTAAAAGCCTTTCGAACTGCAAAGAACTCCTTCTCGTTGATATGACATCTGATAACTTCGTTGTCTTGGAATAGACCGCTACAATATCTGCATGGCATTTCTCCATTTGGTGTGGCTTTCATGAAAACTGATTCCTACCAATGATCACTAGAATATGTGTATAATACCAGATCATCCTCGTCATTTGGAAATGCATGCTTTGGTAGTTGCCTGCAAACCTCCTTAAACTGTTTAACAGCTTGTCGGTGATCTTCGTTCCACTCAAACTTAGCATCTTTTTTGAGCAGATGACTGAACACCTTTCTGTGCATCGCTAAATTGTTGATGAACATTCCAGCAAAATTAACAACTCCAAGAAAACTTTGAAACTGCTTCAAATCCTTGAGATCATATGGATATCCTTGCACCTTCTCAACAATGTGTTTCTGAATGATGATTCCAGATTCATCGATTTCAATTCCAGGAAACTCGATTTGTCTTGTAGCATTTATTGACTTCCTTTCGGACAACACTAATCATTCCTTGTAGCAAACATCGGAAAAGATTTCCAAGTGTTTAAGATGTTCCTTCATATTTTTTGATGCGATGATGATGTCATCGATGTATACGAACATGAAACTGAAATAATCCTTGAATAGATTATCCATCTTTCTCTGATATATCTACGGAGCATTTGCCAATCCCAAGGGCATGACATTCCAAATATAGTGTCCTTGTGGTGTGGAGAATGCTGTGAATCTTTTGCTAGATTCCTCCATCCTTATCTGGTAGAATCCAACTTGCATTCGAACTTAGAAAACACTTTGGCATTTTTGATACAATTTACCAAATGTTCAATACTCGAGATATAGTATCCGTCGAATTCCAAGATCTCGTTGATCCCTTTTGTAATTGATCACCAATATTGGTTTTCCTCTCTTTATTTCTCCATGATTTCGAACAAGGAATCCTGGGCTACTGTATGGAGAAACACTTGATGAGATTTAACTTAAGGTCAAGATGTTCCTTAAGTATCATCTGCATATCCTTCCGATCTTCCTGGGTCATGGGGATCGGTTTATACCTCACAAACTCTTTTTCTTTTCCGGCATTCACCTTTAAAGAAGCTCATTCTTGTCCCAACAAGCCAGAGGATCTTCATTGTAGTTCCTCTGAATCTTATTTTTCATATCCTCAAGAGTAATTTGCTCTTCGAGGGTAGCATCAGGTTATGGAACCTCATCTTGTAATGCCTTCTTCAGTAGTAAAAGGGTTTCTGAGTCAACTTCTTCTTCATCCTGATATCTGAAGGACATAATGTTATCCCCATCAAAAGTTCGATTATCCTTTTGACTGAAACCTTGCTGTCTAAATTGAAGAAGAATTGCTTCACCAAATTTTCGTTGATTCTTTATCTTTGGGGTGTCGAAGTGTTCCTTCATCACCATGTTTGCTATGAAAACTAATGGAAAATTTCCTATGAAACGCTTCCCTTAGTCTCTAGACAATAATTTTATGATCACAAAGGTTGTGAAATAAGTCTCCTAGTCTCGTTCTCCTGTGTGAACCGTTTGAATGTCTGTAAAAAATTGTTTCCTAGCAGCATATTAGCTCATGTATCATGGAAATAGATAGGTGGAGTCTTGACTTTGTACCAGTGGTACCGCCTGCTCCTCCGATTATATTTCCGCCGACTGAACTCCTTCATTAAGAATAAGAATCCGCTTGGAAAAGTTTCTTCCGGCAATAGCTGGTAATTTCTCACCAACTTCTTTAGGGAATATGTCTCGTTTGGCAGTGCATATTCCAGCTTCTGAATCAATATAAATTGCAAAATATCCTACTCGATATTTGTAAGGATCCCCGTGTCCTTAACCCGTTATTAGTGTATTAATCCATACCATTAGTGCATATAATCATACTATCATGGGGAAAAAGCCATATGCAAGGGTAACACCATATACTATCCATAAAATTTCTTGCATTTGATCCACATAATATTCAAATTCCCCAACCAAGATCACTTACATAGCATGCACCCTTATAATACACTAACATGCTCTCAGTTCATTTAGCAATTCTATATTTAATTGCATGCAAACTATAAATGAAGAGAGAAAAGCCATAGCCCATTTATACTTTCCATATACACGTAAAAACGTACTCACATGAGAGTACCCAATGAATAAACGTGTATCTAATGTATAAGATACTCTACCGAATGCGGTTATTGGTACTTTGATCCTGGAAGCACCTCCCATGCACCGCTCAATCTTAACTATGGAGCTACGTACTCAATCAACCAGCTCTGGTACTTCAATCCGGGAAGTACCTCAAATCAACAGCCCGAGCTCAAATCCAACGCTGCTGCTACACCTGTATCACCTGCCCCAACAGATACAGCCCCCACATGGGGTTAGCATACCAATACCACCAATCCAATAATCATAATATTACAGTTCATAATTTACAAATGTAAATGCCAAGAATTTAAATGATACTCCCTGGATGGTATCATCTTCATCTGGATCCCCTGTATTGTCCATGTTCTCAAAATAACCAAACCATTAAATTCTCAAAAGCCAGTTGATCATCTCATTGATCAACTAAAACAATTCCTGCTATACCAGTTCCATAACCAAATATGATTAAATCACCAATTAGAGGACTACAAATATCACATGTATCTAGCCAATTATCCCATATTTCTATTTCAGAGCTCGCTCCACAATAGCGGTATTTTAACCCCACGCACGCTCAACAATAGCGGCATCATAATCGATGGTCGCCCAACGACGACAACATCCAAATCATTGCTCGGTCAATAGCGGCACCGTATGGTTCCCAATGTATGTCCATTTAACGCAATTACCATCTACCACGCATATCACTATCCATTTATAGCAAGTACCATATACCATGCATTTCAATATCCATTCATGGCAAACACCACACACCATGCCTTTCAATGTCCATTTATTGTAATTACCACATACCATGCATTTTACAGTTGCAACATTATAATAGGCTATGCTCGTACGCCATACGTACCTTATAATCCCGTAGTTTGAGTCCAACCTTGCCTGAGTCCCACGACCCGATGAGTTAAGTGCTGACATGCAAATAACTCTCAATTAAACATAGGCATGCAATCACGTGGCCAAGCACGTTCACAACTTCCAAACCTATCGTCCATCCATGACGATTACCAAAATAAAAGCCCCCCGGCTAAGCATGCATAATACCCAAAATATTCCATTTTATAAGTTTAAAAGATAGCAAAAAACCCAACCGAGAATTCTGTTTTATTAAACTTTGGCTCCAAACAATCCTTTTTAAAAGTATAGCATTCCCATTGGAATGTAGACATTGCCCCGGAAACGGGCCACTTAAACATCGTTTCCAAAATCCCGACATTTTTCCAAAATTTTCCAAAAAAACAAAATCATACAGGCAGAGATCGATCGCCGATTTGTCGCGATCGGTCGCCCCTGTCCAGTGGGCAACATCACCTTATCCCTATCGATCACGAGTCTCCGCGATCGATCGCCAACTCGCTCGCGATCGATCGCCGAGAACTAGTGATCGATCGCTCACACTGTTCATCGTCACCAAATTAACAGCTGCTCGTCGCGATCGGCCCTCCACGGCGATCGATCGCGACCTGCGATTTTTCAAAAAATTCAAGCATCCATGGTGTTTTTCACACCCAAACTCAAAACCAACACCCCTAACTTCCTCAACACCACTAATACACCATTTAAACTCAATAAAAACACTAAAATCAACATTTTAGATTTTTAACCAAAACCCCCAAATTCCATAACTTATTCAAACTCAACCAAACTCTACAATACTACTACCAAATCGAAGACAATGGTGAGGGGACGATGAATACCTGGTTATCTTCTAGAAATCTGGCTCCCGAGCCAAGCTACCAACAATTCTTCCACCAAGGGAAAAAGAGGGGAAATGGGGGAGGGGTTTTGAGCGCAGAGAGAGAGAGAGAAGAGAGGGAAGGGTTCCGTGCCAAATGACGGAATACCGAGTCTACTTGGTATATATAGTACCAAAACTCGAAAATACCAATCCTTCCACTAATACATCATGACTCATTAAAAATAATTTGTTTTCCATAATTACCTCACAATCTCTATTTTCATTACAACCCCAGTACAAAGTACTCCGGACCCCAAATCCCACCAAAGACCAATTCCAAGGTTATTACCACGACGAGAATACGATCTCATCCCTTGGGTCCAACGACTCCAAAAACCGGATTTAAAATCCCCGGGAGTCCCAAAACCGTAATTAATTAATAATTGCCACAAAAAAATCCATCAAGGATTATTACCACCCTGGGATTAACACCAAATCCCCGGGCATCACAATTATCCCCCACTAATAAAATTTTGTCCCTGAAATTTGCACAGGCGTACTCCATGTACAACCAAATTTACATAATCAAATGGATCTACATCGTCGAATCACGAACATATCATGAACGACACACCAACCGTGAGGACATCGACCTCGCACAAAATCCTGGAATGGAGTAAATCTCCCAAACCATCACAAACTCAAAGAAAGACGTCAGCATTTCCCCGATGCTAACCATTTCAAAAGCAGTCAGCCAAACATAACTGCAAATCAAACGAATCATTCGTGATTCCAAAATGGATATCGTCCCAATGATATCTCTACGATATAGCCAATGATGTTAAACATACATCGTTACCAAAGTGATCACCAGTACACTACAATGTGCCTAACCTACATTCGGTTCCCAATCTCCAATTCCACCTCCATCAAAGGAGCAGTTGCACCACTTTGCAACACGGATCGGGCAACCCACCTACCGATCAACACAAATCACATCTCTAAAGATGTCTACATCCGGGTGTTCCAAGAATCATATTGTTAGTTCCGGATTTTAAAGATGAAAAAACATATCAGACCGGATCGATGGAAATCAGACTGACCAGATCGATCGCTCAAAACAGATCAAGCGGATATGGTATATCGCAAATCAGATCGGATCGATGGAAATCATACTGACCAGATCGATCGCTCAAAATAGATCAAGCTAATATGGTATATCACAAATCTGATCGGATCGATGGATATCAGCCTGACCAGATCGAAGCTTCAGATCGATCTCAGCTATTATCAGATCAGAGCAGTCAAGGCTGAATAAGAATTAGTTCTTCAGTCCGAATCATTAACGGCTATTTATTGAAGTATTTAATACTGCAATTAATGCTGAAAAAGACCAAAGACTGAAGATTACCATAAAAGGTAAGAAGACAAAGAAGAGCTTACCTGACAGTCGCCGAAAGCATGAACCAAAACGGCAAGTACCCTAAAGAAGAAGACTGCAGATTACGCAGAGTATAAGCAGAGTCAAGAGTTGCACATTAAGGGAAATAATGTCGTTGGTACATGCAACTATATAAGGATGCAACAGAAGAGCTCAAGATAGAGTCTGATCAATCGAAAAATGCACAAGAAAGCTAAACAGCACAAGCTTACAAGTTCAGACATTCTCGAGCTGAAAATCTTCATAAGCACAAGTATAATGTAATATTTGATCATTTTAGGATCATTGTGTGCATAGACTAAAGTCTATCTTGTGTATTCTGTATTGAGATATAGAAGTGAGAATCAATTGTAACTGTTAGACAGAGTGTGTCTGAACAGATCGAGAGACTAGGAGTTTCAGTCTGGTAGTGAGGTAAATCCAGCTGAATCGGGTTTGTACAACAGGATTGTATAAATCAAAGTCTTCTAGTGGAATCCTTCCTTAATTGGAAGAAGGGGAGACGTAGAAGGATTACACCACCTTCGAACTTCCAGAAACATATTCTGTGTTTTATCATTCTGCACTCATTATACTATTCAAGTCATCGAGCCGTTCTTATAAGAACAGACCGTTCCGCACTAAAACTTTCAGTGGTCTGTTCTGCAGCAGAGTTGATTAAGAAACATATTTCTTTCACTAATCCGAAAGAAATCACAAGGGATTAAATTTTATAGGAGTGTTCATTCACCCCCCCCCCTCTAAACACTCCGGACCGATCCTAACAAGTGGTATCAGAGCAGGTCATCTTAATCAGCACAAAGACACTTGAGCTGATGGCATCATTCAACAAAATTCCTATGTTCTCAAAAGAAGACTATGATGATTGGAGAATCAGAATGCAAGCTCATCTGGCAGCACATGATGACGATATGTGGTTCGTCATCACTGATGGACCAATGAAGATTCTGAAAGTCAATACAGCAGTCTCCATTACTGGTGGTGAACCCCAAATGGTCGAGAAGGACAGATCCTCTGGACGAATGAAGAAAGAAAGAAAGCAAACCTCGACAACGTTGCCAAAGACATCTTGTTCAAGACATTGGACAAGAATATGTTCAGTAAAATCAAAATGTGCTCTACTGCCAAAGAAATTTGGGAGAAAATAGCACAGCTATGTGAAGGGAACGACCAGACCAAGGAAATCAAGTTGATTGTTGCTCTTCAAAGATTTGAGAGCATAAAAATGAAGATTAGAAACTCTAAATGAGTTTGATGAAAGAGTTACTGGTATCATCAATGAACTGAATGGTCTGGGCAATGAATACTCAAACAGAGAGACCGCTCTGAAAGTTATGACAGCCCTGCCAAAAGAATGGGATGTTAAGACCATTGCAATGAGGGAGTCCAAAGATCTGAACAAAGTTGAACTTCATGATCTGTTCGCAGATCTTAAGGCATATAAGTTCGAACTGATCACCAGAGGTGAAGCAGAGCCATTCATCTCTCAACCAAACAAAGCGCTGGTAGCCATTCCAGACCAGACCGCCCCCACAACAGATCGATCTATCGAACAGATAAGTAATGATGATATGTCATTATTTATCAAGAAATTTGGTAAATTTATGTCTAAAAATAAAAGGAATTTTAAACCCTCTCATCATTATAAATCAAGAAAGGACGATGCTGTTAATGATCAGGCTTGCTACAATTGTGGTAAGACCGGACATTTCATTACAGATTGCACCAGACCGAAGAAAGAAGAACGAAAAGAGAAACATCGTGATGACAAGAAAAAGAAGCACTACAAAGATCGTAAAAGTCATCATGGGAAGTCCCACAAAGTCCTAGTAGCAGAAGAAGGAAACAGCAAGTGGGCTCAGACTGATTCAGATTCAGTAAGCTCTGAATATTCTTCCAGCAAAAGCGAAGAAGATATTCAATGTCTTATGGAAGACGAAGATATGAGTCAAACAGACGAGGTATTCGATCTTGACTCAAATGAATTTACACGTGAAGAGCTCATGTCCGCACTGCAAGACATGGCTAATGATTATAGACTCTTAGCTGAATCATTTGAGAAAAATAAAGCTAAAGCCAATGATCAAATGGATGAGCACATCAAACCAAGCTGCTCTGAGCTGGGCGAGTGCAATAATCTACAGATCGAGCAGAATAAGCTAAAAATCTCTTACGATTAGCTCCATGAAGAAAATAAGAGAATTAGCACACAAAATGCTAAGCTTTCTCATATCTTCAAAACATGGACAAAATCCAGAACATCATTGGAAGAATTGCAAGAGGTACAAAGAAATGTCGGTGATGTTACCGGCATAGGCTTTGATATCAAAGACTGCACCAAAGATGAATCTGAACTGTTGCTGGTAAAGAACAAAATCAAACAAATGACATTTGTTAAATCCAGCACAGTATATGAGACTGAAGCACCTACAATTCAAACGGGAGTCTCTTTCGAGAATCAAGGTTTGAGAAAAGGGATTGGATATGTTAACCAAGCCAAAGAAAAGGCACCATTCAGACCAAATCTAAAGGTGCAAGATCTAAGGCAAGGAAGACAATACAATTGCTATAACTCAAAACCAGTTCAACGAAGATATAGACTACCTCATAAGAATCAAAGGTTTCCATATCGCACACATTATCACACACAACATCGAAACATATCAGCTCACAGCACACCAGACACACACAAGCCATTAAAGCTGATACATGTGTGGGTTCCCAAAGGGCTAATCCGTTCTGGACCCAAGTAGGATTGGGTACCAACAATAATTATGTTTGATGACATGTACCAAAGAAACTTGCATCAGACTGGTACTTAGACAGTGGGTGTTCTCGTCACATGACTGGAAACATCGAGCTGCTGTCTGAAGTCACAGAATGTAGTGGACCCAAGATCATCTTCGGGGATAACTCAAAGTGTAAGACCGTGGGCAAGGGTAAGATTGTCCATGGTAATATCATTATCAATGATGTGTTATTAGTTGAAAATCTATGCTATAATCTGATTAGCATAAGTCAACTATGTGATAATGGTTATGCGGTAGAATTTCACAAACACACTTGCACTGTTAAATCGTCAGACGGTATGACCATGCTTGTAGGAATCAGAAATGGAAATACATATAAGATTAACTGGAACTTTGCTCAACCTGATAATCCTACTTGCTTCATCGCTAATAATGATAATAAACACTCGCTATGGCATAAACGCTTGAATCATCTCAATTTTAAGACTATTTCTAGCCTGTGTAAACATGAGTTAGTTGTCGGTCTGCCCAAGATCAAATTTGCTAAGGATAAGATTTGTGAAGCCTGCCAAATGGGCAAACAGATCAGATCATCCTTCAAAAACAAGAATGCCAAATCCTCCTCACGTTGCTTAGAACTATTACATATGGACTTGTTTGGTCCTATACCAATAACAAGTTTAGGGGAATGCGGTATACTCTTGTTGTTATTGATGATTACTCACGTTTTACTTGGACTATATTTTAAGCAGTAAAGATCAGACCGGTCCGAATTGATCAAGCTGCTGAAACGCACTCAGAATGAGAAATCATCAAGCATAGACAGGATTCGAAGTGACAAAGGCACTGACTTTTCAAATCATAATCTTGAATCCTTTCTAGAAGATCAAGGAATTAAGCATGAATTTTCAGCCGCCCGAACTCCCCAACAAAATGGAGTTGCAGAACGAAGGAACAGAACGCTTAAAGAGGCAGCAAGAACAATGCTTGCTGATTCTGGCATTTCGCAAAAGTTCTGGGCAGAAGATGTAAATACTGCGTGCTACACTCAAAATCGGTCTATGATTAACAAAAAGTTGAATCTCACTCCATATGAAATATGGACTGGTAACAGACCGTCTATCTCTCATCTTCATGTATTTGGCTGCAAATGCTTTGTTCACTACAATGGTAAGAATCATCTTACAGCATTTGAAGCTAAATCAGATAATGGGATATTCTTAGGATATTCATCTAATAGCAAAGCTTTTCGCGTTTTCAATAATCGCACTTTAACTGTAGAAGAATCTGTTCATGTAGTTTTTGATGAATCTTTATGTATTGAGGGTAGCAAGAAATCAATTCAAAATCAGATGGAAAATATCCATCTCGAAGCTAACAGTGATGATGAGATTGTAGATAACAGGTCAAGAGACAATCCACCGGAACCTGAAGTACTAGACATGCCAGATCATGACAATGAAGCTCCTTCAGATCGAGCCGATCCGGATGTTCCTCAATCTAATGTTAAATCAGATAATGCCGCTACTACTCATCCGTCTGGACCAGACAATCCAGAATCTAGTTATCGATGGACAAAGAGACATCCACCCGATCTAGTAATTGGAAGTCCTTCTGCACCGATTAGAACTAGAGGACAGATGATGGATGAATTCACTCATGCTGCTTTCATATCAAATCTGGAACCTAAAAAGATTGATGAAGCTTTGACTGATTTCAACTGGATTAAAGCCATGCAAGAAGAGCTTAATCAATTTGAACAAAATCAAGTTTGGAGTCTAACCCCCAGGCCAAGTGATCTGCCTGTTATTGGAACCAGATGGGTGTTCAGAAACAAGCTAGACGCAGATGGAGTTGTGGTTAGAAACAAAGCCAGACTGGTGGCCCAAGGATTCCGACAAGAAGAAGGAATTGACTTCGATGAATCTTTTGCACCAGTCGCCAGACTTGAAGCAATCCGAATATTTCTTGCTTATGTTGCTTTTAAAGACTTCAAGGTATATCAAATGGACGTTAAGAGTGCCTTTTCTTAATGGTAAGCTTCAGGAGGAAGTCTACATTGAGCAACCTCCTGGATTTCAGAACCACTCATTTCCAAATCATGTATATCTACTGGATAAAGCAGTATATGGTCTGAAACAAGCCCCAAGAGCCTGGTATGACACTCTGTCTCACTTTCTGTTGAACCATGATTTTCAGATTGGCTCAGTAGATAAAACTCTATTTAAATTTATTAAGGGGGAACATACTCTGTTAGTTCAAATTTATGTTGACGCTATCATTTTTGGGTCATCTAACCCCAAATTATGCGAGAAATTCTCTAAGTTAATGCAGGGACAGTTTGAGATGAGTATGATGGGAGAACTTTCATTCTTTCTGGGTCTCCAAGTCAAACAGCTCAGCAATGGCATTTTCATAAATCAAACCAAGTATACCAAAGAGCTTCTCAAGAGATTCAGAATGGAAACGTGTTCAACTGCATCAACTCCAATGAGTCCTACAATCAAGTTAGATAAAGACGAAGGGGGAACATCAGTTGAAGTATCTATGTATCGAGGACTGATCGGATCGCTCTTGTATCTTACAGCGAGCCGGCCTGATATTATGTTCTCAGTCTGTATGTGCTCTAGATTTCAGTCAGAACCAAAGCAATCACACTTTATTGCTGCTAAGCGTATTCTGAAATACTTGAAAGGATCTCAGAACGTTGGTCTTTGGTATTCCAAAGATTCAAATTTCAGCTTAATAGGATATTCAGACGCTGATTATGCTGGCTGTAAGATTGATCGCAGAAACACCAGTGGAACATGTCAATTCTTAGGTGAAAGATTGATCTCTTGGTTTAGCAAGAAGCAAACATCTATTGCCACATCTACAACTGAAGCAAAATATCTTGCCACTGGAAGATGTTGCGCTCAAATGCTCTGGATTCAACACCAGCTCAAAGACTATGGCATTCAAGCTGTTGAATCTCCGATATTTTGTGACAACACAAGTGCAATTGCTATAACGTATAATCCAGTTTTGCACTCTCGAACAAAGCACATTTATATAAGACATCATTTTATTCGAGATCATGTTGGCAAAAAGGAAATTCGGATCGAGCATATTTCAACAGAACAGCAAGCAGCAGATATCTTCACCAAACCACTTCCTGAGGCTAAGTTTAATTATTTTCGTCAAATTCTTGGTTTAATAGACTTATCTTGATGTTTTAGAAGTATCTTTCTGTTAGTTATTTTTTTTTGGATTGTATGCTGGCACAGATCGATAATACAATGATCACACCGACACAGACCGGTCTGAACTTTCAGACCGATCTATGTCAAATCTGATGTTATCCCATGATCTGTCTGGTCAACAAATCCTTAAATAGAATAATTGTTTAAAACAGCCCAGACTGATCGCAATTTTAACCGCCTTATCTCTCTTTCATCCTGACCGTTTATTTTGAATTATTTAATTATCAGTCTTTGAGATAAAGACACGTGTCTTCTCTCTCTTATTTAGCGGGCTGAACATTTCATTTTCATTCACTTTTTATGAATTACCGCTGTCTGCTTTCTAACTCTCTAATTTCTCTTCAAACTCTTCGTATTTTTTCATTACACACTATCACTCACAACTCTCTTTCTGTTGAGTTCCATGATATCTACAGGGCTGAAGATCCCGAAATGGTCTCTATATTCAAGTCCTTAGAATCTTCTGGTTTAAGGAATTTTCTGGAATGTGGAACGGTGGTTTACGAGTCAGAGATTCGAGAACTGTTCGCCAATGCTGTATCTCAGAAGACGTTCATCTCCACCACCGTAAAGGGCAAATCGTTTGACATTTTTCCGTCGACGCTGGCAAAGACCTTTGGTCTTCCCAACACCGGACTGACTGAGTTTGGCCATATTCCTCAGGCCACTCCCACAGATCTTCAAGGGAAGGTATCCATCTTTGGCCACCGTCTGCAGCCGTTGTTCAAGAAGAAGGAAATGTTCTTTCATTTTCAGGTGTTATGCGAGATAGTTGGCAAGCCATTATTGGGCAAAGCAGGAAGCTATGATGCTGTTACTGCTGAGAAGTTCTGGGCCATGGCTGCTATTCACTCAGCGCAGAAGATGAAATGGTCTGCAATCTTATTTGGAGTTTTGCTTGAGACAGTCATCGCCTCCAAACAGGCTGTCTGTTTTGCTGTTCCTTTAAGCAAACTACTGGAGACGCTGGACATCGAGCTGGGGAAGCCGTCTGCTCTAAGTCCGTTTAAAATTCTCAACTCCAAGGGATTGGCTCTTCTGAAGTCCAAGAGTGGTCCACCCACTCCTACCGATCTGGTGGCTGTCAAGATTGAGAAAGGAACAGAACAGACTGCTGCTCGAAGACCTCGAGTCAAGCGCAAATTAACCATTCAGACTGACTCCGAGGAAACTCAGTCTGCTCCTTCATCACCAGCCAAGCCCCTTCCTAAAAAGCCAAGAACCCAGATCACCAAGCCAATCAAAACCCTACCTCTCAAAACCCTACCCATCTTGCCTTCCACAAAAGCCATCCCTGCACCCCAACCTTCAACCCAACCTTCAACAGCTTCAACCACTGTACCCAAAGTAACCATCAGAGTCCCCTCTGCCATCCCTGTGGTCAAAGGGATTGTTATAACTGAATTGGGAGACTACACCCAATCAGGGATCAAGTCCCCATCTTCCATCGGCAAGGGCAAGGCCATTCTCACTGAACCTCTCTCCTCCAAACCCAAATCTGCCGTGCAAACAGCCATCGACATCGCTATGGAGGATGTTGAAGAAAAGGTGAAGGCGCTCATTGTGGTATTTGATGAATATGTCGAGTACAGAACGATCAACCACATTGATATCTTCTTCAGCAAACTGAGACGCCTACAAAAGATGGAAGAAGAAGTCCTTAAGGGGATAGAGACAGACGATGTTAGAATTGCTGTACAGCGCAAAGATCTGTTTCAGGCCAACCAGAGATTCAGACTGGCAACTTTGCTCTTGGTCGCTAAGAAAGCAAATTTCGATCCGAGCACTCCAACTGCCAAAGATGACGGTGCTGTTATTGCGCAACTGGAAATGGATATTCATGCTCTTCACTTAGCTATCCGCTTTCAACGATAGAAGCTCAGCATATCCACTCCAGTACGCAGCCCGGATCATCAATCTAGGAGCAAGACTCTGGCAGAACCTTTCATAGAGACTATTCCCTCTGGAGTAGCGGATCAGACAGCAGAACAGACAGCGGAGCAAACAATAACTAATGCTCCGTCTGTTGCAGCAGATGAACCCTTGAATGTTTTGTTGGACTCCCCAACAACGTCTATTCCTCTGGGATCATCCGTCTCCCATGTTCAACTCAGTCCAACCGCCGCACCTACAACAGTTGTCTCGCCAGCTTTCGTGGATCCGGATCTGGTGGTCTCAACCGTTGTTGCAGCTTTACAGGTTGAGGAGCCTTCGAGACCTAGCACTCCTCCCGAACAATCTGCTGAAGATATGGCATTCATAGAAGAATTTTCTTCGGACTTGGTCACGTTGATCCGGTCCGAAACACGCCAAGATGCTTTATCTTCAATTATACCCATTGCTGCAGAAGCTGATCACTCCTTGTCGTCATCTGATCACTCTTCAGATCATTTATCTGATGCAGCTCCATCCCTGGCAAGGTCCCTTCAGCACCTCTCTGATAACTGTCTATCTCTCTCTCAACGAGTCATAGAGGTTCATCAAAGTCAGAGGACTACGTCTTTGGACTTTGATTCATTTAAAGAGAAGATGACAGCCAGTATTAGTAGCCTTCAGCGAGGACTGAATGATCTGTTCTCTCAGCAACTACTTACAAGAACAGTCTGAGAAAAGAGCAGATCGAGCTGGCCACTGAAGTTCGAGCATCCGTAGCAAACTCCCTTCGTGCTCAAGACACTCGTCTTGATGCTATCAGCGCTCAGCTAGCACAGATTGTCGATTTTCTGCAAAACATTGCTGCTGACAAAAAGGGGGAAAAGAGTAAAGACTTCAAGCCACATCGGTCGTCCGCAAGAAAGTAGCCGTTCTTATTTAGACAGACTCGTCTGTAATTGTAATACGATTTTTGATCAATAAAATCTAAGTTCTTAGTTGAGAGATAATTTATTGAAGCCTTTTGTTATTAAAGAGTTTGTGTGAGTGTTTGAGACTCGAGTTTTTGGAGTCTTTGTACTATATATACCAAGTTGACTCGGTGTTCAACTATTTCTCCCGGCTCACCCTCTCTATTTCCTCCTCCCCCTTCAACGTGTATGTCATGCATCGATGTATGTATAAAAATGATGTGTGTTAACAAAACATTTATTTTAATACACCGATGTGCCAATTCATGAATGCTATGAATGCCACATAATTTAAAGTCCTTGTTCATTTATTTTGAACTAAATGACTTAATCAATCCGAAATTTAACTTAACTATGTTCATTTATTTTGAACAAGAAGAAGTAATCGATCCGCAAGTATACGCTTCAGAGTTATTAAAAGACTGGATAAAAAGATATAGAAGCTAGGTTTTGTCATCATAAAAAAGGGGGAATTTGTTAGTTCCGAATTTTAAAGATGACAAAACATATCAGACCGGATCGATGGAAATCAGACTGACCTGATCGATCGCTCAAAACAGATCAAGCGGATATGGTATATCGCAAATCAGATCGGATCGATGGAAATCAGACTGACCAGATCGATCGCTCAAAACAGATCAAGCTAATATGGTATATCGCAAATCTGATCGGATCGATGGATATCATCCTGACCAGATCGAAGCTTCAGATCGATCTCAGCTATTATCAGATCAGAGCAGTCAAGGCTGAATAAGAATTAGTTCTTCAGTCCGAATCATTAATGGCTATTTATTGAAGCATTTAATGCTGCAATTAATGCTGAAAAAGACCAAGGACTGAAGATTACCATAAAAGGTAAGAAGACAAAGAAGAGCTTACCTGACAGTCGCCGAAAGCATGAACCAGAACGGCAAGTACCCTAAAGAAGAAGACTGCAGCTTACTCATAGTATAAGCAGAGTCAAGAGTTGCACATTAAGGGAAATAATGTCGTTACATGCAACTATATAAGGATGCAACAGAAGAGCTCAAGATAGAGTCTGATCAATCGAAAAACGCACAACAAAGCTAAACAGCACAAACTTACAAGTTCAGACATTCTCGAGCTGAAAATCTTCATAAGCACAAGTATATTGTAATATTTGATCATTTTAGGATCATTGTGTGCATAGACTAAAGTCTATCTTGTGTATTCTGTATTGAGATATAGAAGTGAGAATCAATTGTAACTGTCAGACAGAGTGTGTCTGAACAGATCGAGAGACTAGGAGTTTCAGTCTGGTAGTGAGGTAAATCCAGCTGAATCGGGTTTGTACAACAGGATTGTATAAATCAAAGTCTTCTAGTGGAATCCTTCCTTAATTGGAAGAAGGGGAGACGTAGAAGGATTACACCACCTTCGAACTTCCAGAAACATATTCTGTGTTTTATCATTCTGCACTCATTATACTATTCAAGCCATCGAGCCGTTCTTATAAGAACAGACCGTTCCGCACTAAAACTTTCAGTGGTCTGTTCTGCAGCAGAGTTGATTAAGAAACAGATTTCTTTCACTAATCCGAAAGAAATCACAAGGGATTAAATTTTATAGGAGTGTTCATTCACCCCCCCTCTAAACACTCCGGACCGATCCTAACACATATCTTGGTCCAACACACAACGGAGACTCCACAAGGTCTCAAGTTCTCGAAAGGACATGCAAGAACAATCAATTGCATTCCCGACACAAGTGCCAACCACTACACTTAACCAATCCGAATTCTGGCCATCCCTTGTTTACCCTAGGATTCAACAATCCTAACACAAGGAAGCTATCGAATTAACTAACAAGAATTTCCATGGTCCCAAACACGACAATCCCTCCTCAGGGGAAGTCAACCGGACCTCACGATCATTCCTCAGAATACATCGTGCCATCGAGATTACCAATCTCAAGGTGCCACAATCTCTCACCGGAGATTCATTCATCAAAGCGTATAAATCCGATGCTCGACGAGTACCAAGAAAATGCTGGCATTCGTATACCCACACCGGCATACATGGCCACACACCAACACAACATGCACACTCAATGCAATAGACTCGGGTATCTCCAATTATACCCAAAATCCCAAAACCAACTGTCAATCCTCAATTATTCTCACTCCACGGAGAATGATGGTTGACAAACCAAAAAGGGTGTGATTTCAACATCAACACCACACAAACCAAATCAACGAATCTCCCAAAAGATTCAACTGCTAGGTATATCAATACTGTCTTCCTCATACGGAAAGTGTCATGAATCCATAACCCTCCAACCTCAAACCACTGTTCGGAAAACCTGGATATATTTATACCAAAATATATTCCGGAACTCAGAAATACACAGCTGGTTAGAATAGTGCATCAATGCCACTATTCCCCAATCAAAACCCGTATACGCCATGTATACTTATCCTAATTATGCTCTGTACTAATACCATAGTACTACATAATCTCGAGCATTTCCCTGGAGACGTCTGCTCAAACGTCTCACCGAAAGGTAAGAAATCCATTACTCGGTCCAATACCAGTAATGATTACCATGACTGATTTACAATCAACCCACGATCGATACCAGCTGTCTTCATGAAAGTACAATCCAAATCTCTCCAAGAGATAAAATCAATATAGTAGTGTTACCCCACTAGCTATATCCCACAATTCCAATTGTGACTCCCGTTGCATTCCATATGCAAGGATGCTCAACCAGAGCTAACAACGACTTGCCGACACTCACGTTGGTACTCCCAACAGAATTGAGTTGTCCTGGTACAAGTCCCTCGAAACATTTGACGTATAAACATCTCCGTGAGGTATTCTTTGCCTCAAACATCATGCCACATAGAGACTACAAGAGTCTACCATAAACCCTCATCGTATCACCGTACGATTCACTAAACTCAGTTCCAGCGAGCAGTGTAATGGCCACAACAAGCACACTATATCACTACAATAATACCTGGCTAGCAATACGCTGCCCACATAAGCTTGTACCAAACCTATCAACATGCCATATGTTCCATCCGGGTATGCCATACCGTACAAACCATTAGAGTTGTGGGTCATCACCCAATATTTCTCTAAAACACCAAAGCATAATGGACACCAATTATACCCAAAATCCCAAAACCAACTGTCAATCCTCAATTATTCTCACTCCACGGAGAATGATGGTTGACAAACCAAAAAGGGTGTGATTTCAACATCAACACCACACAAACCAAATCAACGAATCTCCCAAAAGATTCAACTGCTAGGTATATCAATACCGTCTTCCTCATACGGAAAGTGTCATGAATCCATGACCCTCCAACCTCAAACCACTGTTCGGAAAACCTGGATATATTTATACCAAAATATATTCCGGAACTCAGAAATACACAGCTGGTTAGAATAGTGCATCAATGCCACTATTCCCCAATCAAAACCCGTATACGCCATGTATACTTATCCAAATGATGCTCTGTACTAATACCATAGTACTACATAATCTCGAGCATTTCCCTGGAGACGTCTGCTCAAACGTCTCACCGAAAGGTAAGAAATCCATTACTCGGTCCAACACCAGTAATGATTACCATGACTGATTTACAATCAACCCACGATCGATACCAGCTGTCTTCATGACAGTACAATCCAAATCTCTCCAAGAGATAAAATCAATATAGTAGTGTTACCCCCACTAGCTATATCCCACAATTCCAATTGTGACTCCCGTTGCATTCCATATGCAAGGATGCTCAACCAGAGCTAACAACGACTTGCCGACACTCACGTTGGTACTCCCAACAGAATTGAGTTGTCCTGGTACAAGTCCCTCGAAACATTTGACGTATAAACATCTCCGTGAGGTATTCTTTGCCTCAAACATCATGCCACATAGAGACTACAAGAGTCTACCATAAACCCTCATCGTATCACCGTACGATTCACTAAACTCAGTTCCAGCGAGCAGTGTAATGGCCACAACAAGCACACTATATCACTACAATAATACCTGGCTAGCAATACGCTGCCCACATAAGCTTGTACCAAACCTATCAACATGCCATATGTTCCATCCGGGTATGCCATACCGTACAAACCATTAGAGTTGTGGGTCATCACCCAATATTTCTCTAAAACACCAAAGCATAATGGACATCCCGGTGTCCTTGCTCAACCACGGTGTAATCCTAATCCATTAGGACTTATTCCACACCCTCAGGGTTGGTGTAACCATGTCTACAACACATTACAACGAAAAGCGAGTAATTTCCTCTATGACTACTCTTACCACCAATCACTTGGCCTTAGCCATTCCAGCGAGTATACCCAAATGTATCACTACTCGAAAATATTTACCCCTATTACATGATGCGGTACACTCACCGGTACAATGCATCCAATAGTCCATCGAGCAAACCTGCTCGGCATAATGGTCCCGTCAACTAGTGACCCAGACACTACTCTGTGCCCACCATCGGCCTCCAACCATACTGCTAAATACATATTCATAAATGTATTATTCATCGAAACGACGCTACGCGTCTACATAGGCATCCACTATGCCATCGTCATCCCGTGACGGTACCCTGTCAACATATGACATTCAAAATAACGTCGTCAACTCGTGACGGTATATGTCGATACACGACATCCATAGTCTCATCGTCAAACATATGATGGTATATGTATACCAACGCATGTCATCCACAATAATGCGAATAAAACAGTAATATGCCATACCTCATCGCTAACAAGATAGCGGCATACCTGTCTCTGTCGTCCAACCGTGGTACGCAATCAGCACCCATCGCTCGTAGGTGGCGTAATCCAGTGTCACGTACATAGCGGTATAACCCATCGCTATAGAATCAGCGGCATGATCCCTCGCCATAGAGTCAGCGACATAAAACATCGCTATAGATATCCGGCGGTATGAACCATCACCATAGATGTGGCGTAATGTACCATCGCTATATAATGGCGGCATAGACCATCGCCAATAGATGTAGCGGAATGACCCGTCGCTATATAATACCCGGCGGCATGAACCATTGCCAATAGAATAGCGGAATAAACCATCGCTATGAATACCGGCGGCATAAACCATCACTAATAAACTAGCGGAATGAACCATCGCTATATAGATACCCGGCGGCATGAACCATCGCCAATAAACTAGCGGAATGAACCATCGCTATACAGATACCCGGCGGCATGAACCATCGCCAATAAACTAGAGGAATGAACCATCTCTATATAAATACCCGGCGGCATGAACCGTCGCCAATAAACTAGCGTCATGATATCCCTCGCTAAGAAGCTGCAAATATCTCTCTTCGCTACTTCGCTTTGACATACCAGCGGCATAATATCCCTCGCTTAAGCGGCAAATATCCTCCGTCGCTATCATATGAAAGTGGAAAGGTCATCGCTACGCCATATCAGCGGTATAATATCCCTCGCTTAAGCGGCAAATATTCTTCATCGCGGTGGTATGACAGCGGTGCCACTACTCCTCATTTTATCATGACAGCGGAAATACTCCTAGCTTTGACATATTAGCGGCATAATATCCCTCACAATAGTAATATGACAGCGGAATTATCCTACGCTTCGACATATTTACGGCAAATATTCTTCATCGCTATAATATGACAGCGGCAAGTATTCACATCGCTACGCCATGCATGAAACCGTAATGCATAACCTGTATTCCAATAAACATCGCCATGAGTGTATCTTAATGCACCTCGCTTCAAATGTAACATGCAGAATTTTACCATCGCTTCATCATTTAGCGGCAAAGCATTAAAATCATCACTCCGATATATATGCAACCGTAATGCATAATCCATGTCTCATATGACCCTGCAACCACCATGGTTAGCAAAAACATATCCCAATTATGAACACAAATCATAAATGCACATAAGCAATATAGTTGTGCCACACAACACATCATGCATAAGTATGTGTTACCCATTCCTATTAGCATGTTCCAGGACCTTAACAGCCCCAAAGAGCAAACCTGGCTCTGATACCACTAATGTAAGGACCCCCGTGCCCTTAACCCGTTATTAGTGTATTAATACATACCATTAGTGCATATAATCATACTATCATGGGGAAAAAGCCATATGCAAGGGTAACACCATATACTATCCAGAACATTTCTTGAATTTGATCCACATAATATTCAAATTCCCCAACCAAGATCACTTACATAGCATGCACCCTTATAATACACTAACATGCTCTCAGTTCATTTAGCAATTCCATATTTAATTGCATGCAAACTATAAATGAAGAGAGAAAAGCCAAAGCCCATTTATACTTTCCATATACACGTAAAAGCATACTCACATGAGAGTACCCAATGAATAAACATGTATCTAATGTATAAGATACTCTACCGGATGCGGTTATCGGTACTTCGATCCTGGAAGCTTCTCCCATGCACCGCTCAATCTCAACTCTGGAGCTACGTACTCAATCAACCAGCTCTGGTACTTCAATCCTGGAAGTACCTCAAATCAACAGCCCGAGCTCAACCAAAGCTGCTGCTACACCTGTATCACCTGCCCCAACAGAGACAGCCCCCACACGGGGTGATCATACCAATACCACCAATCGAATAATCATAATATTACAGTTCATAATTTACAAAGTGTAAATGCCATGAATTTAAATGATACTCCCTGGATGGTATCATCCTCATCCGGGATCCCCTGTATTGTCCATGTTCCCAAAATAACCAAACCATTAAATTCTCAAAAGCCAGTTGACAATCTCATTGATCAACTAAAACCATTCCTGCTATACCAGTTCCATAACCAAATATGATTAAATCACCAATTAGAGGACTACAGATATCACATGTATCTAGCCAATTATCCCATATTTCTATTTCATAGCTCGCTCCACAATAGCGACATTTTAACCCCACGCACGTTCAACAATAGCGGCATCATAACCGATGGTCGCCCAACGACGACAACATCCAAATCATTGCTCGCTCAATAGCGGCACCGTATGGTTCCCAATGTATGTCCATTTAACGCAATTACCATCTACCATGCATATCACTATCCATTTATAGCAAGTACCATATACCATGCATTTTAATATCCATTCATGGCAAACACCACATACCATGCCTTTCAATGTCCATTTATTGTAATTACCACATACCATGCATTTAGAGTTGCAATATTATAATAAGATATGCTCGTACGTCATACGTACCTTATAATCCCGTAGTTTGAGTCCAACCTTGCCTGAGTCCCACGACCTGATGAGTTAAGTGCTAACATGCAAATAACTCCCAATTAAACATAGGCATGCAATCACGTGCTCAAGCACGTTCACAACTTCCAAACCTATCGTCCATCCAAGACGATTATCAAAATAAAAGCCCCCCGGCTAAGCATGCTAATACCCAAAATATTCCATTTTATAAGTTTAAAAGATAGCCAAAAACCCAACCGAGAATTCCGTTTTATTAAACTTTGGCTCCAACCAATCCATTTTAAAAGTATAGCATTCCCATTGGAATGTAGACATTGCCCCTGAAATGGGCCACTTAAACCTTGTTTCCAAAATCCCGACATTTTTCCAAAATTTTCCAAAAAAACAAAATCCTACAGGCGACGATCGATCGCCGATTTTGTCGCGAATGATCGCCCCTGTCCAGTGGGCAACAGGACCTTATCCCGATCGATTGCGAGTCTCCGCGATCGATCGCCAACTCGCTCGCGATCGATCGTCGAGAACTCGCGATCGATCGCCCGCACTGTTCATCGTCACCAAATTAACAGCTGCTCGTCGCGATCGATCGGCCCTCCACGGCGATCGATCGCGACCTACGATTTTCCGAGAAATTCGAGCTTCCATGGTGTTTTTCACACCCAAACTCAAAACCAACACCCCTAACTTCCTCAACACCACCAATACACCATTTAAACTCAATAAAAACACTAAAATCAACATTTTAGATTTTTAACCAAACCCCCCAAATTCCATAACTAATTCAAAACCCAACCAAACTCTACAATACTACTACCAAATCGAAGACAATGGTGAGAGGAAGATGAATACCTGGTTATCTTTGAGAAATCCGGCTCCCGAGCCAAGCTACCAACGATTCTTCCACCAAGGGAAAAAGAGGGGAAATGGGGGAGAGGTTTTGAGCGCAGAGAGAGAGAAGAGAGGAAAGTGTTCCGTGCCAAATGACGGAATACCGAGTCTACTTGGTATATATAGTACCAAAACTCGAAAATACTAATCCTTCCATAAATACATCATGACTCATTAAAAATCATCTGTTTTCAATAATTACCTCCCAATCTCTATTTCCATTACAGCCCTAATACAAAGTACTCCGGACCCCAAATCCCACCAAAGACCAAATTCCAAGTTTATCACCACGACGAGAATACAATCTCATCCCTTGGGTCCAACGACTCCAAAAACCGGATTTAAAATCCCCGGGAGTCCCAAAACCACAATTAATTAATAATTGCCACAAAAAAAAAATCAATTAAGTATTATTACCACACCGGGATTAACACCATTAATCCCCGGGCATCACAATATTTCTCTTATAAAATCCCGACTGAGATGTAAATTGAGAATGTACTGGTGGTCATCGGGTAAGAATAAACTAAGAAAATTGAGAACGAAGCTCAAATATCCCGAGTATAAACACTTAGATAATTTTCGGTTCAAACATGGACCAAACATACCGATCACATGAATAAACCAATAAAATTACGAACGAAGCTCGAACATCCCGAGCATAAACACTTAGGCAATTTTAGGTTTAAACATGGACCAAACATCCCGATCACATGAATAAACTAATAAAATTCCAAACCAAGCTCGAACAACCCGAGCATAAACACTTAGGAAAATTTAGGTTTAAACATGGACCTAACATCCCGATCCCATGAATAAACTAATAAAATTCCGAACAAAGCTCAAACATCCCGAGCACAATCACTTAGGCAATTTTAGGTTTAAACATGGACCAAGCATTCTGATCCCATGAATAAACTAATAAAATTCCGAACAAAGCTCGAATATCTTGAGCATAATCACTTAGGCAATTTTAGGTTTAAACAAGGACCAAACATTCCGATCCCATGAATTAACTAATAAAATTCCGAACATAGTTCGAACATCCCGAGCACAAGCACCTATGCAATTTTTTGTTTAAATATGGACCTAACATCCCGATCCCATGAATAAATTAATAAAAGTTTGAACGAAGCTCTAACATCTCGAGCATAAACACTTATGCAATTTTAGGTTTAAACATTGACAAAGCATCCCGATCCATGAATAAACTAATAAAATTCCGAACAAAGCTAAAACATACCGAGCACAATCACTTAGGCAATTTTAGGTTTAACATGGACCAAACATCCCCATCCCATGAATAAACTAATAAAATTTCGAACAAAGCTCAAATATCCCGAGCACAATCACTTAGGTAATTTTAGGCTTAAACATGGACCAAACATCCCAATCCCATGAATAAACTAATAAAATTCCGGACAAAGCTCGAACAACCCGAGCACAATCACTTAGGCAATTTTAGGTTTAAACATGCACCAAACATCCCGATCCCATGAATAAACTAATAAAATTCTGAACAAAGCTCACAAAAAAAACAAATTCATTCCATTGATATACTAAGTACATGAACAAACATAAAAACAACAATTAAAACATAATATAAAGTACTTTTTAAGAATGTGAACATTCCAAGGCCTCGCCAATTCTCTGCCCTGTCGATCTTCCAGCTTGTATGATCCTCAACCAATCACCGCTTTCACCTTGTAAGGACCTTCTCATTTTGGTTCTAATTTTTTCGCATTACCAGCTGTATTAGCTTTTCGTAGCACAAGATCTCCGATCTGACAAGCTCACGGGCGGACCCTTCGATTATACGCATTAGTGATCTTTATCTTGTACATTTCGATCCGCGTGGCTGCTCTTTCCCTAAATATATCCACTTCGTCTAACTCCAATTTTCTTTTTTCTTCATTCTTTTCAGGATCATATTGTTGTATCTGAAGAGATTCGACATTGATCTCAGCTGGAATGATGGCCTCAGAACCATACACTAAAATGTATGGAGTTTCTCCTGTGGATACACGTTGTGTTGTTCGATATGCCCATAGTCTCATCAACCCACGCTACTCTGGCTCCTTCCAATCTAGTTTTAATTCCATGCAGTAAGATCTGATTTGTCACCTTTGCTTGCCCAATGGACTGAGGGTAGGCTACCGAACTGAATACTTGTTTGATTTTCATATCCTAGCACCATTCTTGCACTATTCTTCTCTGAAATTGTCTTCCATTATCGGAGATAAGTCTCATCGGTATTCCAAACCGACATACAATGCCTTTCCACAAGAATTTAATGACTTCTGCCTCAGTAATCTTTGCGAGAGTTTGGCTTCTACCCATTTGGTGAAGTATTCAACTGCGACCAGAAGAAATTTCCTTTGTCCAGTTGCTGGAGGAAAAGGTCCCATATTATCAATTCCCCACTAATCGAATGGACAAGAAGTAATGCTACTATAAGAATCTCTGCAGATTCATGAGATAAATTAGCATGTTTTCGACAATTATTGCATTTTTTAACGATTTCATCAGCATCTATATTCATTGTAGACCAATAAAATCCAGCTCGGTTGGCTTTTTGATACAACATATTCGCACCGAGGTGATTCCCAGAATAGCCTTCGTGGATTTCTTTCAACAAGTATTCTCCTTATTGATTGGAAATGCACTTCCAGAAAGGGACTGCAAAACCCTTCTCTAATAGTTTCTATTCGACCAGCACAAACCGACTTCCTATTCTCTTCATCTGAGCTGCTACCTTTGGACCAGAGGACATAACCTTGGCTTTCAAGAAATTCATGATAGGTTCTCGCCAATCTTCCACAATGCATGATACAAGATTCATTATGTTATTGACATATATATGGGAGATCAAAAGATCTTGAACCAACATGTTCATGTTCTTCCACTCATGAATTGAACTAACCAGCAGAGCCAACTCATCCGCTCGACTATTCTCTTCTCAGGGTATTTGAGTCAGTTCTATTTCCTGAAACCTACTCATCAGTGTCCGAGCAATCTCAACGTATCTCCACAACTTATCTTCATTTTCTTTATACACACCATTTACTTGCCGCACTACGAGCATGCAATCCATAAATGTTGCTACTTTCTGAACTCCCTCGTCCAATGTAATTCGAAGACCCAAGACGAGAGCCTCAAATTCAGCTTCATTATTTGTGGAATAAAAACCGAACTGGATGGCTATTTTTATCTCCTCTCCTTCGGGGCTGATTAGAACTACATCGGCACCACTTCCGAGCTGAGTAGCAGACATATCCGCATAAAGGTTCCATTCTTTTTCTTCGAGTCGATGAACCACTTCTGCAAAAAAAAAAAAAACTGACAGTGCTTGAGCCTTGATGGTAGTTTGGGGCTGGTAAGTAAGATCGAACTCGCCTAGTTCAGTAGCCCACTTTACCATTCATCCCGAGATTTCCGCCTTGCATAATAATTTTCCAGTGGAGTACTGGTTACCACCACGATAGGGTGAGATAAAAAAATATGGCCGGAGTCTCCTGGCTGTGGTTATAAGAGCTAAAGCCAACTTTTCAACCTCGGGGTATCTTTGTTCGGTCCCTTGTAATGCTCGGCTCACATAATACACTGGTAGTTGTTGCCCCGCTTTTTCTTTGACTAAGACTAAGCTAATGACCTCATCGGCCAAACATTAATAGACTAGGAGAATCTCATTATGCTCAGGTTTGTTCATCAATGGCAACTCAGCTAGATACTTCTCCAAATCCTCAAAAGCCTTATGGCATTGATCATTCCACTCGAATCGAGCTCCTTGCCTTAGCACTTTGAAGAATGATAGGCTCCGATCAGCTGATCGGGATATGAACCTACCTAGAGAAGCTATTCGTCCTACTAATCTCTGCACCTCGTTCAGGGTTCGAGGAGTATTCATCTCTTGAATCGCTCTTATCTTCTCGGGGTTGGCTTCAAAATCTCTCTCAGTAACCATGTACCTTAGAAATTTTCAATTGTGTATTCCAAATGTGCATTTAGCAGGTGCCAAAGACTTCCTCCATGTCGCAGACCAGATCCAATGCCCTCTTACTTTTGATGAGGACATCGTCTACATACAGTTCTACATTCCCCCAATTTGAACCTTGAATATATTATCCATCAATCTTTGATAAGTGACTCCTGCATTCTTCAATCCGACGGGCATGACCACATAACAAAAAGTTCCCCCTGCCATGAAGAAGCTGACTTAAGGTTGATCTTCTCGGGCCAAAGGGATCTGATGATATAGGCATCCATTAAAAAAGTAATTAATGTCCGGCTGTGGAGTCTACTAGTTGATCGATCCTCGGAAGAGGATAACAATCCTTAGGATTGGCCTTGTTCACATCTAGGAAATCCACACACATTCGCCACTTGTCTATTGACTTTGGCACAAGAACTGCGTTTGAAAGAAATGTGGGGAAACTGATTTTCCGAATGTGGCCAGCTTTCTGCATCTCATCCACTTGTTGAGCAATGATGACATTCTTCTCGGGTCAAAAAATGTCTCCTCTTCTACTTAATGGCTCAAGCATCAGGATCAACATTAAGATGATGTTTGGCGATTTCTGGACTTACTCCAATCAAGTCAGCAACACTCCATGCGAATGATAAGTGTCATTTTTTCACTTATCTAGCTATAAATTTCTAATGGTTTTCGTATTGATTCCTTGACGATTTTACACGTTTTGGTATATATTTGTATGTTTCAGGAACCAAGGTTGAAATGCATAAAAATGGAGGAAATTAGCAAAAATGATGAAAAAGGACCAACTCAAGCAAACACGTTGAAGAAAGGAAGAAATTTCAAAAATTGAAATTTAAAGACCATCGATCGATCGCCCATTAAGCAGCGATCGATCGCTGCAGACCAGAATGTAAAAAAAATATACAATGCTTCTATCGATCGATCGGTAGAAGTTACCGATCGATCGGTAACCGAGAATCTCTGAAAAGAATACCTTTTAGAGTTTGAATCCTACAAGGAAGCCTCGTATTTTCACTCATTTATAAATAATGAACGAAAATCAGATCAGATTGAGCACTTTTGAACCTAGGAAAAAACCTCCACCTTCCATCTCCCACCTTCACCATCAACCACAATCCATCTTTCATCCTAGGATTTTGGAACAACTCCAACAAGGTGATTAAAGAGACGATCGAGAAGGAATCAAGAGAAGGAGCAATGATCTACAACCTGAGTCGATGCTAGGAGTTTCTTGTCTTTTGAATTTTAGTTTTGATTTATTTTTGATTATTCATGCTTAGGTTTGATTTTGCAATTTAAATATGATGAACTAAATTTATTTATAGAGGCTAGGCAAACCTTTGCTATGAACCTACGATTTGTGATTAGTTATTTGATTGAATACTTATAATTATTTGTGTATGTTTTATGATTTTAATGCTTTTGAGTGATTGATTACCTTTGAATGATGTTAGTATCGTAATCGAGATCAAGAGATGATTTTATGATACGGATTAATAACTCATACCGTGGATTTCAGACTGAGATCGAGAGATGAAGCAAATGCATGTGTGATAGCTATAGATATCTAGTAATCGAAAGCTATTAGTGTTCACGGATCTTAATACAATATTCAAATAAGTACACAATAGTGACTTACTGCAATTTGATATTAGGTTTAATCTAGCTCGAAAGAGTATATTAGATAACTTTGGAGAACTCGTCACCTTAGAAATATTTGGATATTCAATCGAGAATTGTAGGGATTGTATTGGTGAGCCGACGTCTTGATAATCTTCTCTAGTGGAATTTTCTCGTTTACTTTTATTGACTTGGTTGGATTAGTAGTAGTTTAATCTAGTTATTAGTTTAATTATTAATTCATTATCGTAGATTAAATATAGTTAAACGCGTCTTATTTGGTACTTACAGCTAGTCCATGTGGGTTCGACATCCGTACTTATTTTCCATTACACTAAAACTTGACAGTGTGCATTTGTGGTATATTCGCACATTGATTTTAAATTGATAATAAATTTCAGCGAACACGTCAACATTTCTCTTCAAGCATTCAATCACCTTTTTCCTTTAGTTTTGGCTCCAACTGGGAGGCCAATTTTGTTGTTTTAATCGGGTGACCCAATTCAATCGTGAGAAACTCCTCAACTAAGGCTATTCTCTCCTCGACCCTCTCATCCTTCTCTCTCCTTATTTTACCACGTGCCCCTGGGTTCTAGTCCTCCTTCATTTTCAACTTTTCATGTTTCTGCTCCTAAACATAACACTTCCTCGAGGAACTTTGATTTCCTCGAACTTGTCCGACCTCCTCACCCACAGTGAATTTCATCGTCAGTGATAGGTGGACGCCACTGCTTGAATTGCACTCAGGGCTGGTCATCCCACAAATATGTTATATGAAGAAGGGGTATCCACCACCAGAAAATTGATCATATTTGTCTTCATTTTCGGTTCCTCTCCCAACGTGACAAGCAATGAAACCTGTCATACCGGACTTACAACTTCTCCAGCAAATCCATGCAAAGAAGTATTTACCCTTTGCATGGGCATGCTTCCCAACTCCATTTGGGCCAGTGTGTTTAAGAAGAGCACGTCGGACGAGCTTACAATGCCAATAAAGATTCTTTGCACGTTATAATTGGCTAATGTGACTGAGACAACCAACGCATCATCATGGGGAAATTGCACCCCTTGTAAATCCTCGGGTCCAAAGGCAATTGATGGTCCTATTGGATCACTCTCTGGTGCGACGGACATGACCTTCAACTTCCGAGCATAACTTTTCCTTGCTCAGTTAGAATCTCCTCCTGACATTCCTCCAAAAATCATATCTATAGTTCCTCGGTTTGGTACGTTAACGGGGTCCAGCTCGCCTACTTCCTGAAAATCATCTGACTCCTGTTTTTCTCCTCTTACTACCCATGGTACAGGTCTAGGAACCCTCTCCCTGGATTTGCATTATTCTGAGGGAGAGGATTATTAAAGATTGATCCATCATTGAGCTCTTGCCTTCCCTCATTTCTGTTCACTCCTCGGCCCCATAAATATCCTCTTCCGAAATGTCCTCCTCGATCTCTCTTCGGGCCTCGCTGATTCATGGCCACCTCTCTTGGAGGCCTCATCGGGAAATATTGCTCGAAGCTCCTTTTTGGTTGTTCAGGATGTTTATCATCTTGGTTCAGCTTGCCTCTAGACTTTGTCTTTCTTTTGCTTCATTTTTTGGGATTCTTCCTAGTTGATATACTTAGAAGCCCTTCATAGCAACTCATCATAATAAGATGGAGGTTTTTTGGCCAATGATCTGAACATATCTCCCTCCCGAAGCCCTTGAGTAAAGCACTTTATGCGTATCTCTGATATGACGTGAGGAACATCGAGGCAAGCTTGATCGAACCTTTTCAGGAAAACTCGCAGCGATTCTTTCTCCAATTGTATAAGTCCGAACAAGCTGAGGGTTGTTCTTTTGTAGCTCCTACTACTCGTGAATTGATGTAAGAACAACGAGCTGAACTTTGAGAATGTATCTATGATCCCCGGTGGTAATTGATTGAACCAGGATTGAGCTGCTCCTGCTAGGGTGGTCGGAAAGACCGTACACATCACCCAATCTTTTAGTTGGTGAAGGAGTGAAGCACTCTCAAATCGTGATAAATACCCCTCGGGATCATCACTGCCATCATAATTTCCTACATTTACGGTTCAAAATGAGATGGTAGGGGATCGTCGAGAATCTCAGGGGAAAATGGCATACTCCTCCGTGATGAATAGATGCATCCCTCCAATTTGTTACGCATCTGCTGTAGCTCGTCCTTTAGATCGTCCATTTGATGGTGCAGAGCTTTATTATTCTTCTCCCCTATTTGATTGGAGAGATCATCAACCTTCTTAGTCTCCTCTACATGTTCTTCTGAAGAAGCCAGATCTTATTCTCTACTTGCTCTTTCTTGTGGGGGCGGGTTCATAAATTGCTTCATGACCTCCCCCACGGTCTTCACAATACTCCAAGTAAGTTGTTCCATCGGCATTCCCATGGTGGGAAATGCTTGGGATCGGTTTCAGGAATATTATGCGATGATTCCATATCTTCCTCCTCTTCCTCCTAGCGTAGCGGAGATGAGTATGAAGGGGAAATTGGGATATACCCCCCTTGAAGTCTGTCCCCTACCCTTGCTTCTTGCCATTTTTCTTTTTTTTTCTTCTTCTACAAAACTCTTCCCTGCTTCAAAGTCTTAACTCGATGTTCCCTCAGACAGTGCCAATGATGTGATCCGTTATTTTCTGTATTCGGTAGAGTATGTGTGTTGCAGAAAATAAATGAATAAATGAAAGACACCACAATTTTTACGTGGAAAACCTCAAAATCAAAGAAAAAACCACGGGACCTAGTCTAGTATAAATTTTCATTATGAACTTGAATGGATTTACAGGACTTAGACTCAAAATAAGAACTTTGAACAAAGCATAAGATTAAGATACCGAACAGATATAATATCTCTCATCGGTGTCTTTTCTTGCCTTGAAAGTCCAACATGTTGCAATGGGATCAGCGGTGGGTATTTATAGTGTGATATGGGTAGTTAACACGCGTGAAATCCGGAACAAAATCTCTTCTGATCGTGGCGTTACTGGCTCAAGACGTGTCTGAGAAATCCACGCTCCATCATCGCACGCTCGTCTGCGCCTGTTGATTGGTTAGTTATGTCAGGGTCTTTCGCTATCCTTTGACCAGTGTGCCGAACATGTATAATATTTCTCAGGTAACTTGTTATATATATATATATGTATGTATTGTAGGATCGAGCGCTTACCGCTTTACCAATAACTATAGTTAAGGGTAATGTCGCAACATCAATCTTTTCAACCATACATTGGCACAAGCGCCATGTGTTCGACCGATCACAAATCTGAGGCAATTGTTGAACCCCAACAATCCCTCCCCCAATAATTACACTCTCTGCAACTCATCGGAATCGAACACGTGACCGCGGCTCTGATACCAATTGTAGGATCGTGCGCTTACCGATTTACCAATAATTATAGTTAAGGGTAATGGTACAACATCAATCTTTTCAACCAGACACTGGCACAAGCGCCACATGTTCGACCGATCAAAAAGCAGAGGCAATTGTTGTATATATATATTATGCCTGTTCGACACACTGGTCAAATGGTAGCGAAAGACCCGAACATAACTAACCAATCAACTGGCGCGGACGAATGTGCAATGATGGAGCGTGGATTTATTGGACACATCTTGAGCCAGTAATCGTGTTCCGGATTTCACGTGGCTTAACTACCCAGATCACACTATAAATACCCACCGCTGGACCCGAGAAAGATGCCGTCATTGCTCAACAAGTGGATGAGCTGCTGAAAGCTGGCCACATTTCAGGAAATCAGTTTCCCCACATGGCTTTCAAAGGTAGTTCTTGTGCCAAAGTCAGGAGACAAGTGGCGAATGTGGGTGGATTTCCTATATGTGAACAAGGCATGTCCTAAGGATTGCTATCCTCTTCCGAGGATTGATCAACTAGTAGACTCCACTGCCGGACATGAATTACTTTGTCTGATGGATGCATATTAGGTATATCATCATATCCCGTTGGCCCGAGAAGATCAACCTAAAGTCAGCTTCGTCACGGTAGGGGGAACTTTTTGTTATGTGGTCATGCCCTTCAGACTGAAGAATGCAGGAGCCACTTATCAAAAATGGATGGAAAGATTGATGGATAAGATATTCAAGGTTCAAATTGGGGGAATGTTGTAAGGACCCCAAGCCCTTAAAACCTTGATTAGTGTATTAACCACTATGTGTGGTACATGCTTTCTATAAAATGTCAATCGGGAAGCTCTGATGATACTTAATCATTTCCTGTCAATAAAAGACTCATATGTTTGCCCTTTACCAACCCCTTGGTGCCACTTTTCACATTGTAAACTTTTACAAAAATTTGGGCAGAGTCTCCCCATAAATAGAGCTATCCCAAAACAGAGTACAACACATAACAAAATTCCCGGCCAGGGAACACATAATACTCAACAGAAAGCAGTAATACAAGTAGATTCCCAGCCAGGGAAGACACCACACATATGTCAACAAAAGTGGGTTCCAACACCCACATAATACACCAATGACTCTCATATCATTCTAGCAATTCAACCTAATTGCATGCAACCTTAATGAAAGAGAGAAAGGCTCATGCCTTTATATACAATCCATATACAAGTATAATCGTGCTCACATGCGAGCATCATGAATATGAATATGTATAAATCCTCAGGTGTATATATAGGTACTCTATACGATACCGTGCTCCATCAAGCCCTGGTACCACGATCCTGGGAGTACCTCAAATCAACAGCTCGAGCTCAGCTCCATAGCCATCGATGTACCTGTCCACCTGTCCCAACAGAGACAGCCCCCAACGGGGTGAGCATACCAATACACAAAATCCCATAATCATAATAATGAAATTCATAATTTACAACAAAGGTAAATGCTAATGAATTTAAATGATACTCCCTGGATGGCAACATCCTCATCCGGGATTCCGTGTACTGTCCCTGTTCTCACAACATCAAACTCATCAAATCTCATAAATCAGTAAATCAACACATTGATTTACACATCGCATGCCTGATCCTCGAATATCAACATATAGTGATTACAAATTCATTAAACATGCAATTACAGATATCACAATATCTAATACTGATTTCACAACCTTGCTATCAATCACAGATAGCTCAAATGCCTTAGCATTTATTTTACCATTCCTTCATTATACTTAGACATCTCAAGTGTCTTATAATGAATACATGAGTCTACAAACTTAGACATCTCAAATGTCTCATAATGAATACATGATTCTACGAACCTAGACATCTCAAATGTCTTACGAAGAATGCATGATTCTACAAACCTAGACATCTCAAATGTCTCATAATATAGTCATATAAACCCAGTACCCCATATATCATGCAAGAGTCATCCTACTCTAGTGTCACGCACGCTACAAGCGGCGATATCAAGATTTGGGTCATTCCTTGGCTATATCAACATATATGTATAACCATACGCAAAACATTCAATGCAATCAAAAACACCTTATGCATTTCACATATATATAGTAATGCTCGTACGTCGCACGTACCTTAAATCTCCGAAGTCCGAGCCAAGCCTTGCTCGAGTTCCATGCCCCGAGGAATGATGTGCTAACACGATAAACAATTCACCATTATTTACGAACATGTAACCTATGCTCAAGCACACCCATATCCCTCACAACATTGTCAATACACGACAATTATCCTCTTAAAAGACCCGGGGCAGGGTACATGCAGGGAAGGAAATAAATGAGACAATCGAAATTTGTTCAAGAATGCCCTACAAAAATCGAACCTTAATCTCACAATTTCGAACCCAATAAAATACCATAATTCATCTAAAATGTCAATTAAGCTATCCAAGCAAGAATCAACATCCCTTGACAAAAACTCCCCATTTTCGAACTCAACCCCCATAATTTCGAATCCAAACAAGCCCTTAAATTCAAACCCTTAAAATCCTTCAAATTCGAACCAAAGCTTCTCAATTCAATCTCAATCAAGCATCATAATACTCTTAAAACTTGCAATAATCGATCAATTGCACGAAACAACACCCATGCCAAAAACCCCCAAATAATTCGAAATTTAATCCCTACGAAATTGGGGAAATTCGAAACAATAAAGGCATGGAAATACATGAAAAAGACGAACAAGGGGGGTAGGGAGGTTACCCAACGAAAATCGGAAGCAAAATCGGACGAAATCCGATGAACCCTAACTTTTGGGGATCGACGCATTCCAGCCAAATTCGACTCCAAGACGCGACGAAATCTTCAATTGATGGAGGGGAAAGAAGCGCCTCGTCGAGACGAAGACGGCGGTAGGTCGCACGCCCCGAACGGCGGCCGGACGGCGGCGGGCGGAGCGCTTTTGCGCGCGGCAGCGCTGTAGCAGCGGGGGTCGCATCGCGGGAGAGAGGGGAAGAAATTGGGGCTGAAATTGAAATTATGTCTAAAATTTGGGTTTAAATGGTATTTATAGCAAAAATACCCCGAAAACTTAATAGCCCCACAAATACATCATGATTCCTTAAAAATCATCTGTTTTCAAAAACTCTCTCTCTAACTCCAAAACCCTCTACCGGTGCTCACATAGCACCCGAGATTCCGAGACACATCAAAAACCCAACTCTTAGGTTTTACACCGTAATGTGAATACAATCTCAACCTCTGGATCCAACGATCCCAACTACCCAAATAAACGAGCCCAGAAGGCCCAACACCTCGATTAAATCCCAAATCGCCACGTAAAACCACTTTAGGGATTATTAACACTACGGGATTAACACCTATAATCCCTGGTCATCACAATATCCCCCACTAAAAGAATTTCGTCCTCGAAATTAGCACTGGTGTATCACGTAACACCCAGGCTACACAACAACATGAAGCCATAACCTCGATTCTTGACCATATCAGAATCGTATTAATAAACGCGAGGATACTTACCTCTCATCTAACTCTGAAACAGAGCGACATACCAAAACCAACATAACACCCAAGAGGTAAAACGTACCTCGATGCGGGTCATCCCAAAAGTCAGTCCCTCATGACTGCGAATCAACTGATACTTACGACTGTAGATCAGACAGTCATCCTTCGTTCTAATACAACAGTACGAACACATCCTGAATGACACCTCAACCGTAAGAACGTTGACCTCGTGTCAAACTCTGGAGTGGAGTAGACTTCCAAATCCATCATAACGTCAAAGAGCGTCAGCACAACTCAACGCTAACAGTCCAAAAGCAGTTAGTCAACTGAAACTGCAAGGATTCGAATCGCTCTTGATTCTATCGTAGATATCATCCAATGATATTTTACTATGACTCTCGATGTCTAACATACATCGTTACGAGGGAAACACTAGTACAACTACGGTGTACACATACCAAACCTGGTTTCCACTTTCAAACTTCCTCCATCGAAGGAGTAGTCGCTTCATTGCAACTTAATTTGGGCAACTCACGGCCACAAATTTAAAACGAAAGACATCTCGCAAGATGTCCACTTACGGATGTTCCAAGAATCACGTTCTGATCATAAATAACAACCGAGACTCCGCAGAGTTTACATTTCTTAAGGGGCATGCAATAAACCCATTGCATCCTCAACGCTTGTGTCGTCAGCGACACTCAACCAATCCGAAATCCTGCCATCCCTTGAAAATCCTCGGATTTAACAATCCAAACTTGGGAAGGCTGTCGCATAACTCGAAGGAAAACACCAATAAGGGAAATACCTTAACCCTCACAAGAAAATCCCTCCTCAAGGGAGTCAACTAACTTCACGATCATTCCTCATAATCATCGTGCCATGGAGATTCCCAATCTCAAGGTGTTCCATATCTCTCATCAGAGATTTAACCATCCAAAAAAATAGCATAACTCTATGCTTAACAGAGAGGAAATCAATAACTGGCATCCGTATACTCACCGGTATACCTGCCTAAGCACTGATGTCGCATGCATACTCAATGCACTCGGCTCGGGTATCTACCACATATATCCCTAAGCCCCAAACACAACCGTCAATTCTGAGTCATTCCTTACTCAGTGGAGGATGAAAATCGACGATTAACAATACACGGTGTGATTCCCAAGATCAACACCACTTGCACCAACTTACCGAATCTTTCAAAGATTCCCAAATAGGTATAATACTACCTTCTTCCTCGCAAGGGAAGTGCCATCGAACTCGAGATCCACAAGTCTCGAACCATCGTTCGGAAAAACTGGATACAATAACACCCATTGTATCCCAATACACGGGTTCCTTTAGATTGAGTCAATAACAACCTGATGACTCTCTTGTTGGTACTCCAACATCCTGAGCTGTCCCAGACAAGTCTCCAAGATTAAACATAAACGTATACACGTTTCAGCGAGGCACGCACAACCTCAAATGATGTGGTGACTACTAGAGTCCACCACGATCCACATCGCATCACTTTACGATTTGCCAAACTTGGTTCCAACGAGCAGTGTAACGGCTCTAGCAAGCCCATCATGGTGCTACACACACGCGGCAGACAACCTAGTCTCTGCCTCTTTAGGTTTACCTCAAACCTACCAATAAGACGGACGTTTCCACATGGTATAACATACTATGGGAGAAAACTCAATAGAGTAGTGGGTCTTTATCCAACATTCCTCAATGCCGATACACCCTGGACAACCCAATGTCCCTATGTACTTAACATAACCTGATCCTACTCCCTTAGGACCCATCCTACACCCTCAAGGGTGGTGTGACCATGTCCACCACATGTCACATCGACAGAAAGCGAGTACTTTCCTCCATGATTACTCCTGTCGTCAAATCACATGGCCAAAAGCCATTCCAACGAGCATACCTCAAGGGTATCACCACTCGTAAAATGATCCCCCAATCGTAAGCTGCGGTACAATCACATGTACAGCGCATCCATCCATTCCTCGAGCAACCCGCTCGGTATAAGGGTCACGTCCATCGGTGTCGCACACACCACCTTGTGCTCGGTACTGGCACCCAAGGCATACCACTGAATACGTATACTCAACGCATCGATCATCGTAACGATGATGCATGTCTAATAAGACATCTCCTACACCATCGTCATCGTCATCCCGTGACGACACATGCCAACTCATGGCATCTAAAACATTGCCCACTAGTGACGATACATGTACATCAGCGTATGTCAATCCACTATCATGCTAGTAAAAATAGGCATAATAAAACATGTATATCAATGCATGCCAGCTACAATAAAGCTAATAAAATAGCAATATCTCATACCTCATCGCTAGTGATATAGCGTCATACCTGTCTCCGTCGCTCAATAATAGTGCGTAATCAGCACCCATCGCTCGAAGGCGGCAAAATCCTGTGCTGAGTACATAGCGGCAAAATCCCTCGCTATAGAATCGACGGCATGACACCTCGTCATATAATAAGTGGCATGAAACCTCGCTATACACCTGAGTATGAATCATCGTCCACATAGTAGCGGAAAGAGGCATCGCTATCAATACACCTGGCGGAATGAACCATCGCCAATAGATATAGCGGAATGAACCATCGCTATCAATACACCTGGCGGAATGAACCATCGCCAATAGATATAGCGGAATGAACCGTCGCTATAAATACACCTGGCGGAATGAACCATCGCCAATAGATATAGCGGAATGAACCGTCGCTATAAATACACCTGGCGGAATGAACCATCGCCAATAGATATAGCGGAATGAACCATCGCTATCAATACACCTGGCGGAATGAACCATCGCCAATAGATATAGCGGAATGAACCATCGCTATCAATACACCTGGCGGAATGAACCATCGCCAATAAATATAGCGGAATGAACCGTCGCTATAAACCGTGTCCTCATAGAGAAATGAATATAAATCGACACAGCGGGACACATCACCGCTATCATCCGTGTCATCACATAGGAATGAATCATCATCCTAACAAGCGGCATCTCATCCTCGCTTCTTCATACAAGCGGTATCTCATCCTCGCTTCGTATGGCATACCCCGCCTCCATGTGCAAGCGAGCATCCCCGCCCGCTCCACATTTTTAGCGGTACAAGCATAAGCTTCTTCATACAAGCGGTATATCATCCTCGCTTCGTATGGAATACCCCGCCTCCATGTGCAAGCGAGCATCCCCGCCCGCTCCACATTTTTAGCGGTCAAGCATAAGTATAAAAATTCTCACTGTCATAAGCAGGACTCCTGGAATGCATAATCATCATTCCTTTTTATACTCCATATTTCCTGTAACCTGCAACCATCAGGGTTAACAACAATAGCCATATACGCTATGCATCCACATTCAATTCATAATAAAAACACATTATGAGAATGTATGGTTTCACAAATAAATGTCATGATATCCTTCTTTAAATCCTTATTTCATCCTGAGCCCTTATCATTAGTACATTTTAATGCTTCTTGCTACTCCAGGAAAGCGGAATTCTTCCTCGCTTCCACTGGACTTTAGCGTTGCTACTCCATGTAAGCGGAACTCTTCATCGCTTCCAATGGACTTTAGCGTTGCTACTCCATATAAGCGGGACTCTTCATCGCTTCATATGGACTTTAGCATAAGCCATTAAAATCCTTACTAAGATAACTTTGACTCAAGACATGCATATGCAAAAACAATGCACAATAACATATATCATAACCTCAATGCACCACTTTGCATTCATCATGTGTCAACAAGACAACGTAAAATACATGTTACCTCGGAAATATCCCTTTATCTGATTTTCTTAAAACCAGCTTCCTTGGCACATAACACACGGAGTGCCAGACATCCCCATAAATGTCATCCTATCGTGTTCCACACGATTCCTGCAACCACAATGGTTAGCAATACCACTTTTCATATCATAATAGCACATAAACAATGTGTTATGTCATACAACATTAATGCCATCATGCATAAATATGTGCTATCAATAACTTCCTAGGCCCTTAACAGCCCCAATGAGCAACCACTGCTCTGATACCACTAATGTAAGGACCCCAAGCCCTTAAAACCTTGATTAGTGTATTAACCACTATGTGTGGTACATGCTTTCTATAAAATGTCAATCGGGAAGCTCTGATGATACTTAATCATTTCCTGTCAATAAAAGACTCATATGTTTGCCCTTTACCAACCCCTTGGTGCCACTTTTCACATTGTAAACTTTTACAAAAATTTGGGCAGAGTCTCCCCATAAATAGAGCTATCCCAAAACAGAGTACAACACATAACAAAATTCCCGGCCAGGGAACACATAATACTCAACAGAAAGCAGTAATACAAGTAGATTCCCAGCCAGGGAAGACACCACACATATGTCAACAAAAGTGGGTTCCAACACCCACATAATACACCAATGACTCTCATATCATTCTAGCAATTCAACCTAATTGCATGCAACCTTAATGAAAGAGAGAAAGGCTCATGCCTTTATATACAATCCATATACAAGTATAATCGTGCTCACATGCGAGCATCATGAATATGAATATGTATAAATCCTCAGGTGTATATATAGGTACTCTATACGATACCGTGCTCCATCAAGCCCTGGTACCACGATCCTGGGAGTACCTCAAATCAACAGCTCGAGCTCAGCTCCATAGCCATCGATGTACCTGTCCACCTGTCCCAACAGAGACAGCCCCCAACGGGGTGAGCATACCAATACACAAAATCCCATAATCATAATAATGAAATTCATAATTTACAACAAAGGTAAATGCTAATGAATTTAAATGATACTCCCTGGATGGCAACATCCTCATCCGGGATTCCGTGTACTGTCCCTGTTCTCACAACATCAAACTCATCAAATCTCATAAATCAGTAAATCAACACATTGATTTACACATCGCATGCCTGATCCTCGAATATCAACATATAGTGATTACAAATTCATTAAACATGCAATTACAGATATCACAATATCTAATACTGATTTCACAACCTTGCTATCAATCACAGATAGCTCAAATGCCTTAGCATTTATTTTACCATTCCTTCATTATACTTAGACATCTCAAGTGTCTTATAATGAATACATGAGTCTACAAACTTAGACATCTCAAATGTCTCATAATGAATACATGATTCTACGAACCTAGACATCTCAAATGTCTTACGAAGAATGCATGATTCTACAAACCTAGACATCTCAAATGTCTCATAATATAGTCATATAAACCCAGTACCCCATATATCATGCAAGAGTCATCCTACTCTAGTGTCACGCACGCTACAAGCGGCGATATCAAGATTTGGGTCATTCCTTGGCTATATCAACATATATGTATAACCATACGCAAAACATTCAATGCAATCAAAAACACCTTATGCATTTCACATATATATAGTAATGCTCGTACGTCGCACGTACCTTAAATCTCCGAAGTCCGAGCCAAGCCTTGCTCGAGTTCCATGCCCCGAGGAATGATGTGCTAACACGATAAACAATTCACCATTATTTACGAACATGTAACCTATGCTCAAGCACACCCATATCCCTCACAACATTGTCAATACACGACAATTATCCTCTTAAAAGACCCGGGGCAGGGTACATGCAGGGAAGGAAATAAATGAGACAATCGAAATTTGTTCAAGAATGCCCTACAAAAATCGAACCTTAATCTCACAATTTCGAACCCAATAAAATACCATAATTCATCTAAAATGTCAATTAAGCTATCCAAGCAAGAATCAACATCCCTTGACAAAAACTCCCCATTTTCGAACTCAACCCCCATAATTTCGAATCCAAACAAGCCCTTAAATTCAAACCCTTAAAATCCTTCAAATTCGAACCAAAGCTTCTCAATTCAATCTCAATCAAGCATCATAATACTCTTAAAACTTGCAATAATCGATCAATTGCACGAAACAACACCCATGCCAAAAACCCCCAAATAATTCGAAATTTAATCCCTACGAAATTGGGGAAATTCGAAACAATAAAGGCATGGAAATACATGAAAAAGACGAACAAGGGGGGTAGGGAGGTTACCCAACGAAAATCGGAAGCAAAATCGGACGAAATCCGATGAACCCTAACTTTTGGGGATCGACGCATTCCAGCCAAATTCGACTCCAAGACGCGACGAAATCTTCAATTGATGGAGGGGAAAGAAGCGCCTCGTCGAGACGAAGACGGCGGTAGGTCGCACGCCCCGAACGGCGGCCGGACGGCGGCGGGCGGAGCGCTTTTGCGCGCGGCAGCGCTGTAGCAGCGGGGGTCGCATCGCGGGAGAGAGGGGAAGAAATTGGGGCTGAAATTGAAATTATGTCTAAAATTTGGGTTTAAATGGTATTTATAGCAAAAATACCCCGAAAACTTAATAGCCCCACAAATACATCATGATTCCTTAAAAATCATCTGTTTTCAAAAACTCTCTCTCTAACTCCAAAACCCTCTACCGGTGCTCACATAGCACCCGAGATTCCGAGACACATCAAAAACCCAACTCTTAGGTTTTACACCGTAATGTGAATACAATCTCAACCTCTGGATCCAACGATCCCAACTACCCAAATAAACGAGCCCAGAAGGCCCAACACCTCGATTAAATCCCAAATCGCCACGTAAAACCACTTTAGGGATTATTAACACTACGGGATTAACACCTATAATCCCTGGTCATCACAAATGTAGAACTGTATGTCGATGATGTCCTCATCAAAAGTGAGAGGGCATTGGATCTGATATGTGACATTGAGGAAGTCATTGGCACCTTGCGTAAATTTGGCATGAAATTAAATCCTGCTAAATGCACATTTGGAATACACAGTAGAAAATTTCTAGGGTACATGGTTACTGATAGGGGTGTTGAAGCCAACCCCGAGAAGATAAGAGCGATTCAAGATATGAATCCTCCTCAGATCCTGAACGAGGTGCAGAGATTAGCAGGACAAATAGCTGCTCTGAGTAGGTTCATATCCCGATCAGCTGATGTGACATCCCCGAAATAATTAATTGCAATTTGGGCGTTAATTATGTTTATGTGATTTTATGGCGATAATTAGATTATGTGTTGGGACTAATTATCTTGGTATAATGCTTGTCACATAGTAGGAGTGACCCGGTAGAGCATTTCGGGGTGCATGATATACATGTGAGGAATCTTAGGTGTTAAAATGGTTTAAATGATATGGGTTGTATTTATTTGGGAAAACATGATTTTAATAGGGATTTTGATGCATTGTGGTAAAATGCTTTTAAAATGTCATGTTGAGGTATTTTCTATATCATGCTTGTGTCTTGATACACATTTAAAAACCATATCATGGCATGAACCACTTGCATGCCCCCTTTACATCACATCACCCTCTCCTTATCAGCTTTTGCCCCAAAACCCCATCCCTCCATCTTATCTCTTGCAAGAAAACTTTCCATTTTCGTTTCTACATCTAAAGGAAAGGAGAAAACTTGGAAAAAGGGGAGTTTTTGTGTTTTCTTGCCAAAAACTTGAAGCTCAAGTGGTAAGCTTCCTTTATGGTAGAGTCTTGTTGAGTTTTGGTTGATTTATAGCTTGTTTTTTAGGTTAAATGAATGGATCTTGGTTCATCTTGTTGGTCATGATGGGAGATGTCTTTTAAGGTTGTTTTGTGGTTAAATTTTGTGTAGGATGGTTGATCTTAGTGGTTCATGAGTGTGGGTGTTGTTGGAAGCTCATTTAAGAAAATTTCTCGCGTGAACAGGGCGTCTCGATCGATCGGAAAATGGGTCCGATCGATCGAGCAAGGCAGTGTCTGCCCAAGGCGAGGAATGAGCTTATCGATCGATCGGGATTTTGTCCCGATCGATCGGTGTGTGTAATCTCGATCGATCGAGATAAACTCTCGATCGATCGGCGGAGGCAGTACTTGGATGCCTGTTTTCCTTCACTTGGCGATCGATCGGGACTTGGGGCCGATCGATCGGAAGGCTTATAAATGTGAATTTTGGGATTTTGTTCTAAATATTGATGTTTTTGGTAATGGTTCAATTATGGGTTTCTAATATGGATTCATGTGATTGTGTAGAACCATCCCAGGTAGCCACACAACAAAGGAGATAAAGTTCCACAATATCTCCACTTTTGGAACCAAGGTACGTAGTGAGACGTACGAGCATCGGACTGTAGAACGTATTTATTACGCTTTATATTGATTATGCACTATGGTTGTGCACATGGAATTGATTATGCATTGTGGTTGCATATGGGGTAATGTTTATACATCATGGATTGTATACATGATTGGTCATGGATTTTGGTTGCATGTGTATATTGGATGCATTGTTGCATGTGATTGTGAGTCAGGAATTATATTCCAGTAATGGAGAATACTTGCCGCTAGTGGCGTAGCGATGTGAATACTTGCCGCTGTCATACCGTAGCGATGAGAGAATATTTGCCGCAAATATGAAGCGAAGAACACGACCGCTGTCATATTTATAGCGAGGGATATTAGTGCCGCTGGTATTGTCTAAGCGAGGGGTATTTCCGCTGTCATGTTAACGCGAGGAGTATTATGCCACTGATATAATAAGACTCGGGAAATTGAACACGGAACCTATGGGAATCGGTGCATGTCATGACATACATAGTTGGTAATATAATCTATTGGTTATAATTTGGTACAGGGACAACCCAGTGGAGCTTTTAAATGTGTTGCATACAGGAAGTGAATCACATTTACAATTTATGCATTTGAATTGCTATCATATTATCGTGAATACGATTTTGTACATGCTCATGGTTTTTGGGGTTGTTCCTGTAGGTACTTTTGGGCGGACGGGCTAAGGCGAGTTGGTGCGATGAGCTAGTGAGAAGTGCTCTTGGTAGTAGGCACATTCTTTTGTATAGTATCTACTCTAGGAGTAGTGTAAAACTATAGGATTAACATTCATAGATTGAGAATGTAATTAATCCATTTTGGAACTTTATTTTGGCACTGTAATCTAATGACTCGAGGCACCAACACAACTCATATATTCCGTTTATGCATGGAAATTTTTAATTACGCCTTAATCCGCAGTTAAGGAATTAGGGTCCTTACATTAGTGGTATCAGAGCAGTGGTTAGAGAACCCGGGAACGAGTGAAGGGTAGCCTTAGCATGATTGACTAGGTGCTTACATTTAAAGCATGTTTATGCATGTAATGCATATTGATGTATATCCTGTTATACTAACATGCTTATTATCATTCCTGTTATCTAACGGCATAACATATATTCTTGTTTGGAGTTGTTTTAACCCTTGTGTTACAGCATGGCGGCTATGAACCTCAATGAAGAGGTGGGCGATGTGGGTAGCGTAAACGCAAGTATTGGACAGGCAAACCCTCTACCTCCACCGGCTGTAAGCATGGAACCAGTGGCTCATTTATTGTTACCTGGTGAGATTAGCTTGACTCAGTTTCTATCGTATCACCCACCCCGGTTTGAGGGAACAGAGTCCGGAGAGGAGGCTGAGGAGTGGCTGGAAAGGCTTGAACAGATTTTTGTATCGGCTCCTTGTGCTGTTACAGCTTGGCTGAGGCTAGGGGAGTTCTAGTTAGCAAAGAAACCTTTGATGTGGTGGAGGAGCACTGTAATGGAACAGAGAGCACAAGGTGCAGTGATTGATTGGACGCTCTTCAGAACCCGGTTTATGAACCGGTACTTCTCGGCAGCAGCAAGACAGACGAAGGAGGATGAGTTTGCAAGTTTGAAACAAGGAAGCATGACAGTGTCCGACTATGCCACGCAGTACTCTTCGTTACTGAGATATGTTCCACATATTGCCACCGATGGGCATGCCAAAATGAGGAATTTCATGAAGGGACTGCGACCGGAACTTTTTGATCGGGTTATTTCCAACAAACCCACTTCTTTTGATGATGCCCTCACCAGAGCGGAGCTAGCAGAGATCGGGGTCGGCGCCTACCCGGACGTTACACCCCCACAAGTCCCACCGCCGCGGCCAATGTCTAATAATCTGAAGCCACGAGGAGAATCATTTAAATTTCGTGGGGCTTCTTCTTCATCTTCTCGGTTTGGTGGGAGCAGAATGGATAACAGGAGGGGCGGTGTGCCTAACAACAGAGGGCAGACTCAAGTGAATAGGAGTGGAGTGGTGAAGTGCCATTTTTGTGGAGGACCGCATCACATGCGAGACTGTACTGCTTGTTATAAATGTGGCCAGATGGGCCACATATCCCGGTTTTGTCAGAATGGTGATGGTCAGGTAGATCTGAGAGGAGGCAGAGGGAGGTTTTCTACCGGGACAGTACAGCAGAGGCCACCGATGGTACCTCGTCAGGGGGGAGGACAGGTGATGGGGCCACCCCAGGGACAGGTCTATGCATTGACCAGGGAGCAGGCCGATGCAGCTCCAGAGGAGGTTATAGCTGGTACGTGCCTTTTATTTACATATTCCGCCTTTATTTTGATAGACACAGGTGCTTCACACTCCTTTGTGTCTGCGGACTTTGTGGCGAGACATCATATGTGCACGTCTCCGTTACCCACGTCTCTCTTGGTCTCGACACCCACCGGAAAGAAAGTTGTTGCGGATCAATTTCTAATGGACTGCCTCATTTATTATGAGGGCAATGAGGTGAAGGCAGATTTGATTGTTCTGAGCATGTCAGATTTCGACTGCATTGTGGGCATCGACATTCTGAACAGATATCAGGCAATAGTGGATTGCCGACAGAGGACAGTACGGTTCAGATCTCATTTGGGAGTTCAGTGGATTTTCTATGGCAACGGTTCTCGTGCGAAGATTCCGTTGATCTCGGCAATCAAAATGTCCCAACTGTTGGAACGTGGACATATGGGCTATCTCATTTATGCCGTGGATCTGTTGGGAAAAAGCAAGGAGTTAAAAGTGGAGGACATACCAGTAGTAGCGGAATTTGCTGATGTGTTCCCGGAGGAGATTCCAGGATTCCCACCGACTAGGGAAGTCGAGTTTGGGATTGAGTTATTACCGGGGACATCCGCTATTTCTCGTGCCCCTTACCGAATGGCACCGGCAGAATTAAGAGAACTGAAGGAGCAGTTGCAGGAGCTCCTTGATAAAGGATATATACGCCCTAGCGTATCGCCTTGGGGCGCACCAGTTCTTTTTGTAAAGAAGAAGGATGGCTCGATGCGGTTGTGCATCGATTACCGGCAACTGAATAAGGCTACGGTAAAGAACAAGTATCCTCTTCCAAGGATCGATGATCTGTTTGACCAGTTGCATGGTACCAGACTTTATAGTAAGATTGATCTGAGATCCGGGTACCACCAGATACGGTCAGGGAGGAGGATGTACAGAAGACAGCATTTCGGACTCGGTATGGACACTACGAGTTCTTAGTAATGCCGTTTGGTGTGACGAACGCCCCGGCTGTCTTTATGAGCTTGATGAATCGGGTGTTCCAACCCTATCTGGATCAGTTCGTCATCGTATTTATTGACGATATATTCATCTACTCCAGGAGCGAGGAAGAGCACGTGAAACACTTGAGGACAGTGCTCCAGATCCTCAGAGATCACCAATTATATGCCAAGCTCAGCAAGTGTGAGTTTTGGTTGAGTAGAGTAGTATTTCTGGGGCATGTCATATCCAGCAGTGGGATTTCTGTGGACCCCAGGAAGATTGAGGCTGTGATGGAGTGGGCTGCACCCACTTCTATACCCGAGATTCGGAGTTTCCTTGGTTTGGCTGGCTATTATCGACGCTTCGTCGAAGGATTTTCTAAGATTGCTAAGCCACTGACTCAGTTGACTCAGAAAGGGGTACCGTTTTATTGGTCTGAGGCTTGCGAGCAGAGTTTCCAGGAACTGAAACACCGGTTGACCACGGCACCTGTTTTGGTAATTCCCTCAGAGAATAAGAGGTTTGTTCTGTATACTGACGCGTCACTTCAGGGCTTGGGATGTGTATTGATGCAAGATAAGCACGTGGTAGCTTATGCATCAAGGCAGTTGAAACCGCATGAGGCTAGGTACCCAGTCCACGATTTGGAGTTGGCAGCTATTATATTTGCCCTGAAGATTTGGAGGCATTATCTGTATGGTACCTCCTTCACCATTTATACAGATCATAAGAGCCTGAAATTCTTGTTTACTCAGGCGGAATTGAATATGCGTCAGAGGAGATGGATGGACCTACTTAAAGATTATGACTGTGAAATAGAGTACCATCCGGGGAAGGCCAATTTGACAGCAAACGCCTTGAGTCGGAAGGTGAGGAATACTGCTGAGGATGTCATGCATTTGTCGGCTATGATGACTTCTTGTTGCCATATGGGCTATGACTTCGATGTGGACGCATCACCGGTTTGGGTATCGACCTTATTAGCTGAGCCAGATATCTATGAGAATATCAGGAGAGCTCAGAGGACAGATGATGAGATTCAGAGATGGTCGTCATTGGCACTACAGGGGCAGCCATCAAAGTTCAGACTGAGGATGGTTTCTTGAGACTCGGTAACCGATGGGTAGTTCCATATACGCCGGAGTTGCGTAGAGGAATCTTGGAACGGGCTCATAGTAGCCGATTTAGCATCCACCAAGGAGGAAGGAAAATGTATAAGGACTTATGTGATCAGTTCTGGTGGAAGCGGATGAAGCGTGATGTGATCGCTTTTGTCAAGAGATGTTTGATCTGCCAGCAAGTTAAGGCAGAGAGGCAGAGACCCGGTGGCGAGCTAAGGAGCTTAGAGATACCGGAGTGGAAGTGGGAACACATATCTACGGACTTTGTGACCCACCTGCCGAGGACTACTTCGGGCTGTGATGCCATTTGGGTGATCATTGACAGACTGACGAAGGTAGCTCACTTCATACATATTGTATGACGTACACATACTTGAGGATGGCTCAGTTGTATGTCCGGGACATAGTGAGACTACATGGGATTCCAGTATCTATTGTGTCAGACAGGGACCCACGGTTCACATCTCATTTCTGGGGAGGTCTTCAGTCAGCTTTGGGTACTGAGGTGAGATTGAGTACGCCATATCATCCCCAGACGGATGGACAGACTGAGCGTACCATTCAGACGCTTGAGGACATGCTGCGAGCTTGTGTATTGGAGTTTGATGCTTCATGGCAAGATTCCATGCCGTTGGTAGAATTTTCATACAACAACAGCTATCAGACGAGTATTCAGATGGCACCGTTTGAGGCTTTGTATTGTAGGCGTTGTAAGTCGCCATTATACTGGGATGACTTGACCAGTAAAGCTATGGGAGGACCCGAATTGATTCGGGAGATGGAGGATAAGGTAAAGGTTATCCGACAGAAAATGAAGGCAGCCCAGGACAGGCAGGCAGCCTATGCGAACAGACGACGGAGACTGTTAGAGTTTCAGACGGGAGACAGGGTCTTTTTGAAGATTTCACCTTTCAGAGGTGTGGTTCGGTTTGGCATGCGTGGTAAACTGTCTCCGAGGTATGTGGGACCGTATGAGATTTTACAGCGCATTGGTACCTTAGCTTACCGTTTGGCACTACCACCGTCGTTGTCTAGTATTCACGACGTGTTTCATGTATCTATGCTACGGAAATATGAGCCGGATCCGTCGCATGTACTGCAGCCTTCTCAGGTTCAGTTAGATTCTGATGTATCCTATGAGGAACGGCCAGTCAGGATTCTAGATAGGGCTGATCGCAGGCTTCGGAACAAAGTGATACCTATGGTAAAGGTACAGTGGGATCGCAGGGGTGTCGAAGAGGCCACGTGGGAGACGGAGCAGCATATGGTGCAACACTACCCGGAATTATTCTCTGGTATGTGATTTATGTTTAATTTTGATTTGGGTAAGTGCATACGATTTCGAGGGCGCAATCTTGTAAGTAGGGGAGTATTGTGATATCCCCGAAATAATTAATTGCAATTTGGGCGTTAATTATGTTTATGTGATTTTATGGCGATAATTAGATTATGTGTTGGGACTAATTATCTTGGTATAATGCTTGTCACATAGTAGGAGTGACCCGGTAGAGCATTTCGGGGTGCATGATATACATGTGAGGAATCTTAGGTGTTAAAATGGTTTAAATGATATGGGTTGTATTTATTTGGGAAAACATGATTTTAATAGGGATTTTGATGCATTGTGGTAAAATGCTTTTAAAATGTCATGTTGAGGTATTTTCTATATCATGCTTGTGTCTTGATACACATTTAAAAACCATATCATGGCATGAACCACTTGCATGCCCCCTTTACATCACATCACCCTCTCCTTATCAGCTTTTGCCCCAAAACCCCATCCCTCCATCTTATCTCTTGCAAGAAAACTTTCCATTTTCGTTTCTACATCTAAAGGAAAGGAGAAAACTTGGAAAAAGGGGAGTTTTTGTGTTTTCTTGCCAAAAACTTGAAGCTCAAGTGGTAAGCTTCCTTTATGGTAGAGTCTTGTTGAGTTTTGGTTGATTTATAGCTTGTTTTTGAGGTTAAATGAATGGATCTTGGTTCATCTTGTTGGTCATGATGGGAGATGTCTTTTAAGGTTGTTTTGTGGTTAAATTTTGTGTAGGATGGTTGATCTTAGTGGTTCATGAGTGTGGGTGTTGTTGGAAGCTCATTTAAGAAAATTTCTCGCGTGAACAGGGCGTCTCGATCGATCGGAAAATGGGTCCGATCGATCGAGCAAGGCAGTGTCTGCCCAAGGCGAGGAATGAGCTTACCGATCGATCGAGATTTTGTCCCGATCGATCGGTGTGTGTAATCTCGATCGATCGAGATAAACTCTCGATCGATCGGCGGAGGCAGTACTTGGATGCCTGTTTTCCTTCACTTGGCGATCGATCGGGACTTGGGGCCGATCGATCGGAAGGCTTATAAATGTGAATTTTGGGATTTTGTTCTAAATATTGATGTTTTTGGTAATGGTTCAATTATGAGTTTCTAATATGGATTCATGTGATTGTGTAGAACCATCCCAGGTAGCCACACAACAAACGAGATAAAGTTCCACAATATCTCCACTTTTGGAACCAAGGTACGTAGTGAGACGTACGAGCATCGGACGGTAGAACGTATTTATTACGCTTTATATTGATTATGCACTATGGTTGTGCACATGGAATTGATTATGCATTGTGGTTGCATATGGGGTAATGTTTATACATCATGGATTGTATACATGATTGGTCATGGATTTTGGTTGCATGTGTATATTGGATGCATTGTTGCATGTGATTGTGAGTCAGGAATTATATTCCAGTAATGGAGAATACTTGTCGCTAGTGGCGTAGCGATGTGAATACTTGCCGCTGTCATACCGTAGCGATGAGAGAATATTTGCCGCAAATATGAAGCGAAGAACACGACCGCTGTCATATTTATAGCGAGGGATATTAGTGCCGCTGGTATTGTCTAAGCGAGGGGTATTTCCGCTGTCATGTTAACGCGAGGAGTATTATGCCACTGATATAATAAGACTCGGGAAATTGAACACGGAACCTATGGGAATCGGTGCATGTCATGACTTACATAGTTGGTAATATAATCTATTGGTTATAATTTGGTACAGGGACAACCCAGTGGAGCTTTTAAATGTGTTGCATACAGGAAGTGAATCACATTTACAATTTATGCATTTGAATTGCTATCATATTATCGTGAATACGATTTTGTACATGCTCATGGTTTTTGGGGTTGTTCCTGTAGGTACTTTTGGGCGGACGGGCTAAGGCGAGTTGGTGCGATGAGCTAGTGAGAAGTGCTCTTGGTAGTAGGCACATTCTTTTGTATAGTATCTACTCTAGGAGTAGTGTAAAACTATAGGATTAACATTCATAGATTGAGAATGTAATTAATCCATTTTGGAACTTTATTTTGGCACTGTAATCTAATGACTCGAGGCACCAACACAACTCATATATTCCGTTTATGCATGGAAATTTTTAATTACGCCTTAATCCGCAGTTAAGGAATTAGGGTCCTTACATTAGTGGTATCAGAGCAGTGGTTAGAGAACCCGGGAACGAGTGAAGGGTAGCCTTAGCATGATTGACTAGGTGCTTACATTTAAAGCATGTTTATGCATGTAGTGCATATTGATGTATATCCTGTTATACTAACATGCTTATTATCATTCCTGTTATCTAACGGCATAACATATATTCTTGTTTGGAGTTGTTTTAACCCTTGTGTTACAGCATGGCGGCTATGAACCTCAATGAAGAGGTGGGCGATGTGGGTAGCGTAAACGCAAGTATTGGACAGGCAAACCCTCTACCTCCACCGGCTGTAAGCATGGAACCAGTGGCTCATTTATTGTTACCTGGTGAGATTAGCTTGACTCAGTTTCTATCGTATCACCCACCCCGGTTTGAGGGAACAGAGTCCGGAGAGGAGGCTGAGGAGTGGCTGGAAAGGCTTGAACAGATTTTTGTATCGGCTCCTTGTGCTGTTACAGCTTGGCTGAGGCTAGGGGAGTTCCAGTTAGCAAAGAAACCTTTGATGTGGTGGAGGAGCACTGTAATGGAACAGAGAGCACAAGGTGCAGTGATTGATTGGACGCTCTTCAGAACCCGGTTTATGAACCGGTACTTCTCGGCAGCAGCAAGACAGACGAAGGAGGATGAGTTTGCAAGTTTGAAACAAGGAAGCATGACAGTGTCCGACTATGCCACGCAGTACTCTTCGTTACTGAGATATGTTCCACATATTGCCACCGATGGGCATGCCAAAATGAGGAATTTCATGAAGGGACTGCGACCGGAACTTTTTGATCGGGTTATTTCCAACAAACCCACTTCTTTTGATGATGCCCTCACCAGAGCGGAGCTAGCAGAGATCGGGGTCGGCGCCTACCCGGACGTTACACCCCCACAAGTCCCACCGCCGCGGCCAATGTCTAATAATCTGAAGCCACGAGGAGAATCATTTAAATTTCGTGGGGCTTCTTCTTCATCTTCTCGGTTTGGTGGGAGAAGAATGGATAACAGGAGGGGCGGTGTGCCTAACAACAGAGGGCAGACTCAAGTGAATAGGAGTGGAGTGGTGAAGTGCCATTTTTGTGGAGGACCGCATCACATGCGAGACTGTACTGCTTGTTATAAATGTGGCCAGATGGGCCACATATCCCGGTTTTGTCAGAATGGTGATGGTCAGGTAGATCTGAGAGGAGGCAGAGGGAGGTTTTCTACCGGGACAGTACAGCAGAGGCCACCGATGGTACCTCGTCAGGGGGGAGGACAGGTGATGGGGCCACCCCAGGGACAGGTCTATGCATTGACCAGGGAGCAGGCCGATGCAGCTCCAGAGGAGGTTATAGCTGGTACGTGCCTTTTATTTACATATTCCGCCTTTATTTTGATAGACACAGGTGCTTCACACTCCTTTGTGTCTGCGGACTTTGTGGCGAGACATCATATGTGCACGTCTCCGTTACCCACGTCTCTCTTGGTCTCGACACCCACCGGAAAGAAAGTTGTTGCGGATCAATTTCTAATGGACTGCCTCATTTATTATGAGGGCAATGAGGTGAAGGCAGATTTGATTGTTCTGAGCATGTCAGATTTCGACTGCATTGTGGGCATCGACATTCTGAACAGATATCAGGCAGTAGTGGATTGCCGACAGAGGACAGTACGGTTCAGATCTCATTTGGGAGTTCAGTGGATTTTCTATGGCAACGGTTCTCGTGCGAAGATTCCGTTGATCTCGGCAATCAAAATGT